>LPNX010373905.1:725636-740636 GCA_001517045.1 Pseudotsuga menziesii
ATTATTTCTCTGTTTCTAAAAAGACTTGACAGTTTTTCTATACAAATTAATGCTACTCCTGATACCAAGATAATTCTTCTGAAAAACAACACAAAGAAACTACTATATAATTCTACTAACATTCTATTCTGTATTATCATCATATCATCTTTCTTTATAATCTTACCCCTGTGCTGGAGTACGATCTGATAACTTCGGATGAGGAAAAACACAGTGGGTTTTTATTTCTCATTAAAGAATTCTATTACTGACAAACTAAGAACAACTACATCATTAAGCCATCTAAATTTTTATATCATAAGCAACAAACATAACATTCAATCCTACTCAGTTATTAAACACAGACTGTTAGAGGACAGAACCTGTTCTTGAGCTTGGACAACAACAGCAATGGGAGGCTGTTCCTCCCTAACAACTCCTGGAGAGCGCTCAAACAGCGACTCCTCAGGACCCCCGAGCTTGCTCTGGTCTCCTTCACTGGAACTAGGTGTAGCAATAGTCAAATACCACTCTTCAAAACTCAGTATCAAATCTGAACTTATCAGTAATTTCTCCCAGCTAACAAGCTGTAATAAACCAAGTTACTGCAGACTTTCTCTCAACACACTTCCTTACTGTTTTTCCCTTTTCCCCAATGAATTTTCCTGAATAACATTCCTCCTGAATGATATTTCTCTAGAAAAATATCTGAGTAGCCTAAGCTCTATTCATTGGGTACTTTTTAAAAGATTGCCTAGGTCTTTTTGGGTTAGTTGTCATTTATTGAGCCACCTGCTCTGATCCCACTTTCTTGGGGGATCATGACCCAAAATATAGGGAAGTTGCCACCTGCAACTTAGGAAGTGTTTGAGGATGCTGCCACTTGTCTTATGCCCTCCACCTAGTTCCATCCACCAATTTGACCAGTAACCTCTTATTAACAGCTCTCCCATGCTGTTGTCTCCACATTTTATTTATTAATAATAAAATATTCAGAATTACATTCCACTTCTTTTGACTCTACTGAGTCATCAGTTCCTACTTAGCATTAAATTTAACATAATGTCTTAGGAAATATAATTAAAACAATTACATTATTTTACAAAATTGGGGTATGTGACATATCTTCTCCATTCGTTGTATGGGCAGTTGTCTTTGGAATTTCCTTTTGTTGTGCATGTTGAACACCATAAGTCATTGTGACACATTGTTAAATGTTGCAACGATATTTGTATATTTTACTTTTTCCTCTAGTCTATGATCGATTGGACCAAACATATTGTCTGTGTTTGACTAGACTCATAATGCTTTCTTCAAGACATACTCATATGTTGTGTATTCATTCATTAATATTGGTGTCTGATTCTTTATTGAATCCCGTCGACAAAATAATGCATTACCAAGGCAGGATTGAGTTTAGAAGGCATCTAGCTCAAAATATATTTATATCTTCTATCATATTCTCTTATTATTTGTTCGATTTGTTTGAGCTTGTGTCCTGCCATGTGTTTGTATCATAGAATTTGAAGAATTCCAAGAAATTGTCTTTTATTTATTGTTTTTACTTAGGACCTTCTTCCAAAAAGTTCATGTACCATGTTAGCACTTTGTTTCTAAGTCCACCTGTAAACTGGTAATTTGATGGTTTTAATAATTAATTAAGTTAGCTTACCACAAGGCTTCATAGACAAACCAATGATTTTTAGGATCCCCATCCCCATCAAAAATAGGGTTATTAACAGGAATTCAATAAGCCATTGTGTTAGACATTTTTGTAATTACCAAAGATGATGAACTAGTAGGTGAACTTACTATTTTCTAACTACTACTTACCTCTTTTGACTTTGACTCGTGCCACGACAAGCGTGCTTCTTCTACAGACTCTCCGTCGCTAAGTCGACTCTCCGATGATTTAGGAGGTTCAATCAATAATGTTGCTAGTATGGGGGGTACCTCCAAGTGTTGTGAATAAAATAAGTTAAATTAGTGTCCTCCAAATTTTGGAGTAAAAGTAATCCAATTACCTCATCCTAGCATTTGGATCATCAATCAGTTAGTAATTTTTCCTCCTTGGTCTAGTCGAATCCAAATGCTATAGTCGTCAGGAATTAGTCCCATGTCACATTCGACTATTTGTTTAATGGTCGATATATTCAACATTATCATAGGTACTGCATCAACGAGGTTCGAACCTTTTGGGATTGCAATACACAAATTTTGGGGGGTTAGCACCATCGTGTGCGATCGCTCTTCGATTGTTGGCACCTCACCTTCTCCATTTGGTCAACTCTTCCTCGACTCAGGTAGGACTTTTGGTTTCTCGACCATCTCTCCCAGTTTCTTTATACCCCTTTTTATGTGTATCAGACTGGAAATCTCCCTTAAGTGTTTGTGTCGCTTGCACCTCTTTTCTATCTCTATCTTTTGTATATCTGCAATTTGTTTGAGGATGGCTAGATATTTGCTTCATCAGAGCGGACTTGAATTTTTACAGGGCTTCACTCTTTGTCTTATTTTGTCGACTATCCTTTACACTTTTTTATTCATAACACATGGTCAACTACCCCTCCATTACTAACCTAGCAATTACTATTCAACTGCAGTGGGTCTAGCAATGGTCATCATTTGCTTAGAATAATCATTCATTGACAAATTGATCCTCTCCTTTTTGCTTTTGTTGTCAATTCATTGAGGCGAGTGTATCCAACTTTAGTTGTGGCTCGACTATATGGCCGGCTCCATTCTCAATCAAAAAGTTATATAACAATGTTAGTATAGAGCATAGGAACCTTTTGTGGAATTCGGTATAAAATTTTCGTTCAAATTCTTCAATGGATGTTATATCCTCTATGACTTATTCTTCACAGAAGTCGCCGCATACCTTTTCAAACCACTTGTATAAATTTGTTCTCCCATCACTATAAATCCTGTGCATCAATAGTCTCTCATTCTTTTAGTCCAACTCATGCATGAATAGTATTCAAAAACTTCTTTATTTCATGGGGAACGCATTCTACAAATTTTCTCATGTGCTTCAATGAATATTTTTTCCCTTGCATGTGCAATTGTCAATTTATTGCGCATTGCATAATTATAGATGTAGTTTGTTACTTTCTTATCTCACCACTATTGGACTTATTTTTCGGTTAGCATCTAACCATGCTCATCACATCATTCAGATTATGTACTACCGGTAATGAAACCAATGTTGTCATTTGAGGGCTCATGTAGTTACCAGCAATACATAATTATATATAAAATAGAGCATTCACATGATCATAACCATAATACATGCAAGAGTAAGTGGGATAGCAGCAAGTCACTTATATTATAAGAGCACAACAATATACAAGGATCAATCAACAGACATATCTTTGGATCTGGTGCACAAACCATTTTATACTTGTTAAATACAGTTATTTATTTACGACTGTATTGTCGGTCGGCCAACCGACCGACTAAACTAACTCGAGCATAGTCAGCTGGAGGACCTAGTTGGCCAATCGACTAGGCTCCTCCAACAATCCTTCTAAAATTCCCCATGTGGGTTGTTATTGAAAGAACTCTTCCTCTTATTCCTATGGGATCAAGAGCTTGAATTTTCAGTGGAGTTCTTAGATGCAAATGACTCACTATAATATAATTATAGAGTATATGTCCTATCTCTAAAAATCCTTATTGGCTTATGGGATCCCTTATGAGAATGCCTCTTTGAGATACTCCCATTTTTTTCCTTATTTTTTGAGTGCTTCCCATGGATAATCTTCTTCTATATTTTTTTAAATCTTTGGAGCATGATTTCATTAACCTAATTATGTTATTCCTTAGCTCTAATCGGTCTCTCATTTTTTTCTTTGCGACTTTGTAATTCCACTCTTAGAAATTGTCGGTTTCTTCAATATATGAGGGAGTTGCTTGATTTATTTGACCATTACATTCTATCTCTAAATTCTCAACATGTATACTTTCTCTCATGGCATTTCTTTTAGTTTCATAAGGATCTTGTGTATCATTCATGATGATAGTTTTATCGTTCATGATGATAGTTTGCTTGTCTCAACCAAGACCAAGGCTTTCCCAAATTGCACTATTGAATGCCAACCATTAATTGTCCTTCATATGATATTGTATTTGAAAAATTATTTATATAATTAAATTTGTTAGCTTCATTGCATTCTTGTAAAACCATAACATTATATCTCATGCATTCTAGAAACTACCCATATTGACAATTTTTTGTCAAATCAACGATACAAGCACTTTTCTGTTCAATTTCTAGAAACATTTGAAACACCCTTTCATAATCTATTTGTGTACATTTGTTCCCCTATGTATTAGCTTTCCAATTATTACAACCATTCTCATTTAGGATCTTAGAGCTAAAAGTTACAGGCTCTTAAAATTGTCAAATTTGCCCAATTTTGCACTTTTCCTTTAGGTCATTTTAGTCTCGAACACTAACTTCAAGCACCTATAGTAGAAAATATAGAGAGAACCAAAAAAACATTTAAATTAGCCATTGAAAATACCCATGACAATGATTACTTAACAACTTCCAGATATATGGGTTGATGCTCCAATTAATTTCTATAATTTTCTAGCATTGACTACTTTAAACTTTTGCATTTTCTTCATACTTCATTTTATTTTCCAACAACTGTTATCTCCCAAACTAAGCATTTATGTAAAAACTTCATCTTCAAATGTTTTTCATCTTGATGAGTAGGCAAAATTCCAATTTCACAAATTTCTCTAGTTTCAACATCTGGGGTCACTTTTACCTTGTCAAGATTTTCCAATCGCACTTTCACTTGCCCAAATAGTCAATTTTGGCCTTCTTTTTCACCTAGGATTCATATATTTTGGAATTAGGACAAAATTCACCATATTTATTTGTGTCCTTGGACCATGAATGCACCATAACAATTTCAGACCCAATAGAACCTCTGTTATATCACTAGGTACTGGTATTTAAAAACCATTATTTCCCCATTTCTAAAAAACTGGAGCAAAATAGGTCTACACCCCTCGCTTCTAAATTTGTCGTCTTCCTTAATAGCATCAAAATATCCTAGATCTCATCAAATTCTGAGCTAAACTACTTTTTTATGGTTGAAACAATTTTTAGGCTCCCAACTTATTTTTTAAGCTTTTATCATTTTTGTTGATGTGGAAAGATGCTAATGTGGCATCTGTACTACTGACGTGGCTTGAGATGTGGATTCCTATGTGGAAATGAGGTATTATATGTCCATCCATGTACCCCACCATGTCACCCGGGTCTCTATCCAACTATGCCAAGTCACACCCAATGATATACACCTTACCTTGTGAACAACATTGATTAGGTCCTACAACTCCTCCCCTTAAATCTCCACCATTCGCACAAGATCACCTATATGATTGTTGAATAGAAGGATGTTCTCATGAATGGTTTATATTAACCCGTGCTACTTCCATCATGAAATCTCATCCATTCAGGGCATTCAACATGCCCATCTCAATTCAATGGTCCACGCCGCCGCCCCCCCCCCCCCCCCCCCCCNGGTGTAGATTCACCTGTACATGTTTTAACTTTCGATCATGTCCATTCATGACATTAGACTTTATTGAATGATAAAAAAAGGTCGGACTCCCTGTGAATGGTGTAGATCAATCCATGCACTTTTCAACTTTTAATCTTGGTCATTCATGTATGGTGCCTAGGTTACCACTAGATGCACATGTAAGAATCTAAATTCTCCACTTAGATGCAAATGGAGCCACTTGGCCCTACTTTGATCATGCCAACTATGCACTCATTTGACATGGTTGGCCCACATAATATCCCCAATCCACATGGCTCCTCCACATCATACCTTTTGTCCACATGCAATGAGTGGGGCCCACTTAATACTTTCCCAAAATTTCAAATTTTCATAGGCAACAAGGGGATTATTACATAATTAATTATGGTATTTTCCCCCATTCAGGAACTTCTCAGACACTTAATAAAATAAAATTTTCATTAATGGTTCTACTAAATTCAAAAAAAAATCCACAACTTTCTTATACCAATCCTGCATTATTATTGATATACCACATATTTAATACTTGGGCTCCACTAATACACCCTCTATTAGCTAAAACCATGATTTTCATAGAAGCATTTTGTCAACCACTTCCTGCACAAACTCTGATTTCTACCTATAAGTGTGGATTTCACCCATAACCAAAAGCTCCAATGCCACTCTATAACATCCTCGTCCATCTTTCTGACCATAGAAAGGGGTGATTACAAAATTCATGCTTTTAAATTTCACCCCATGGGCCATATTATGAATTCATAAACAAAAAAAAGGTATGTGCAAATGTATAAATGTAAAACATAATGGAAATAAAACTCTATTCACACATACAACATGCATAAACAAACATATTCATCACATGAAGTAAATAAAAATCATTCAATATTCATATAAAAGAGAATGTTTATCTTTTAACAAGGAAGAACAAATAAATTGGTTGTGTAAGAGCGATATTCCACCCAACTATAGGTATGAGCTATAGATACAACCCCTAAGCTAGGTTATGAGCCCACCAGGGAAAAGGTAACACCTACATGCTTCTCTCTCTCAGCCCACAACCCATTTGCTCTCATGCTTAGCCAAACTGATCAACTCTAAGCATTTGTAGGGACCTCACTCAACCATCCCATCCATGGAACTCTATTGTACTACCCCACACATCCCAAGGAAGGTATTTCCCTTCACCGATCCACAGTTCCCTCAAGAAATCGGACCCTTACAGTGCTTTCCAGTGTGTCCAAAATGAGTCCAACATGTTGCATTATGTTGGAAAACATCCTGTAACATTAATTCATGGCTTCTCAAGCATTCAAAAGTAGCCAAAACTTAATGGGTAAATTTTCCTATCTTTACCAACCTCTATGATCACCTACAACCATTATCTTCCCTCTAATGTTTGCAATTTCTCTTCATAATTCGAATTTTTGTTATTTCACAGTTTGGTATGGTAATGGCAATGGAGAGAATAGCATGAGAAAACTCAATGTAGTGTAAAATATGTAATATAGAAATGGGTGATAGACTCCAAAAGAGATGAGGGGATGGTGAAAAGACAACTGGCATAACTTCTAACCATAGAATAAAGGACTAATACAATCGTCATAAAAATATACTCATCCCATGCTTCCATAGCTACAAGAGGATACTTTTCCCACAAACCTCACACATTTATTCAATGTTTGGATTTAATAAGTCAAAAGGGGGTAACTATCTCATCTAAGGAACATGGTAGCGAAAAGATGAGTTCTGAGGTTAACACTTGGCGATAAAGGATTTAATATACCATAGGCCCCCTTTCCCCTTCCCCTCTAGTGGAATCATAGCCCCTCTACTACTCTTTACATAACCATCTTGGACCATTTTATTATTTTCCAACATAATATTTACATAGATTCTGAGTCATCACAAAAAGGAAACCACGTGGACCATATAGATATATTTACATTACACATGCCTATCCATTCACTAGTTGAGCCTTGATGTTGAGCTCTGCACTAGGAATCCATACTAGCATGTTTACATTATTTACATAATTTGATTTAAGACATTCCAAGGGTCAAAACTAGGGGTATTACACATATAGATTTCCAAGAAATTATACATCAAATCTACAAAAGCAACAATTACAATTCTAGAGAAGACCAAAGGGGAATTCTTAAGTCCAAATGGCATCACATTATATGTAAAAGAGCCTCATTTAGTAGTGAATGTAGTCTTCCTTTTTCCTTCTTCCATAATCCTTACTTGATGGCATCCTAAGAATCCATTGCTCAAAAAATAGACTTCCTTTCCTGTAACGTGATCCAAAACTTCATTTCTAAATGGGATAGAAAAAGAATCATGACATAGGACAAATTGAAGCCACATAAGTCCACACATACTCTATTAGTATCTATGTCCTTTATTTAAGTCATAATGGGATTAATCCACTTAGATTCATCCATAGGAAAAATCAATCTCATAGCCAGCATGTGGTTAGTTTCCTTTTTTACCTTCTCCTTGATCCTAGTGCTAAGCATGTACATCGATGCTTTATTAGTTTGGCATTGGGACACATCTCAATATTCATCTCCCACAACTCACATTTTACGCCTTTTAATTATATAAATGTCTATAGAAATAAATATACATACCCCTTAAGTAGATTGGTAGTCTTATACATTGTTTATCCATCCCAATAGTATGCTATAGAAGTAAGCTTAGGTTTCTCCTCCATCACAATGTTGACTTTTCACAACTTCAAAGGTTGCATATAGGAAGCACCGACTCATTCATGCTTCTTCTCTTGCACATTCCTAGAACCTTTTAATTCTTTAAACGATAAATGCCTTTGCTTTTCTAAGTCATCCACATCTTCTTCCTCTTGATCAAATTTTCCACAATATAGAGGAGAATCCATCCTATTGATAGGGGCGTTCAAGCTGAGTAATTCTTGATAATAAGGACAAATAGGAGGGTTACTCAAGTTTCACAACCTAACAATAAACAAGACCTCCCTAATCATTTTAAGTGCTCCTGTAACTTCATCAGATTTACCCACAAAAGAAAAATCCTCATGGAACTGGGTTTGAAAAGTAACCCAACTCCTTGTTTGGCTTAGGTTTCTTCATGTAAATACTAGAATTTTGGAATGGGTCCTAGACCATGAATAAACTTATGAACTTATAGATCAACTCGCAATCCTTCCTCCTCCCATCTTTGAGTGCATTGATGGTTATAAGCAAAAGGGAATGTATCTCCATTGTACATTTCTAGGCCTTTTCCCTTTTTACCCATATGCATTTAAAAATTCAACTTTGGAATAAGGAAAAATATGTGAATCATCCATTGAATTAATTTAGCAATTGTGCAACGCTTGAAGGAAATATCACGTCCCTTGTTTTTCCATTCAATCAAGGCCTCCTTATAATCCCTATCAAAAGAGTGGATACTCCTCCAATTGACTGGTCCATTTGTTGTGGGATTAACACACAATTAACATAATCTCCTCGCTTTCTTCTAGTTATGTTATATATCTTATCTAAAACATATCTTTCCATCCCATCTATAACAAGCTTTATATATCTAGGTCCTTGATAAGGATCAAGAGGTTTGGTGACTTTCATACCATCAACATCAAAAGTAATTGTTTCTCTTTTCAAATCAATGATAGCATAATTCTCAAAGGTCTGATCAATTCCCAACAGTGCTAGATAGGGACTTGTCTTATCCTTATCTCTATCGCCTTAAAGTCAGTAAATCTTTTAACATGTGTTAAATCAATTTCCACATTCTCCACTCTACCTATTCGTAAGAGATTGGCCATACACAAGTATGTGAGAGAATATACCAATGGCTGACTCGCCATAGCCTCCCAAGAATTCTTAGAAAGGATGTTGACATTAGATCCTAGAACTAACATTACATCCTTAATGTCATAACCCATCTAGCTTGGAATCCAATTATAATTCCTTTCTAATTCTCTTCTCTCTTATCCTTGCAATGTTCATTTTCCTCTTTAGAAGGTTAGCATAAATTAATTCCTCCTCTTTTTCAAGTCCACAAAGTGCTTGAAGAGTGTTCTGCAGCTTCTTGGGCAAGCCCTCGTCTTCTAAAATATCAACAAACAAGGTAATACACATATTAAATAAGTTTCTTAGAATTACCTAATGGTTATACTTTAGATTTGTTTCTGCAACTAAAAATGAAGGAAGGGACCCCATACTACGTCCCTTGTGATTTTATGCAACTACAAGAGATGACGACACTAGTATACACTGAATCTTCCCCTTTTCTAGGTAGGATCAAAATTTAGTGCTCGAGGTTTGACCCTCTAGATTTTTGGGAGGTCAAGGCTGGTGTTGTTAGCACTAGTCGTGGATCCTCTATAAGTGACAACATTGATGATCGGATATACTTATCTATAACCATCCCTAAGTGTTGTATTGATTAATTTTGTCAGTCTATTCCTTGCACGATATTACCATTTCACAATCAATCATGGTAAATCTTTAATACTATGGGTATGCATCCAACAATAAGAACACTATAGTTGATTAGGCAAAATGCAATCCTAAGCAAGGTGGCCTACCTTGTTGCAATTGTAATAGTGCACAACTCAACCTCTTCCACTAGTTTTTTCCTCCCATATAATATCCTCCTCTTTCATGATCTCCTTCTCCTTGAGGTTGCAAATTGTCAAATACCATGAATGCATACCAATCTAATAAATATGCTAGAAGATCCAAGGCTCTACATTTGTCCATGGCATGCATAGAGGTACCATAATATTCATAGTATACCATATTAGAGATGGAAAAATACTTTTGTATAATATGATGGTACTTGGGAGTGTGTCCATGTGTTTTTAGATCTCTGATCTGGATATTAGGGGGGCTTATAGTCTAGGTTTGGATGCAAAAGGCATAAATCCATATTTGTATTAAATGTAAAAAGAACATTATGGATATGTAATTGATGAAGTTAACCCTAATCAAAGCTTACTTTGTTAACAAAACGCCTTATAGAAAGGAAATAGGAAGAGAGTTTAGATCGGGATGGAGAGGTCCAAAAATTAACCTCATTGCATGTAATTGTTCGTCTTAATGGAATCCTTCTTCTCCAACTCTCTCTTTATTTCTCATATTTTTTGGTGTATTTGATACGTGTATTTTCATCTATGTTCTTGTGATTCATTTCATGGCATATTTGTATATTTTCTCTCCTCCTCTCTTACCATTCGAGCCTTCTAGATCTCATCCCTTAAGATTCAAATCATTGGTATCAAAGAATCTAAGCACTCCATGGGAACAAGGGTTTGAAGCATATTGTGGGTGGAAAGATTTGCATAAATCACCAGCCTCCTTTTGGTACTCTCAAAATCCATCTGTTGGGTTGTACACTATAAGCATCATAGTTGATCCACATGCACTACATGGTTTTTTAGCCCTCAGATAATCATTCATGTTAACCCAAAAAATTGCTCATATAGCCTACACCATACAAAGGCATCCATGTCCTAATCCATTTGACCCCTATACCTTTTTTTAACCTATGCTTTTCTCCTAAAGGCTCAAAAAACATCAAAAAGGGCTTAAAAACCCACAAAAGAGCCAAAATAGCTCACAAAGGGGCTAAATCCCTCAAAAAAGGGTTAAAAACCCTAGAAGGGACTAAAAACCCCAAAAGGAGCTAAGAGACAGGCGGAAAGGGATTAAAACCCTAAAAAGTTGAGAAAAAAAGTATAAATAAAGGTGTAGGGGTCACTATCAACACACCTCCATTTCTTCCTACCTTTACTCTGCTTGCGTGATTGCCTTAAGAAACCATCATTCTCAAGCCATTCACCCCACTTCATTCCATTTGCTCCATTAAGCAAAGCCTCTTGTATGTTGAGCATTGCTCCATACCACCCAGCCTTGAGGAGAGGTAGCTTCCTGAGTCAGGGCATGGTGGCCCCATTTCAAATGAAGCTGAAAGGTATAAGGTCTTATGTCTACTGTTTATTTCTTGTTTTGTAGGTTATTTAGAGATCCCCTATGCAGTACTTAGAATTTTGGGGTAAGGGAGTGTAGGAAGATGTGGAACAACATTGGTTCATGTGTGAAGCTATTTGGATTTCAAAGGGGGTTTAAGATACCTCAAAATTGGTAGAGTTCCAAATGAATTTGAGAGGTTGATGTTTACAATATGAAGTTTGTGGACCATCTTACTAATGGTCTACCACTTACCTTGCAAGAGGTTAAGAAATATATTTTTTAGAATTTTATTTATATAAATCATAGCAATATGGAATAGTTGAGTTGAAGGAGATTAGACAATATGAAGGGGAGTTTGTATGGGAATATGCACAGAGTTTCAAGGATGTGATGAGCAAGCTCTCATTTCCTATCCATGACACCCATTATAAGGAATGGTTCATTCAGGTATTATTGTCATTGACAATAATTCCTTTGATTCAATAGACCATTGATACACCTAGAAATGCATTAGAGCAAGGTATGAAGGTTGAGGCCATGGTTAAGTACCTAGGTACAACTAGAGTTAAAAAACATGCGACAAGACCTTATTTACTGGAAGTTCAAAATCAAATCACCACCCTTATAAAAAAATTCAAGAGTTAACAATCCAAAAATTAGATCTAGAGAAAATATGGTGCACAAGATGTATAATGGAGGGACATCATGTTTTTGAATGTCCATGATTGAGAGGGGACCTACACCTAACACCTTGGTAGGACCATTTATAGGAAGACCTTCTATGATAGTTTGGTGAGTAACCACCTCTGCTCCATTCCATGGACCGATGCAATATCGTGCTTTCTCGAATGTGCACAATTTCTAGCTTGGATAATTTTGTGAGATTGATCAGGATATTGAGGGTTGAGATCCAAAAGGATTGAATGCCGATATAGGATGAGAGAAACCATACAAATCTGCCATGAAATGAATCATAAGATCATGGATGAAAAATACTTGAATCAAATACACCACAAAAACACGAGGATGAGAGAAAACATACAAATCTGCCATGAAATGAATCATAAGATCATGGATGAAAATACATGAATAACACTAGAGAGAGAGAGAGAGAAGAACCATTACATGCAATGAAGCCAATTTTGGGATCTCTCCTTCCGAGTCTAATTTCTCTTCCCATTACCTTTTTATAAGGTGTCTTGTTGACAAAGTCAACTTTGATTAGGGTTAATTCCATCAATTACATGTTCATAATGTTCCTTTTTACATTTAATTCAAATATGGATTTATGCCTTTTACATTTGAACTTAGATTATAATCCCCCCTAAGATTTGGATCAATCCGCCCCCCCCCTTACAAAATGATGGTCCCCATCATTTCACCCATGTTAATAAATCAAAATATCATGTTATGTTTATCATACCAACATGTTTGCAATTTGTCAATTGCCAATGAAAGAAGGATTTTGTGTGGTTTATCTGTAACCTTGGGTTTGTGGATGACCCATAACCATTGGCAATGGTAAAAATAAAGAAATTACAATAGGATTTAATAAATTCAAAAATTAGAAATTTACATGAAAAATCGTGTTTTGGGGGATTATGGACATCTCTTTGCAAATTTATTCATAACTTGCTATATGTAATGAAATCAAATTTTGTAGAATGCCCATTCGATGTGTCGGTGATAAATTTTCATTGATATATGGAACTTTCTCTTGTGTATTCCTTGGAGTGAGAAAATTCCCTCCAAAACTCAAGATGCGTGAGGTCGCACCATCTTATAGACCTAAGCTATGTCAATCAATGATATCTCATAAACCGGTAAACAAAATAAAATTCCATAAAATACCCATTTGATCTGACAAAAAAACCTTTCCAATGAGCTATGGTAGAGCCTCTGAAATGCGTCTTAGAGGTCCAAGCATCTTTGTAAAGTTTGTAGAAGACGGTCATCCTCCATTCCATCCATGATTGTGCTTCTAAGGTGGCTATACAACAATGGGAAAGCTATACCTACATGTATGTGTGTATACATACATATGTATACATGTACATATGTATACATACACATGTATAAATATGTATACATGTATATATATGTATGTATACATGTGTATGTATACATATGTACATGTATACATATGTATGTATACATACATGTGTATGTACATATACATGTATACATGTTATACATGTATCTGTACATACACATGTATATGTGTACATGTATACATATGTATGTATACATACAGATGTATACATGTATAAATGTATACATATACATGTATACATGCATATATATACATGCATAAATGTATATACAAGTACATGTATATGTATACATTTATATATACATGCATGTATATATATGTATGTATACATCTATATATGTTTATATGTATATGTATATACATGTACATATGTATACATATGTATACATGTATATATGTTTTTATATATATACATATGTATACATGTATATATGTTTTTATATATATACATATGTATACATGTATATATGTTTTTATATATATACATATATATACGTATACATGTATACATATGTACATGTATATACATATACATATATATAAAAAGATATATACATGTATACATGTATATATATGTGTGTGTGTGTGTGTGTGTGTGTGTGTGTGTGTGTGTACATTTATATATAATATGTATATACATGGATACATATACATGTGTATACACATATAGATATACATGTACATATATATACATATATGTATATATACATATATACATGTGTATATATGTATATATATACATGTATATATACATATATACATGTGTATATATGTATATATATACATGTATATATATATATACATGTATAGATGTATATATATATATGTACATATACATGTGTATATATACACATGTATAGATGTATATATACATATAGATGTATACATGTATATATATACATCTATACATCTATATAGATGATGTATATATGTATAATCTATACATGTATTTATGTATATACATATATGTATAAATGTATATATGTATATGTATACGTACATGTATATATATGTATACATGCATACACATACATGTATACATGTACGCATGTACATATACACATGTATGCTTGTATGTATACACATACATGTGTATACATACATACATACATGTGTTACATGCATAGACATGTATGTGTATGTATACATGTATATATATACACATGCATGTATGTGTATACATGTATGTACATACATGTGTATATACATATACATGTATGTATGTATGTACATACATGTGTATATATATACACATGTATGTACATACATACATACATGTATATGTACATATATATACACATGTATGTACATACATACATACATGTATATGTATATACATATACATGTATGTATGTATGTACATACATGTATACACATACATGCATGTATGTATACACATACATGTATACACATGTATACATATACACATGTGTACACACATGTA
>LPNX010373905.1:742754-753846 GCA_001517045.1 Pseudotsuga menziesii
TGTATGTATGTATATATATACATGTATATACATATAAAATATATATATGTATATGTATGTATATAAACATTATATATACATGTATATGTATATACATGTATATGTATATACATATGTCTACATATGTGTATGTATATAATGTATATACATATAATATATATATGTATATGTATGTATATAAACATTATATATACATGTATACATATATACATATGTATATACATATGTCTACATATATGTATGTATACATATATACATGTGTATGTATATAAATATAATATATATATGTATATGTATAATGTATATACATGTATACATATATACATGTGTATATATATACATATATTGTATACATACACATGTATATACGTATACATACATATATATACACATATATGTATATACATACATGTATGTATGTATATATACATGTATGCATATATACATGTATATATGTATACATACATGTATGTATATATATTATACACATGCATATACATTATACATATATATATATGTATATATGAATATACATTATACATATCTATATGTATATATGAATTATACATATATGTATATGTATAATGTATATGCATATGTGTATAATATATATACATACATGTATGTATACATATATACATGTATGTATGCATACATGTATATATGTATACATGTATATATATATATATATGTATACATTATACATGTATGTATACATTCTACATATACATTTATGTATATGTATAATGTATACATATACATACATATACATGTATGTATACATATATACATGTGTTGCAGCTGCAACTTTTCTCCCCAATTTTTTTCAAATTTTGGACCCCCCTTTATGATTTTAATGCTGCGTTGAATCGTTTGGATCCGTGAATTTTTTATCATGCTTTAATTTTGGATGATTTTGAAGATTAACTCTCGCCCTGTTTTCAGAAGTTGCTTGTGTTTGAAAATTGTTGTGGGTCGCAGATTTGAGTTTGGTTTGCTAGTCTATTGGATCAATTGTTCTTTGAAAAGGCCGCGGTTTCGGAGGTGAAACAGATT
The DNA here is from genome assembly GCA_001517045.1 of Pseudotsuga menziesii. Taxonomy (NCBI): domain Eukaryota; kingdom Viridiplantae; phylum Streptophyta; class Pinopsida; order Pinales; family Pinaceae; genus Pseudotsuga; species Pseudotsuga menziesii. The sequence goes on from LPNX010373905.1 coordinate 743,811, forward strand.
TTTTTACCGCTGCTGAATTTAAAACTATTCCGAACACTTGATATTTTATTGATCGGGTGTCAAATTATGTTTGATCGGTGGCTGTTGTCTTTTTCTCTTCCACCGTTGCGCCTCCCAAATCAGCTAAGCACCCAATGTATAAGTACTCCGCCCGTCGATGCATGTCAGTCTTCTAGTCGCATATCTATAACCTTTTTCTCTTCCGCCATTGCGGCTGGGCAAAGCACTTGGCTTCCGATGTCAATGTCCTTCCGATTTCCAATTGAAAGTTTTCCCGCTCACAGCTTAGGTCTTAACTCTTCCAACTCCGATGTGCTTAAGTGTTTCGCAGTACCCTTCGCCTGTTAAGATCCGCCTACGCGGCTGTGAATAGGTCTACCCTGCCAATGTTAGCATTCTGAGCCGCCGATGAGCTCTTTGTTCCCTGTGATTTCTCTCGAACCCGTAGGTGGATGAGACAGTGGTGCCGACACTTGTGAGGATCCCCAGGGCCGTAATGTAGTACATGGCCTTTCTTGTTGATCAGCTGTTGTGATTGGTATCATTTACGTTTTGTTTTAGAATGCAATCCCAATGAATGATGCACATTGATTAATTGCAGGTGGACTCAAGAGACTGTCAGACTACCACGGCGCGAAGGCATAGCTGGGCAGTTTTGGCAAAGGTCGAATCGTAACCGACAGGATCGCAAGAAGGGCGAGTGGAGTGAAAGGCAAAATCAATATCGACAAAGATGCAAACCTGAAAAGTCTGTCAGTTACTCAGCAGATCATGAGTGTGCGCAGTAAAGATAAAAAAGATGGATATGAAATGTTTGAGGGACCGGAAGGTCACACGTTTGAGGGCAGCTCAATCGATCTACTATTTTAGTTTAAATATTGGAAAGTTAGAACTGAAATGGGGGCTTTTTCCCTGGGAAAAAAACTTGTAAACTAATGCTTGTAAGAGGAACTATTTCGTTTTACAACCAGGAGACTGCAAATTTTGTCTGTTGAAGAAAGTGCTATGTGGGATGTATCAATGTGATTAAATGAGCAATGTTGAATGGGAACTATTTTGTTTTCAACTGTGTCTCATTAACTGTGAGAGCGTTCTAACTTCCTGAACCTATCTTCTTGTTTGAATGTTCTTTAGTATACTTTGTGATGTCTTCCACTATGAGTAATGTGAGTTTTTAATTGTTGATGAGCTATCTTATCATGTATACTTTTATTCATGTTTATATGTTTGGTTATAAGAACAACTATCTGCGATTTGCCATAACACATGAACAATAGTGCATTACTCATGAATTAATATCCAGCTCTCTAGAGATAGTTTAGTTAGTATTTATTTTCTTGCATATATGTGATTTGGATGCTTGCGAGTTCTAAGACGAGAGGTAAGAGCATGTGCATCACATTATGACTACTCCTTACATCTTTCATCTCCCTGCATTGTTAATTAGGCACGTGCATATCATACTTTAAGTCAAAAAATACAAAACATACACGGTGGACCGGGCCGCAGCCGGTAAACCCTTTTTGTTACTTGACCTATGGTAGCCGGACCGCAAACCGTACGTATTCCCTACACCAAATAGTCACGGGCTAGTTGGGAACATTGACTGGGTAGAATCCCTTGCTATTGTTTCCTGCGAATTTCCAGGCCTCAATAGTTTCTGGCGCTAGAAGGAGGGCCACCAGTGCATGGTTGGCCAAGGAAACTCGTTTTCCCGTGACTATTCCACCGGTAACAGTTCAGAAAGCAATGGGCTTCATAATCCAATTCCGGAAGAAAGGGGTAGAGAACATTTGTTTTCTGTCGACAACGAAGTTGTTAATAATCTGAGAAGACACACTAGAGTGTATGTGAAGAAGATTGGAGGATTGCCAATCATCCCTGAATTGCCCAGAAGAGAATATAAAAGGAAAGATCGTCCTATATTGGAAGACTCAGTGCTGGTTGGGGATTGGGAAGAACTTGTAGAAACAGCCTTACAGGAAGTTGTACTGCCTTTAAACCAAGAAGGCCCAGATACTCCTCACATTTCTCCTACTCACTCTCCTATTTGCTCACCTCCTCACTCTCCACCCAGACTCATGGCAAGCATCAACGCCGATCAACCACCCAATCCACCGAATCCACCACCTGCCTGGAGAGCCAGATCACCTTTAAATCTAACACCTCTGTTACATGATTTACCTCAATCCTTTGAAAAAATGCTACCCAAATTCGACCCAAGTGAGAAGATGCTAGTAGATGACCACCTGCAAAGCTTTTACTTGGCAATAGAAGGGTTAAGGGCTGGGGAGCATGAGGATGTAGTTTGCAGACTATTCCCGCACACCCTTAAAGGAGCTGCAGCATCATGGTATTTTGGTCTGCCTGCAAACTCTATCCCTGATGTTGAAAGGATCTTTAGAAGTAAGTATGCGACTCAAAAGACTCATGCAGCCCTCATGAAAGGGCTATGCACCTTGAAGAAAGAGAGAAAGGAGAAGGTGGACAACTTTACTCAAAGATTTGCAGCATACCTCAAGAATTTTTCTGAAGCTGACCAACCTTCTGACAAGGTCCTGATCGAATATTACACCTCAACTTTAGGCCCTGAGTTGGCCATGTTTGCCAAAATAAAGGCTAAACCTACTTTGGCGGAAACCTATGAAGAGGCGGAAATAGTGGAGGCTGAAAGGGAAAGCATCGAGGATTATCCCGAACGATCAGGAGAGAAAGTTGTGGGGAGGAAAGCCTTATTGTTTAATAAACCTAAGGAAGAGAAATAATCAGATTTTGAAAGTATGGCAAAAATGATGCAGAAGCTTTCTAACAGAATCATAGACTTGGAAAAAGAGAAGGAAACTCAAAAGTTCTACAAGCCTTATTACAAGAAAAGAGAGGATAACAATCAGTCCCAACCTCCGCCGCACAATTCAGTATCTATGAATTTAACAAAGGTAGGAATGGACAATTTTTGCACTTTCCATCAGCAACCCCACTCTGAAAAGAATTGTCCTTAATGGATAAACTCAATGACATTGGTTATGAATCAGCTGTTGGATTCTAAATTAACGGAAGATGGAGATGAGGAAGGAAAAGAAAGTACCACTTCAACAAAAGAACAAGAAGAAGAGACCATGGTTCTGTGGAACTCTGTTTCGCTATTCGATGTTGAAGAAAATAAGAATTGGGGATACGAGGACGTCATGGAAACCAACGTAAACACAAGAAGCCAGGGGTCGGTTAAATAAAACAGTCTCATACTCCCAAAGATTAAAAGGCTTTAGAAAAATGTTAAGAAATTTCAAAATAACTCCTCAGCTGATAAAATTCCCAAATTCACCATTACCAGCCAAAATCCTAGGCAGAATGATACGTCGGCCAAGCCCAATGAAGAAAATATGAATGCTGATAAACCGCATCCCACTAAACCGCAGATGGATTATGACATTGTTGAAGATATAAAGAAAGTAAAGGCACTGAATATCTCACTATTTGAAATGTGTAAAGTGCCACAGCAAAAAGAAAGACTATTGAAGGAACTTGAAGCATCGGATGAGAGGTTTCCCACTGACAATCAACCTAAGGAAGAGGAAGAAATCGAAGAAGCTAGCAACACGTCAGACACCCAGCCTGATCTCCTTCGATTTTCATAGGCTGATGAAATCGATTGTAAAATAGTAGACTTAGCAGTAAGAGTAGATTCCCATGCAGTAGTTAGTGATTTCTAGACATTGTTTTTTGATGGCTCTAAGACGTTAGAAGGGTCAGGGGTCGGCTGTGTCCTGATCGACCCCCAGAAGAATAAACATTTTCTTTCATGTAGATTAGAGTTTGAATGTGCAAATAATACAGTTGAGTATGAAGCGTTGGTGCAAGGCTTAAGGAAAGCAATAGAATTAAAGGTAAGTAATCTAAAAGTTTTTGGAGATTCTGAAATAATTGTAAAACAGATCCGGAATCAAATACATTGTGTTTCTCCTCACTTAAAGGCCTATCAAAATGAGGTATGGGACCTACTCAAATGTTTTAACGCATTTAATATTATTTCAATTCCAAGACTTAAAAATGCAGCAGCTAACTTGTTAGCCACATCAGCCGCTAGGCTTGTACCTACTAATAATCAATGCTCTGTTGAATTGATTTTTAGGCCCTCGATCCCTGATATGATTACCAACTTACGAGTGTTCGACGACGATCAGCAGATTATAGAATGCTTAACCAATGACGAGGTATTTAAAGGAGCGATCATAGATGATGAAGAGCATCAGGCCAAGCTGAAATATGACAATTTCATCCCCAAAGGAGTCAGAACCTTAGAAAGAATGTTCGATCTAAATGAAAAGTTTAGAAGACCAACAAACGTGAAGACTCACAGCTCATCTCTACAGTTCGAATTGATAAATTTAGGGACTGAGGCACATCCTAAATATGTGAATCTTGGCAAATGTTGTTCACCAGCATAAAGAGATAAGTTCATCAGTCTTTTTAATCGATATAAAGATGTTTTTGCCTGGACATACGAAGACTTAAAGACATATGACACCAGCATCATCCAGCATGTTATCCCCATCAAATCTAGCGTCAAGCCTTATCAGCAACCTTTAAGGAAAATGCACCCCAAATTGGAACCTATGATCCAGAGTGAAGTTAAGAAATTATTGGATGCTAGGATCATTTTTAAGGTCAGACACTCTGAATGGGTCTCAAATCTAGTGCCAGTGAGGAAAAAGTCTGGAGAAATCAGGCTATGTGTAGATTTCAAAAATTTAAACCGTGCTTCAGATAAAGATAACTACCATGTTCCACCCATGGAGCAACTACTACAAATGGTCTCAGGTTCTGAACTATTTTCTTTATTAGACGGTTTCTTAGGCTACAATCAAGTATTAGTAGCCGAAGAAGACGGATTGAAGACAACATTCAGGACCAGATGGGGAACCTTCACTTATAGAAGAATGCCTTTTGGGCTTATAAATGCAGGAGCTACATTCCAGAGGGCTATGGAAATAGCTTTCCGCGGATTGATTGGTCGTAGTGCTGTAGTGTACCTTGATGATATTACGATATTCTCAAAGAGGAGAGGAGAGCACGCGTTTTATTTAAGGTAGATTTTTGAACGCTGTCAAAAATATGGCATCTCACTCAATCCCAAGAAGTGTGTGTTCGTTGTCATGGAGGGCAAGTTGTTGGGTCACATAGTTTCAAAGAAGGGAATCTCTATAGATCCAGAAATAATTAAGGCCATTGAACAAATCCCCTTGCCCCATAATAAAAAGGGGATGCAATCATTTATGGGAACAATAAACTTCGTACGAAGATTCGTGCCAGATTTTGCCCAGGTTGTCAAACCTCTGGAGCAAATGGTGAAGCAAAGTGCACAGTTCAAATGGACCGAGATTGAGAAGAATGCATTCAGCAAGATTAAAATTGTTGTTGCACACGCACCCTCCCTAAAAAGCCCAGATTTCGATAAAGATTTTATTCTATATACTTTTGCATCTAATGATTCGCTAGCAGCTATGCTTACTCAAAAAGAATATGGGGGGGATGAATTCCCAATATCTTTCATGAGCACTGGTCTACAAGGGGCAGAATTAAACTACCCAGCTATTGATAAACAAGCTTATGCAGTATTCAAAGCAGTGAAACAATTCAGGCCCTACATATTAAAAAATCGAACCAAGGTGATCGTCCCATACCCAACTGTGAGGTCCCTTTTTGTACAGAAGGAGTTAGGAGAAAGAAGGGGCAATTGGGTAACAGCTCTTCAAGAGTATGACCTTGAATTCAAGCCAGCTTCTATAGTTAAAGGGCAGGGGTTGTGCAAAGTAATGACTGAAAATGGGAACAATGAAGAACACGCCTGGGAGGATGAGGTTGAATTACATTTGATGGATGTGTGTCCTTTGTTTACAGCCCCTGAATCTTAGTATAGAGACCTCGTGCATTACCTGCAGGCAGGGATGTTTCCAGAACATTGGAATTCTAAGCAAAGAAGAGCGCTGCGTCTCAAATCAGCCTCCTATCAAATTGTTGAAGGAATATTATTCAGAAAAAATTACGACGGAGTTCTTCTTAGATGCTTAGAGAAAGAAGATGCGACGAAAGTAATGACGGAGTTGCATGGCGGGCCTGCTGGGGGACATTTTTCAAGAGATACTACAGCTCATAAAATTCTCAGAGCCAGTTACTACTGGCCCACACTTTTCAAAGATGCACACGCCCATGTTAGGAAATGCGACGTCTGTCAAAGGTGTGGTAGAAGACAATCTAAAGCAGTCGCACCACTGAAGCCTGTACTGATCATGGAGCCATTCAAGCAATGGGGGTTGGATATTATTGGGGAGATAAAGCCGAACTCTTCCCTACAGCACAAGTACATTCTGACCACAACCGATTACTTCACTCGTTGGGTCGAAGCCATCCCGCTGCGCAAAATAAATGAGGACGCGGTCATCATCTTCCTGCAAGACCATATTATGACCAGGTTTGGAGTTCCAGTTTCGTTAGTCTTTGATAATGTTACTTACTCTTCATCGATTAAATTAATTGCTTTTGCTCATGATAAAGGAATAAAGTTGCATTATTCAGTTAATTACTATCCACAAGGAAATGGCCTGGCTGAATCCACTAACAAAAATCTGATTAGAATTCTAAAGAAGATTGTGATAGAAAACCAGAGTAGTTGGCACTCAGCGCTACCAAACGCCCTTTGGGCCGATAGAGTCACCCCCAAGTCTTCGATAGGAGTGTCTCTGTATACCCTTATGTATGGTAAAGAAGCCATTCTTCCCCCCAATATCATGCTACCCTCTTCCATAATAGTTCAAGAGTCTAGAGGGTCGGAGAATGAAGTCTTACAAATGAGGATATATAATCTTCTGAAAGCAGAAGAGGCTAGATCTAAGGCCAGAGAGCGCTTTAAGCAACAACAAGAGGTGATAAAGAGATGGTTCGACAAACATAAGGCTGGAACAATAGACTTTGAAGTGGGAGATTTGGTTCTCAAGTGGGATCACCCCCATGATGAGAAAGGAAAACACAGGAAGTTCCAGCAGTTGTGGGTAGGTCCTTTTCAGATTGCGACAAAACTTGGCCCTTCCACTTATAAGTTGCAAGATCTACAAGGGTGGGAAGAGAACTTACCATTAAATGGCTTAGTTCTCAAGCCCTATTTTTCCTGAGTTGGTTTGTGTCCTTCTATTTTGTATATAAATGATCTGTTTTAGTTGTCTTCGAGTTATGAGTTTTAGTTTTGTTTTTAATTTAATTTTTTGTCGATTTCAATAAAGGAGGCAAACCCGCAGTTGCATAGGGAACCTCGGATTTTTTGGAATGATTAACATTCATGGGTATAAGACTGTGTATTGTTGTTTATCTAAAAGAACTTCTTCCATTTTAGCAGTTTTCTCGAATAGCTGTGTACACATTGAAGTCCTGCTTAACCCCTGTGAAACAAACCAGAATCAAAAAGTCTGGAATACTATGCTGAGGCTCCATCCATGTCAAATTAAAAATGTCCTAAGGAGTGACAGCAAAGGGCCCATGGAAAGAAGCGAGGTAAACAGTATATGAAATACAAATGATCCCATGCCAAGAAATGAACGCCAAAAGGAAAATAAGAGTCAAAAACTCCTATGAAAGCATTATACATCAAAACAAATGCTGAATCTATAAGCACTAAATCGCCGAAAGTTCCTCTTCGTCCGTGAGCTGAAACGTGAATACGCCTCTCACACAAAAGGACACTTGGGATAGAGGAGCCTGAATTAAAATTCAGAAAGAAAGGCATGCAGGAGGACTCATGTGAAAAGGACAAAAGTCCAAAAGCACAAAAGTGCTAAAGTGGCATCGGAATGAGGAACAAATGAATTTTTTTGTTTACCATGTGCTACAATCCTGTGGTGTCCAAGCTGCCAGCTACCTGAAGATAAAAGTAACAATCAAACTCATCTTTCAGCTTCAACAGAGTTATCTGGACTTGAAAATCTTGGTTTCCACTCTCCCAACTGGACTATCATCAATGATTAAAAGTGCATATATTTGCCATTTGTGAAATCCATACATCTAGAAGAATTTAACATGTTGGTTTTATTGTTAAACAATCTGTTACTTAAGGAAAAAATTGTCCAAAGATCTAGGTTCACCAGGTAGTCGCCAATTGTTGCAGCTGCAACTTTTCTCCCCAAAGTTTTTCAAATTTTGGACCCCCCTTTATGATTTTAATGCTGCGTTGAATCATTTGGATCCGTGAATTTTTTATCGTGCTTTAATTTTGGATGATTTTGAAGATTAACTCTCGCCCTGTTTTCAGAAGTTGCTTGTGTTTGAAAATTGTTGTGGGTCGCAGATTTGAGTTTGGTTTGCTAGTCTATCGGATCAATTGTTCTTTGAAAAGGCCGCAGTTTCGGAGGTGAAACAGATTTTTTTACCGCTGCTGAATTTAAAACTGTTCCGAACACTTGATATTTTATTGATCGGGCGTCAAATTATGTTTGATCGGTGGCTGTTTTCTTTTTCTCTTCCGCCGTTGTGCCTCCCAAATCAGCTAAGCACCCGATGTATAAGTACTCCGCCTGTCGATGCGTGTCAATCTTCTAGTCGCATATCTATAACCTTTTTCTCTTCCGCCATTGCGGCTGGGCAAAGCACTTGGCTTCCGATGTCAATGTCCTTCCGATTTTCGATTGAAAGTTTTCCCACTCACAGCTTAGGTCTTAACTCTTCCGACTCTGATGTGCTTAAGTGTTTCGCAGTACCCATCGCCTGTTAAGATCCGCCTACACAACTGTGAATAGGTCTACCCTACCAATGTTAGCATTCTGAGTCGTCGATGAGCTCTTTGTTCCCTGTGATTTCTCTCGAACCCGTAGGTGGACGAGACAGTGGTGCTGGCACTTGTGAGGATCCTCAGGGCCGTAATGCAGTACATGGCCTTTCTTGTTGATCAGCTGTTGTGATTGATATCACTTACGTTTTGTTTTAGAATGCAATCTTAATGAATGATGCACATTGATTAATTGCAGGTGGACTCAAGAGACTGTCAGAATACCACGGCGCGAAGGCATAGCTAGGCATTTTTGGCAAAGGTCGAATCGTAACCGATAGGATCGCAAGAAGGGCGAGTGGAGTGAAAGGCAAAATCAATATCGACAAAGATGCAAACCTGAAAAGTCTGTCAGTTACTCAGCAGATCATGAGTGCGCGCAGTAAAGATAAAAAAGAGGGATATGAAACGTTTGAGGGATCGGATGGTCACACGTTTGAGGGCAGCTCAATCGATCTACTGTTTTAGTTTAAATATTGGAAAGTTAGAACTGAAATGGGGGCTTTTTCCCTGGGAAAAAAAATTGTAAACTAATGCTTGTAAGAGGAACTATTTCGTTTTACAACCAGGAGACTGCAAATTTTGCCTGTTGGAGAAAGTGCTATGTGGGATGTATCAATGTGATTAAATGAGCAATGTTGAATGGGAAATATTTCGTTTTCAACTGTGTCTCATTAACTGTGAGAGCGTTCTAACTTCATGAACCTATGTTCTTGTTTGAATGTTCTTTAGTATACTTTGTGATGTCTTCCACTATGAGTAATGTGAGTTTTTAATTGTTAATGAGCTATCTTATCATGTATACTTTTATTCATGTTTATATGTTTGGTTATAAGAACAACTATCTGCGATTTTCCATAACACATGAACAATAGTGCATTACTCATGAATTAATATCCAGCTCTCTAGAGATAGTTTAGTTAGTATTTATTTTCTTACATATATGTGATTTGGATGCTTGCGATTTCTAAGACGAGAGGTAAGAGCCTGCGCATCACATTGTGACTACTCCTTGCATCTTTCATCTCCCTTGCATTGTTAAGTAGGCACGTGCATATCATACTTTAAGTCAAAAAAATACAAAACATACACGGTGGACCGGGCCGCAACCGGTAAACCCTTTTTGTTACTTGACCTACGGTAGCCGGACCACAAACCGGACGGATTCCCTACACCAAACAGTCACGGGCTAGTTGGGAACGTTGACTGGGGAGAATCCCTTGCTAT
>LPNX010373905.1:754085-767084 GCA_001517045.1 Pseudotsuga menziesii
TCTATAGAGAGACAAAATTACATTTTGCATATATGCATTGCATATTCAAAAATACCCACCAAGTCTGTTCAGATTATCATGTTACCCAATCTGATCCATCCATCAGATTCAATATAATAAGCAAACAAAAACATTAGAAAACTAGGCCCTGCCCAGTCCAGCCAAACCATCCTAACTTGTCCTATCGATCATGAAAAAAACCGTAGAAACATATATGGAGGAAACCAGTCTGTTATAGTCACAGCAATAAACTAAGCATAATAATCATATGTAAACATATACTAAATCCAAAAGTTATATGCCCCATCATCAAAAAACAGAAATAACCATCAAGTCACCACCAGATCAAAAAAGGGTCGGTGGTAGTAAGCGAACTCCTCATCCCCTAGTCGTTCCTTAACCTTCCACAAGCCTAGATCCAGCAGGAGCCCCGCCTTCGATGCATTGTCCGCCTGGCAGTTATTCTCCCTGTATACATGTTTGAATGTAATCAGATCAAAGGACTCCATCATATCCCAAATAGATAGTAAAATGTTTCCTAACAGTAGATCACTGCAAGTTTGAATTCTTTTAACCCAATTGATCACATTTAAGGAGTCACCAAAAATCTGAAGGGTTCTACACCCCTTCTCAGCTGCAAAAATGAGGAGTAGTTGTAGGCTTAAAAGCTCAGCGCGATTATTACTGCCAGCCCCCAGCCCAGCAAACATTTCAAAGAAATGATTCTCATTCAGATATAAAATAGCACCTCCTCCACAAAGGTTGTTTTGTGAGGCGCCGTCAAAAAACCCCCAGGGATTCGACCTATCAATCTCTAATGCCAGGACATTTCTCTGTTTTTTAATCTTCAGGTGTGTTGGAAGAGCAGTCGCAATTCCACAAACCAAGCCAGCCGTGATAGCTGGTGTACAATCTTTCCCACTGAATACAAGTTTATTCCTGGCCAACCAAATACCCCAAGTCACCAGAAGAGGAAGAACAGTCATAACCTCTGATGAACCCATTCTACGCCATCATTCCCAGGCCTACAAGATAGTGACTCCTTCCCATCTACACATCAGATTTAACCGCAACAAAGTGCAAGATTCTTTCCACACCTCCACACAATAAGAGCACGAGAGAAAAAGGTGGGTAGTCGATTCCCCCTCATTCCGGCACAGTGTACACCATCCCAGACCAATGAAACCTCGTTTGTTAAGGTTCTCCTAGCAAGGGACCTTATTTTCTAAAACACACCACGAAAAAAGACACGTTTTCGGGGGACAGTGGAATTTCCAGATCTTTTGCCACCACCACACAGGCTGCACATCATGGTTCTGTGCACTCAGTAGTGTATATCTTTCTTTGGGAGTGTACTTCCCACAAGTAGCCCCATTCCAAATGAGTTCATCCTCCATAGCCTGAAGAAAAATCATGGATAATCGCAAATCCCCCAAATATGTTAGAATAATCAACCCATAGTTTACCACTTAGACATTAATTTAATTATTTTTGTCTTATTTGCCTAGTTCATGTGTCCCACCTTGTGCAAGTTGTCATTTGCCTATCCATAGTGGTCAAACTTGCCTTATTTGACTCATGTAGCGCATGGGAAAGCTAAAGGAATCAATTCTACTTTATTCCTGACCTCCTAGGCGCCCTTCTGCTTTTTCTGCTTTATTGCCTGCTTTTTCAGTGTTTTAAGGCAAAAGGAAAAGCTAGACTAGGTGAGGTTGACTAGTTTTTTGTCCTACACATCCTCCTCTCTTTTCTCCTTGTAAAAGCATGTATGAGCTGCCATTCCACCACTCTTTAGCTTGCCTAAGCCATTTTTCCAATTCGTGAGCTCCATGACAGATTTGGGATCAGCTTTTTACATCTATGGGGGATTTGCTTATTTTTAGTAAGCCTGCTTTATGCTAGATTTGATTTGCTCCTCATGCATTCGAATCCTTGATGTATTCTATTTATTCAGCAGCCTATGTTATTATAGGGTTGGCTATTGTACACTCAGTTAATACAATTTAGTGTTCAGCTCCAATTTCAGTCTCTTTTGTGAGTGATTTTGCATGATCAATTGTTAATTGTTGTGAGTAAAATTAATCTATCACTGGGTTCAATTTCCACATGGTATCAGAGCCATTGTATATTGTTTCTCTCCTTCAAAAATTGTTTTGTAGGTTCGACATCAGTGACTGGGAGCCTTCTACTGACAGCCGGGACAGATTTTCTAAGCTATGGATCAATCACAGGAAAACTATCTTCACTCCCTTCAATTTCTTTGAATGGAAAGCAGAGATGGAGATACTGTTGAGAGCGAAAGGCCTCTATAGGGTGACTATGGCAATAGAATCAGAGCCCAATGCAGCTGCAGAGAAGATTAAATGGCACAACAGGAGGGATGAGGCTTATGGCCTCCTGTGTCTGAGTATTTCTAGAGACCTCTTTTTCCATCTTGATGGATTGACATCACCGAATGAAGTATGGGAGAAGCTTTCTAATCTTCTTGGAAAGACAGATGAGATGAGGGGACATCAAATCGAAAATGAGCTGATTTCTCTGAGTCCAAATAGCTTTGAATCCCTGCAGCTATATTTCTCCAAGTTCAAAGCACTAGTTTTGCAGCTAAAACAGTGTGGGATCGAAAAGAAAGATGATAAGCTCATCCTGGCCATCCTCTTGAAGCTAGGCCCTAACTATTTAGTGTTTTTTTCGACCTTCTATGCCACAAAACTGACAGCTCGAACCTGGAAGATTCCTAGCCTTGCAGATTTCATGGAATCTCTCACACAAGAACAGGACAAGCTGGTGATGATGGGCACCATCAAACCATCCAAAGATCAAGCTTTGATTGCTGGAGATTCGAAGGTGGATTCAAAAAGAAAAAAGAAAGCTAAAAAGCCACCTGAGCAAAAGAGAGACAAGAAACAGTCTCTGGAGGAGCCACAAGGTTCCAAGAAGAACTACCAGAAGAAGAAAAACAAAGGTGAAATGAACAAGTGCGCATACTGCAATAAGGGAAATCACACTGAAAGCTCTTGTATGAAGAAGCAAATAGATATGCTGAGCCAACTCCTGGAGAAGAATGACATCTCCCTTCCAGAAAGCTCAAAGAAGAGAGGAGGAGGATCAAGTTCAAATGACAGAGAGAGATTTCATGCATTGGTTGCTGGCACATCAAGCTCACCCAGTTTTATCATTGATTCTGGAGCTTCAACACACATGGTTTCGACCAAGGAGGCCTTCTCCTCACTTGACAGGTTGAAAGGACCATCAATAGTACTGGGAGATGACTCTCTCACTGAAAGTTTAGGCAAAGGAAGGATAGATCTTGATCATGGTCAGTTCAGCAATGTGCTGTATGTGCCTAGTCTTGCCTCCAACCTCCTATCAGTGTACCAGATGACCCACACTGGGTCTCCTAAGAAATTCATATTCTCCCCTGATGAAGTTGAGATCACAGAGATCTCAAGTGGTAGAGTCATTGCAAAAGGAGTTGCAAATCATGCTCAAAAGGTATACATGTTCTCACACTTCCTACCCTACTCAAACCCCTCTACTCTTCTGATTCATGCTAATGAGGCCAGCAAGATTTGGAATGAAATATTTGGCCACCTAAACTACAAATATCTTTCTGATCTTAGTGAAAAAGAGATGGTCATAAGGTTTCCCAAGATAAAATTTTCCAAAGGAGTCTGCCAAGGTTGTATCCTAGGAAAACACCCAGAGCACAAATTTGAGAGAGCTAGTCATGAAAGAACCTCTGCACCCCTCGAGCTGATCCACAGTGATGTTGCTGGCCCATTCCCTCATATGTCCATGAGTCAAGCCAAATATGCATTGACTTTTATTGATGACTTTTCCAGGTATTGTTGGGTTTACTTCCTGAAACACAAGTCTGAAGTTTTTGGCCTATTCAAAGTCTTTAGGGCTTTGGTTGAAAACCAGTCTGGGAGGAAACTCAAGGTCCTCAGATCTGACAATCATGGTGAGTATGTCAAGTCTGAGTTTATTAACTATTGTGCATATGCAGGTATTCAGATGCAGCATTCTATCCCCTGCACACCATAGCATAATGGTGTTGCAGAGAGGAAGAACAGATCACTGAAGGAGATGGCAACATGCATGATGGAGGCCAAAACTTTGCCACCAAAGTACTGGGCCGAAGCTATCAACTATGCAGCCTATATCTAGAATAGGGTGCCTCACAAGCATCTTGATGACATGACTCCTTTCGAAGCATGGAGTGGGCACAAGCCAGATGTGACCCATTTCAGGATTTTTGGCTCAAAGGCTTGGGCTAGAATTCCAACAGAGAAGAGGAAGGCTTTGCAGCCCCAAAGCCAAGAGTGTATTTTTGTTGGATACTCTAAAGATTCAAAAGGGTACAACTTGATAAATTTGAGCACAAACAAAGCCTTCATTGAAAGGTGTGTTCAGTTTGAAGAAGAACCCCTTGCAGCAGTGGAAGTTGGTGAAGCCTCTTCACCATCTAAACCTCAAGAAGTAAGTAAAGAGTTTGTTGAACATGCTGATTCTGATTTTTCTAATGGAGATGAGTTTATTGTAGACACTAACAGCCCTACAAGGCCAAAATGGGCAGCCAAGACACTACATGCAGCAGGAGAGCTAGCTGGGGATCCCAATGACCCAAGGAGGACTAGATCTCAATTTGAGAGTGGTTTGTGCATGAAGGATCCTATGTTTGCTGAAAAATGATATTTTATGGTGGAGTCTGATCCTAAAACATATGAAGAAGCAGCATGAGATCCAAGATGGCAAACATCCATGAAGGAGGAGTTCAGCTCACTCCATAAGAGCAACACATGGGAGCTAGTGGATCTTCCTCCAGGAAGAAAGTTAGTCCAGTGTAAGTGGGTCTATAAGACAAAATTTGCTGCTGATGGTTCACCACTGAAGTAAAAGGCCAGATTGGTAGCCAAGGGCTACTCACAGGTTCATGGCATAGATTACAATGAGACCTCTGCACCAGTGGCAAAGATGGATTCCATCAGGCTAGCCTTAGCCATTGCAGCCTCAAAGCAATGGGAGGTACATCACATGGATGTAAAATGTGCCTTCCTGAATGGAGATCTCACTGAAGAGATATATATGCAGCAGCCTCAAGGTTTTGCTACTAATCCTTCTCTTGTGTGCAGGTTGAGAAAGTCATTGTATGGGCTAAAGCAAGCCCCCAGGGCTTGGTATGCCAAGATTGATAGCTTCTTGCTATCACTGAATTTTGTTCGGTGCAAATCAGGTCCAAATGTCTATTTGAAGTTAGTTAATGGTTCATTAATGATCATTGTGTTATATGTTTATGACCTCCTCATTACAGGAAGCTCCAAGGATGAGATTGCTTCCTTAAAGGGTGCTATGAACCAAGCCTTCTCCATGACAGATTTGGGGCTCTTAAGTCAATTTTTGGGGCTTGAGATTGCTCAAACCAAAGCTGGAATCAAGGTGAACCAGTCCAAATATGCCTTGGACTTGCTGAACAAATTCAGAATGAAGGATTGCAAAGCAAGCAAAACTCCTTTCCTTTCAGGAGTGAAGCTGGAAGAAGCTGATTCTTCACCTATGGTAAACAATACACTGTATAGGAAATTGATTGGATGTTTGTTGTATCTGACACATACTAGAACTGATATTTGTTATGTAGTAAGTGTGGCTTCTAGATTCATGGATCAGCCTCAAGAGATCCATTGGAAAGCAGCCAAAAGGATCCTTAACTTTGTTCAGGGAACAAGGACACATGGGATCTTCTATAAAGCAAAATATGATCTTGATTTGATTGGATTTACTGACAGTGATTGGGCAGGTGATAGCATAGACAGAAAGTCCACATCAGGATATGTGTTCATGCTTTCAGAAGGGCCAATTAGCTGGTCAAGCAAGAAACAGAGTGCCATTGCACTCTCATCTACAGAAGCATAGTATAGAGGAGTTGTTAATGCAGCAACTCAATGTTTATGGTTGCAAGGTTTACTTGGAGAGTGTGGCTTCGAACCAGAGTACTCAACTACCATCTACTATGGTAACCAAAGTACCATTCGAATATGCAAAGATCCAGTTCAGAAGCAGAGAACCAGACACATTGAGATCCATATGCACTACATCAGAGAACTTGTGCATGATGGCACCAGTCACCTACTCTTCTGTTCATCTTCAGAACGAGTAGCTGATATCTTCACCAAAGCATTTTGTGAGAAGACCTTCAGCAATCTCAAATCACTACTGGGGATTGTTGATCATGCTGTGAAGCATGAGTGAAGACAATATTTCCAAATTTTGTTTACAGTCCATGTTTAAGGGAGGATTTTCCCAAGTTGGTTTTGCCTCTTTCCTTGGTTGTATGGACATGCAGTATGTAAAAGGGTGACTAAGCCTTGTTGCTAGGCCCTATAATTTTCTGATATATTACTCATAAGTCAAGCTTAAGGGGGGGTGTTAGAATAATCAACCCATAGTTTACCCACTTAGACATTAATTTAATTATTTTGTCTTATTTGCCTAGTTCATGTGTCCCACCTTGTGCAAGTTGTCATTTGTCTATCCATAGTGGTCAAACTTTCCTTATTTGACTCATGTAGCGCATGGGAAAGCTAAAGGAATCAATTCTGCTTTATTCTTGGCCTCCTAGGCGCCCTTCTGCTTTTTATGCTTTATTGCCTGCTTTTTCAGTGTTTTAAGGCAAAAGGAAAAGCTAGACTAGGTGAGGTTGACTAGTTTTTTGTCCTACACATCCTCCTCTCTTTTATCCTTGAAAAATCATGTATGAGCTGCCATTCCACCACTCTTTAGCTTGCCTAAGCCATTTTGCCAATTTGTGAGCTCCATGACAGATTTGGGATCAGCTTTTTACACCTATGGGGGATTTGCTTATTTTTAGTAAGCCTGCTTTATGCTAGATTTGATTTGCTCCTCATGCATTCGAATCCTTGATGTATTCTATTTATTCAGTAGCCTATGTTATTACAGGGTTGTCTATTGTACACTCAGTTAATACAATTTAGTGTTCAGCTCCAATTTCAGTCTCTTTTGTGAGTGATTTTGCATGATCAATTGTTAATTGTTGTGAGTAAAATTAATCTATCACTGGGTTCAATTTCCACAAAATACTTGTTTAGTTCAGTCCTATCTAGTTCATTCAACACAAAGTCCGAGACCGGTCGCCAAGACTGTAACCAACGGACCGCCTGAACAGGGGCTGCTAGCTGATAGAGAAACTGAACACCATGCTGCCTCAAGGAGGCCACCAGCAGTTCGGAGAGTCTAAAATGGCCATTACATCTGAGCCATGAATCAATGCCTACACGCACACTCCTGCCATTTCCCACCTTCCAAATCAGGTTTTCTTCAATAACGGCAAAGGATTTTATTATAGCTTTCCAGATGACTAATCCACCCTTATGTCTTTTTTGGGGGCTCCTAATCCATTCAACAATAGAATCAGGGGCAATATATTTTTCAATCATAACCCTGGTCCACAGATTATCCGATTGGATCAAGCGCCATCCCCCGTTTGCAGCCAGCGCTCCCGCAAACTAAAATATATTGTTAAGGCCCCGTCCCCCCAGGTATTTTGGCTTAGCAATCTTCTCCCATCTAACCCATGGGGTAACCGAAGCATTCTTGTGACCGCTCCATAGAAAATGTAGACAAATTCTACGAGCTTTATCCAAAGTAGCCAAGGGAATCCAAGAAAGAGACATCCAATAGACAAGAATAGCTTCCAGTACTGATTTAACCAGAATGAGCCGCCCTGCTCTAGAAAGCCAACGATGGCTCTAAGAAAGAAGACGCTTCTCCAGTTTCTCAATCAACCACATCCAATCCTTCTTCAAATAGTTGTTGGGTTTCAAACTAAAACCCAGATATTTAAAATCGGCATCCAGAGTGACTCGAATAAAAGCAAAATGAGTTGAAGCGTGTCTTTCTTCCCCTTCATCCATACCATGAGTCGTCATTGTGGACTTCCCCTCATTTATTTCCATTCCAATTGCAGAAGAAAAGAGTCCAAGTATCCCAGAAATAGTATTAACATCATGAACGTTCCCTGAACAGAAAATTAGTACATCATCTACAAACCGTAGATGTGTAATCTGCAGTTGTGGAGCAACAACAATTCCAAGCAAATGACCCCCTAGTTGTGCATTCTTCAAAAGGCAACTTAATCCTTCAGCCATAAGTAGAAAAATTAGGGGAGACAAAGGACATCCCTAACGCAGTCCTCTATCCGCATGAAAGAAGGGGGATACAGCCCCATTAATCAGTACAGAGAAAGACACAGTAGTAATACAGCTCATGACCCACCTGACAAAAGAAATCCCAAAACCAAGATGAATTAGTAGCATATGTAAATAGAGCCAACTTACCTTATCATATGCTTTGGAGAGATCAATCTTCAAAATAGCCCCCTTGATTTTTCGGGTCTTCATACTGTGAAGACCTTCCTGCGCCACACCAATAGCCTCATGAATTTGTCTTCCTTTAAGGAATCCAAATTGTTCACCAGAAATATGTTCAGACAGAAGATCCTTCAACCTCCGAGCAATAATCTTAGAGATCACTTTGTATATACAATTGCAAATTTATATAGGTCTGAAGTCATGCAGTGACTTAGGATTTTCCACCTTAGGGATAAGTGCTATGAAAGTCGAGTTAAAACATGCCGAGATCTTTCTAGATAAGCAGGAATCCTCCACCACCCTAAGTATATCAGCCCCCAAGAGATCATATAGGTCTATAAAGAATTCGATGGTCCAACCATCAAGACCAGGACTTTTATCCTTTTGAAAACTCTGTAGTGCTACTTTCAGCTCTTCTTTAGAAACTTCTTCCTTCAATGACATGTTTTCCTCCTCCCCTACGAACCCTGGAAAGACTTGTGCAACTTGCATGATCGTCGCAATATTTTCCCCTGCTGGAGCCTTGAAAAGATTCTAAAAATGTTCAACCCCAGTCTCAGCCAATTCCTCAAACGTTTCCTGCCTACATCCTCTATCATCCACCAGACTCCAAATAGTATTCACAGCTTTCCTACCCTTGGCATAAGCATGAAAAAATTTAGTGTTTTCGTCCCCACACGCCAGCCAGATAGCCCTACTCCTTAATCGCCAGGTCTCCTCCCAATCCAGTAGTAGAGTATTCCTACGCCCCACCAGACCAACTAGGGTATCTTTAGACTCCTGGTTTAGCATACCCCCACCATCCGAGTCCATAATGGATTCAATATCCATCTCAATTTTTCGCAATTCATTATCATCTCTTCTCCGCTTTTCCATTGCTCGTTGCTTAATGAGTCCTTTCAATCAGGAAAAATTCACTGCAAATTGAAAAGCCGCCGACAGTTTGATATCTGGGGTATAGGGTACCCAATTGGAGAGAATCAAATCACAAAAGGATTCATCCTTCAGCCAAGTCTTATTAAATTTAAGAGGGCTAGGAGGTTTTTTTGGCCCATTCCGATATTCCAGAAAAAGGGGCAGATGATCAGAGCGCCCCCCATTTCCCACCCATTGCTTCATATAGTGTTGTTGTTCCACCATCTTCTCACTGACCAAAAACCGGTCAAGCCATTTAGCCACACGCCCATCCCCACACCTATTATTATGCCACGTCAGATTCAGTTTAACAGGTTCAATGTCGAGCCAATTCCTCTCAATGAGCTTCTGAGTAAAGTAAACTGAGAGAGGATCTGGGCAAGCGTATGGCCCCCATACCTCCAATTGACCCAAAGAAAAATTTAGATCCCCACCAATGACTGCCAAATCCCCACAAAACAAATCCAGAGAAAGAATATTTTCCCAGAAGGGAGTGCGATTAATATAAGGACCATAAATGTTAAAAACATCAACAGGATCCCCATGATCCAAACCATGCACCGTCATTCCCAAGACCGATTCCATGCCCCAAATATTCAGAGCTTTAACCACACGGGTGTCCCACCCCATAGCTAGACCCCCCGACCGACCCTTTACATCCAAGGTCACAAAAGTCCAACCACAAAACTAGTTCTCCAACTTCTCCTTGATCACATCGCCACCACCAAGCATTTCCTGTAATAACATAATATCCGGATGTTCTAAATCAAACACCCGCCATAATGTAGGTCTTTTAAGGGGACTTGCCAGACCCCTATAGTTGAAGGACATAATCTTCATCGATGACCCTTTTTCTGGGCCTGCACCGCTCTAAGTGCCCATTCGATAGATAATTGCTTCCCTTCAGACAATTCCTTTTGTGCCCTAGACTGAGCCTTTGCCATAAAGGATTTCCGTCCCCTTCCTCGAGACATAGGGAGAGAGTCCTTTCCTATACCCCCAGGATGGATTTTAGTCCCCGAACTGAGGAAATAACTAGAAAAAGCAGTGGTGGCCAGGTTAGGGGACCCTTCCTCAATCTCAGCAGGGTCCAGTGAATTTATCGGTATCTCCTCTAAAATTGCAGCAGTGGAAGGGGTGGATTCTACCAAAGGGAGAGGGGAGATAGCAAGGTTCCTTAATTTATCCCCCATCCAGTCCATCCCAGAAACCTGAAAAATATTAGTAAAAACATTTAAAGATGGAGAAGGAGCAAAAGAGGGGATACCCAGTGGAGTCGACCCCAAGCCCGGCTGATCTTCAGTAGTCTCCCCTACAACCACAACCTCCGAACAAGGAATCTCTTCCTCTACTGCAGTAACAGGAGCCACCGCCTCCGTATGCATCTCCTCTGCCTCAGACGAAGAGGGTCCCCTGGATGGTGAAGACACCCCTCGACTCGAACCAATCCCTTGATGTCCCTGTTGTGGACTACGACCATTAATCGTACGCACCCCCAAGCTACAGTCCACCGCCAAGTGTCCATAGGCATGACACCTGCGACATCAAATGGGGATATTCTCATAATCCAATCTCTGATTAAATAATGTATATCCCCAAGACAGGTGTATTTCCTCATACAAACCCTCATGCACATTGATATTCACAAGTATCCAGGCCACCCTGCGTAGCTTAGAGACCTTGAATGACATATCCGCCTCCAGAAAAGTACCCAGAATATTGCCAATACAGATAAAATGTTCCTTAGTCCAATATTGCCTCGGCAGACCCAGAAGTCGGACCCAAATCAGCACTACATCCACCCTTTCCCGAGAGGCATCAAAATTTGGTGTCCATAATTTAAGCATAACGGGACATTGGTCAATAGACCAATTTCTTGCAAGAACCCAATTCGCATGTTCCTGTTGGGTGAAATTGAGAGCAAACCAACCCCTGGTTAATCCCTCCAGCTCCGGGAGCACCCCCAAATGTTCAGCCAATGAAGAATTAATCCACTGCTCAATCACCTGAATAGAAACATTCTTGCCGATGATCTTACCTACCACCATCATGGAAGCCATTTGCACAATCTGTGTCCACTGGATGTCCTCCCCCAGCGCATACGAGCATGCCACCTGCTTTTTCTTTACAAAAGCCTTCTGGCGTCAATTTGTACCACAACCTCCATCCCATAACCCCGAAGGTTCAGTTCCCCCCCCTGAGTCACTAGAGGGACCAAAGCCCTCCGGTTCAGTGTTCACAAATCTTTCCGCTGCCGCCGCCGGAGAAGGATTCCCCAAAGCCGGTTCAAAACCCTCCTCACCTGGCACATCTTAGACTGCCTCACCAGAATCCACAGGGTTCACCACGGCCTCCAAATCCACAGGCAAAAAATTGCCTCCGTTCACAGGAGATTCCCTTACCACCGGAGTATTTGAACCCAAAATATCTGCATCCCCAACCCCCGAGAGCACCATAGGGTCCCCTTGAGCACACAGAGGAGAATCAGCAAAGAAGAGCGGCGGAGAGAAGGTCCCCCCTAGTTCCGCTTGCAAAGTTGCCGAAAGAAAATCATCACCCCAACAGTTAGTGCTCGAAGCACCCAAACCAAAACCGCCTGAAGAATAGCGGAAAACCCCCTCCGGCACCGGATTCGCCAAATAATCAACCTCGTCTTCCAATCCCATGACGGACACCAACAAAGCCCTATAATAATCAAAGTAAAATAGTAATTGCTACCTCCCAACCGGTGCCCAAGCTAAAAAACCCCACGATCAATACAGCCAGGGTAACAACCTCACCAAATCAGGGAAAAACAAAATAACCCTAACCTGAAAAAAACCCCACTGTCGTTTTCCAAAGCCGTTTAAACAAAACGAGAAGCGTAATCGGGAGGTGACCAGGTGTAAGACCCGCCTACAAGGGCCTGACAGCCTCTCCTAGGCCTGTCAAGGTTAGGTCATCACACAGGCCAAGGCCCAGCAGATCAACCCAACCGCCCCCATCGTATAGAGCACCCTAGCCATTTCCAATCCACATCCTCATCAAAATAATCATGTAATCATTAGAGTTACGCTAGTAGTTGCCATACATACATATATATATATATATATATATATATATATATATATATACATGCATGTATAAATATACATACATGTGTATGTATATATATACATATATACATACACATGTATGTATACATGTATATATATATATATATATACATGTGTATATATGTATGTATATATGTATATACATATATACATATATATATACACATGTATACATATATACATATATACATACATACATGTATATACATATATACATACATATATACACATGTATATATATATATGTGTATACATATATATATACATGTATACATACATGTGTATGTATATATATACATACACATGTATGTATACATGTATACATACATGTGTATGTATATATATACATATATGTGTATGTATATGTATACATGTATTTGTATATGTATATACATATATGTATACATGTATATATATATATATATATATGTATGCATGTGTATGTATATATATACATATATGTATATATGTATATATGTATACATGTGTATGTATATATATACATATATACATGTATACATATATGTATATATAGACATACACATGTATATATATATATATATATATATATATATCTACACATGTATAGATATATATAC
>LPNX010373905.1:768176-819439 GCA_001517045.1 Pseudotsuga menziesii
CTTCAAGATTTGTTTTAAACCTAGTATCCAATTGCAAAACCAGCACTTCCCTATTGATTCGAGCTGATATAATGAAGAAACCCAGTGTGTCATAACCCTTGTAAGTCAATTTTTAGGGTTGGATACAGATAAGTATGTTACAGAACCATTAATGAGCCTGTTGTTTACCCTTAGCACTAGTCAAATAGAGTCAGAACAGTCAGGTCAATCAGTCAAGTCTTCATGCCTTAAATTTGATGAGTTCCTAGCTGAAAATATTCATTCTAAGCTAGATGAATTCCACGAAACAAGGTGCTTCAGATTCTAGTTATATCTTCTTAAGATGTTTCTATCATTCAATGAAGAAAACTTATAGCTCCCTGAAATGGTACTTACAGAACAAATGAACAGGGATTACAACAAATTCATGAATTTCCTTATGTCAGAAGTCTACAGTGCATTCTTTCAGAAAATGTTGCCCAAGGTTCTACCACAGATGAAGGAGATGTTGCAGTTTTCTCCTAAAAAGAGAATTGGAGACTAGTTCTTATTTGAGAAAGGTACAGTGGTAATATTATATGGGTTTGTTCATCAACCCTACCTGCTACCTGCATTTTTTACTGTTAGAGTGTTTTCTTTGGAGCTAATCAAACAGAAGTTGATAGTGGAGAATGAGCACTTTATTAATTTTAATAAGTCTTCAAAGATCAAGTTCCCATGGGTTGTAGGTTGATTCATCTTTAAGAACAAGTCTGCACTGCAAATGATAGAAAGCTTGCTGAGGGAAATGGGGTTTCAAACAAAGGATGCCATAAATTATGATCCCCATCATATTATTTCTATTAGAAGGCAAGTCAATAAGAATAAGCCATTTGAACATTTTGAGGTTGCATGTCTATCTGAGGCTGCAAACCAGTTGGACTACCGTCATGAGACCCTAGGGGATGTCAATATGGAAGAAGATTCAACTTCCTCGGTAAAGGAAGTCAGCTCACTACAACCTTGCAGTTCAAGCATAGTTCCAGCAGCAGAAAATATTACTCCAATAGCCATCTGCTCTAAAAGAACAAATAAAAGAGACTTCTCTGATACCATGGATACAGAGGAGGAAGTTATAGCAAGAAACCCAAAGAAACAAAATGTTGAAGAAACTGAACAAATTGTTCAAACATCAGATGATAAAGGTAAGTGAAAGGACCTGCATTTGAGGTCAAAGAATATGAAAGTGAAAGGACCTGCATTTGAGGTCAAAGAATATGCTTTTACTGAAACACCCACTGATTCCACCTCCCAATTCAAGAATAAGTCTAAATTATTTTATAAATATATAGATGATAAGGAGGTGGCTTCAACGAAGCCATGAAATTGTATGCAGAGGTCAGAAAAATTTCTAATAAGGATGTATCCCTAGTGTATGTTACGGATCACACTCAAAACACATTGAATTTGGAAATAGCAACAAAGAATAATGTTGTTGAAATGAAAATGCGCCTGGAAAATATCCCCACTCCTGATATGATTCACTTGCACAAGCAAACTGGGGATATTATATGCATTGGCCTACTTAAGGCTGCATTAGAAGTAAAAATATTGCAGTCTAGCAAGAGTAAAATTGAAAATCAGCTCAGGCAGGAGAAGGTGGAGAACAAGGCCCACCAAGCACATGTCAAAAAATTACAAACAGATTTGATGGCTGCTGACAGTCAAGCAGACAAAGGGTCTGCTACACAGAAACTATTGAATGAAAAGGAGAGCACCAATCAATTATTTAAAAATAAGATGAATATCCCATCCACTCAACTGATACAGGCTTATGAGCTAACAGAGCTTGAAAAGGAAAAAGAAGATTTGAATGGTGACTTAATTAATTGTAAAGCAAAATTATTGAAATTTACATAAAAGTAAAAGCAATGGGAAAGAGATATGTCTCTTGTGGTTGAGAGTGAGAAGACTCTCAAAGGTAAATATGATGAACTAGAAAAGAAACTGCAAGAGAAGAAAAAAGAACTTGAAGACAAGATAAGAGCACCTTCAATAGAATCTAGTGAACAACCCACTGTTCAAGCTATGTCATGGGTTGGTTTGGAGGAATTGGAGCTAGTTGGGCTAAAGAACCAAAATAAAAATCTAGAAATTCTACCTTTGAAGAGAGAACAAGAAAGAAAAGCTTGGGAAGCAAAGTGCCAGGAATTGCAGAGCAAAAATGATAAATTGATGAAACAGGTTTACAGGGCAGTTATCAGTGCAAGGAGCTAAACACATAATCTTGGATGCACTCATTTCAGAAGCAACCAAGTTGAGGCCTTATTTGGACTACATTTTGGATAAGGAGATGGTGATAAAGTCAGACAAACAAAGTGTTACAGATGTAAAATAAATATTGAACAAAAAGCATATAGAGACTGCAAATAATACTATTTATTTCTTAAATGGATGGACAGAAGATGAGTTGAAAGCAGCTAATATTAAAGACATCATATCTATTATAACATGGTCTAGAAAGGTTGTCAATAAACACTGTTAGTTTGACACAGCTAAAGAAAAGATTGGGATCATGGCACTCCAAGTGAAAATGTTTTTGGATATATTTGATCCCTTGTTCAAAAAGGGACTACCTTTATTTTAGGAAGAGAAAAGTAGCATGCTGACACAAAAAGAGTATCAGGACAATTTGATTGAATGTAGATCAAACCATACCAAGTTTGCAGACATGCAACAGTCACTGTCATGAAAAACAATTATGGGCAGGCTGGCAGATGATTTTGAAATGATATATGCTTTTAAGACCACGTGTACATGTTTGCCTGACTATTGATATAGGGATCACGTGGAGCTACGTGTGCTATCAAGAGAAACGTCCACCTTGGACTTACCATATGCAAGCCAATGGAAATCGGTAGAGAAATATGGAAGAGCCAAATATATGTTACATGCTTGAGGATGTTTGAAGATCATGGAAGATTTATTGATGAAAAATTAGTTAGCTAGGCATTTAGTTTACTTTTCAAAAAACGGTTAGTAGTTAATAAGTGTTGACGACACATGTAAAGGCGGTTATGTCTATTTTTAACAGTTTGTTATTTCAGCTCATGGAACAATTTGTATAAGAACTAGTCATTGTAATGAAAAAGGGTTGGAACCCTTGAGAGTTGAGTTTTGTATTTGGAAACCTATTTTTAATAAAATCACAGAGCCGAAGCTGACCATTTTTGCAAAGATTCATGTGTTGTTTATGTTATATTATGTTTTTCCTCTTCTCGTGTGAATGTATTTCATATTATTACTTCCATAATGTTTTATTTTCAAGTGTGAAATAAGTGTTTGATAGTACAGAATTCATATATATATGCTTTGTCTATGAATTTCAGATATTCACGGAACTTCTTCCACTAAAGTCGCCATTGGACTCATCCTTGTTAGATGCCCATGTTAATGGACTGTTACTTATTTCTCCCATTTCACCAGACCAAAGCATTTTGACTGTGACTAAATTGTTACCTTGTCTTTTTTAGAAATTCCATGCAAACAACATTGTGATTGATATATAATTATTTTGACTCCATTGCCCAATGTGTATTTGCTTTGTTTCAACCAACACAACAATCTGAATTTTACTTTTATTTCTATCTCTGGCCTTGTCAAACAATTATTGAGAGATCCCTCTCTGGAGAGAAAGAAGCCAGCTTTCTTTCCTAAAGCTTGGTTTTGTGGTTACCTTGAGATTACCTTCTTACAACCTAAGGTACATTTTGAGTACTAACATATTGGCGTCGTTTCCAAGGAACGAGAGTTCAAATCTGCCCAGGGAGGAAACAACAAAGGTTTCAATT
Organism: Pseudotsuga menziesii; assembly: GCA_001517045.1. NCBI lineage: Eukaryota > Viridiplantae > Streptophyta > Pinopsida > Pinales > Pinaceae > Pseudotsuga > Pseudotsuga menziesii. Next base: position 771,986 of record LPNX010373905.1, read on the forward strand.
CCAAGAATGATAGGATTTCTCTGGGCACATAGAGATTTCTGCATTTGAAGAAGGTTTTACATTTGCCCTAGCAAATCCACGTTGATTTTTAAAGAGTATTTAAGAAGACATCCTGGCTTCCAGGAGGGCACACACATGAGGTAATCCTAATTCTGAAATTTTACAAAGTGTGGAAAACCCAGAAAGTCTGTTTAGACGTAGGAGTGGAAAAGAAAAAGCTAGTACTTCTCAAACTGAAAGGTCTTTATTTCAAGAAAAGTTCTATAGTTTTCAAGAATTGTATTTGGGAGTAAATGTTAGAAAGTCTTTATTAAGATCAAAATCAAAATTAGATTTAAAACAAACGGAAATTAACCCCAATAGATTTGAATCATACTTGTTAGATTTCCTCTGGCATAATTTGCAAAATACTGTAAAATCAGAAGGAAGTAATTCTCCTCTACATACCTTCCAGCCTGAACCTACAAGTTCAAATCATAATCCTCCTCATATCCCTCCTGTTGTTCAAAGCCCTCCTAAACCAATGGCAGCTAGGTTTGTACCTTTGGCTTTTCCTGTTGTTTTAAATGATCTCTCTTAGAACTAGTCACAAAGAATTTCTTTATGGAGGGAAATTTTACAGCAAGACAACATATGGATAGATTTGAGGATTTTATTGACTTGGAGCAAGTAGATCATGATGATGCAAAAATGAGGTTGTTTGCATAGAGTTTGTCTAGAGAGGAAAAAGGTGGTTTAAAGACTTACCAGCAATATCCATCCCCACTTTTGAAGCTTTTCAAACATTGTTTTTGGATAGGTGGCAGCCCAAGAAGATCCCTTTACAAATACTGTCTCAATATAACAATTTAAAGAAAGGGAACTTTGAGCCTGTACATGATTTTTCCAGTAGATTCGTGAGGGTATACAATTCCATTCCAACTAATATTAAACCCTTGGTAGGTGCTTCTAAACTTCACAATGCAGATTCCTTTGATAGTGATTTTGCATTTTTATTAAGAGAAAGAAAATATGCAATTTTGTATGTTATGTTTAAAGATGCTCTAGAAGTATAAGCAAACTTGATGGCCTCGGGGAAAATGAAAAATAGAGTGGAGGAAAATAGGAGAAGACAAGAAAATCAACCATCCACTTTTGCCCCTTCTTCTATAAGTGATGTAAAATTTTAAATGATGACAAAGACTATGGAGAGATTGATGGACAAGTTGGCTCTAGACAATAGACCACCTAACAGAGAGCAACCTGAAAATCAAGTAAGAAATCCAAATTTTAGAAGGCCTCCTCCTCCTCCAAGAAACCAAATAAACCCTGAAGATCAACAAATAAAACCACCATTTCCATATAATTTGGTTGATGATGAAGGAGAAGAAGATCCAATAGAAAACTAGATTCATCACTTTGATGATACTAATGCCGAAATATACCTTACTGAAGAGAAGCATAATATGTTTGCTCAAGTTATTCAGAACAGTATCAAAGAGGTTATCAAAATGTTATTGATGATTTTCAGAAAAGATTGAAATTGAGAAGCCATGAAGTAATGATAAATAAAGAGAAGCCCAATTCAAATCAGCTTTCCAATACTCAATAAAATTCAGAAAACAAAAAGAAAACATAAAGATACCACTGTACATAAGAGTTTAGAAAATAAAGAGAAAAAGTCAAAAGAAAATAAACAACCAGTGCCAATTGATGTAGATAGACCAATTTCATCCTTCAATCTGCAGTCAGAGTTGTCAAATCAAGATTTCTATTCCCTTTAATGAATTATTGAGGAACAATGAATACAGGGAGAAATTTACAAAAATGGTCAAGAATCAAGGTGATGATCAACCAGATATTTTAGAAGTGACAAATGACTTTCCTACTATTGTCCTTGGGCCAAAAATTGAAGATACATATGATGAAGAGGTCCCTCCTTTTTATCTGAGTTTAAATGTACATGATATGACCTTGCACAATGTCATGTTAGATTATGGTGCATCTCATAATCTAATGCAAAGGGTTGTAGTAGAAAGTCTGGGATTGGAGATTACCAGGCCCTACAAAGACTTGTATTCTTTTGATTCCAAAAAGGTCAGATGTCTGGGATTGATAAAATACATAGTGGTAACCCTTGCACAACTTCCAACAAAAAACATTGTGATGGATGTTGTAGTAGCTGACATTCCTCCCAAGTTTGGCATGTTGTTGTTAAGATCTTGTGCATCAAAATTGAAAGGAACTCTGTAAATGGATATGTCATATGCCACTATACCTTTCTTTGGAGGTAAGAGAAGGTTATATGGAGAAAATAGGTTAGCCTATGTGGTCAACAGTCAAGATAAGCCTAAAAATCATCCTATTTTTGTTGTTGATGTTGATTTAGGATCCTCTATATTTTTTAATGATGGCCCTCACACTGATCCTGAAATGCCTACACAAATAGAGTTAAAGGAGGATAAGGAATTTGCAAAAGATAGGAAGCTTTAGAAAAGAAACAAAATGAAGAAGGATTGTGGACTATGTATTTTGATGGGTCCATAAGTAAGATTGGGGTTGGTGCTAGTGTGTACATTAGTTCTCCAATAAGATATTTTAAAGCTTTATATTATAAATTGACTTTTGAATGTACTGATAATATGGCAGAGTATGAAGCTCTGCTGCTGGGTTTGAATGCTTTGAAGGATATGGGAGTAAAGAGAATAGAGGTATTTGGGGATTCAGAACTTGTGATAAACCAGGTGAATGATAGTTACCAGACAAAACATCTCAGGATGAGGGCTTACAGGAATGAAGTTTAGGACATGTTTGGAAATTATTTTACATAGCATAAAATCATAGTAGTCCCAAAAATTGAAAATCAAGTGGTTGATTCTTTGGCTATAGCTCCTGGTAGATTCAAAACTCCCATTTATTCTCAGAAAAAAGGTATAAATCAAAGTTGTAAATAGACCTTCAATACCCAATAACTCCAAATACTGTCAGGTGTTTGATAATGATATGCATATAAAAAGGTTTGTGAAGATGTCGGATGAGTTTGTAAATACTCAGATTGATACATAAAATGAAAATTTAGAGAACTTCCAAGATGATGTACAGACTGAAGAAGAAAAAGCCGAAAATAAAAAAAATTGAAAAACATGATAGGGGGAAGAGACATAATTCAGTTGAAGAGTAATTTTATCCCAAGAGGTTTGATTCCCCTAGAGAAATTGTTTGGCCAAAATTATGTTGCCAAAGATCCCAAAGTCTAGCCTACTAAAAATGTTGTTGAAGATTAGAATATAGGTACTGAAGAAACGCCTAGAATCATAAAGTTGTCCAAGGATCTGCCTGCAAAAGAAAAAGAAGAGTATATCAATCTGATGAAAAAATACACATATGTATTTGCATGGAGCTATGAGGACCTGAAAGAGTATGATACTATCCCAATAAAGCCTGGCGAAAAACCGTTCAGACAAAAGTTGAGAAGAATAAATCCTATGTTGCTTCCTATGATATAGAAAGAAATCAAAAAACTGTTCAATGCTAAGATTATTGTGACTTTGAGATTTTCTAAGTGGGTAGCTAATTTAGTACCTGTTATAAAGAAGAACAGTGAAATCAAACTTTGTGTGGATTTCATAAATCTTAACAAAGTATCCCTAAAAGACAACTATCATTTACCAAAGATGGATCACATTCTGCAAAAAGTAGTAGGAGCTGAGAGGATATATACTATGGATGGATTCTCATGTTACAATGAAATCAAGATGCTTCCTGAGGACCAAGAGAAAATTGTGTTTACTACACCATGGGGTACATTCATGTATGCCAATATGCCCTTTGGTTTGATGAATGCAGGGGCTACATTTCAGCGATCTATGGATATAGTATTTGCAGAATAGAAAGATAAGTTTATCGTTGTTTATATGGATGATATAATTGTTTATTCCGAGTCTAACATGGAACATATTAAACATTTGGAAAAGGTTTTCTTGAAGTGCAGGAAGTATGGTATTTCACTGAATCCCGGGAAGTCTAATTTTGCATTGAAAGAAGGAAAGTTTTTGGGACATGTCATTTCAAAAGATGACATTAAAATTGATCCAAAAAGAGTCAATGCAATTTTAAAGGTTGAAGATCCCAGGAGCAAGAAAGAGGTGCAGTCATTTATTGGACAAGTAAATTTTATGAGGAGATTCATTCCTAGCTTTGCTGAAATACTGAGAAACATTACCAATATGCTGAAGAAAGAGAATGAAATAAAATGGATAGTGGATGCTAGGAAATCCTTTAAAGATATAAAAAAGGCCATCATTGAATCCCCAGTGTTGGTGAGTCCATATTTTACTAAATATTTCCTAGTATTTTCTTATGCATTTGAGCATACTATAGCTGGAGTCCTACTGCAGAAGAACAACCAGAATGCTGAGCAACCCATTGCTTTCTTCAACAAGGTGTTGAGAGCTAAAATATGATATCATGGAAAAACAAGCCTATGCTTTGGTGAAGTCCTTGAAGGATTTCAGAGGGTATATTCTCCATTCACATATTGTTGCAGATGTTCCAAGTAATGTGGTGAAGAGTGTCCTCACTCAACCAGATCCAGAAGGTAAAAGGTCAAAATGGATTGATGTACTGTTGGAGTATGATCTTGAAATCAAACCTACAAAGTTGATCAAAGGACATGGACTTGCCAAACTAATGACATATTCTAATTGTGAGTCTTTAAAGGTCAATTTCATGTCTAATCATTCAAACTAGCTTGTTGCATGGTTATAGGTATTACCATATTTTTCTCTTTATCCATGGTACAGTGATATCATATATGTGCTGCAAAATGTACAAGCTCCTGTAGGGTTGAGTAAAACAATAGCTAGATTTGTAAAGTTGAAGGATGCAAAGTTTTGTATTGTGAATCAATACCTGTATTGGAAGGACGCTGGTGGTGTGTTGTTAAATTTCCTATTGGAAAATGAAGGTCAGCAAACAATGAAGGAATTTCATCAAGGAGATTGTGGAGGACACTGCTCTTGGAAGGTAACAACTAATAAGATTCTACGAGATGGTTTTTACTAGCCTACTATGTTTTCTAACACTTATAAGGAGATCACTACATGTCATTAGTGTCATATTTTTGATGGTAAGAGAAAGTTGGTTCCACTCCCTCTTAACCCAATTTCAGTAGAGGCACCCTTTCAACAGTGGGGGTTAGATTTTATTGGGGAAATCAACCCAAATTATTTAGGTCAACACAGGTGGATTTTGACAGCAACAAATTACTTTACAAAATGGATTGAAGTTGTACCCACAAGGAGATTCACTGATGTTGTGATCATGGATTTTCTTGAAAATAACATTTTGGATAGGTTTGGTTGTGCAAGGAGAATTGTGACAGATAATGCAACTGCTTTCAAACAAAAGAAGATGATAAGTTTATGTCACAAATACCATATCAATTTGAACCATTATGCTACTTACTATCCACAAGGAAATGGACTGTATGAATCTCCCAATAAGATCTTGGTGGGAATAATTAAGAAGTTGCTAGAAGAAAACAAAAGAGTTTGGCATAAAAAGATGATATATGATTTGTGGGATGACAGGATTAGCACAAAAAGAGCAATTGGAATGTCACCATTCCAGTTGGTTTTTGGAGCTGAAGTTGTTTTCTAGCATCTTTGGGATTGCCTGTCATGAAGTTATTGCAAGAGAAAGAGGTTGAGCCAAATCATATGCAAAGAAGGATAAATCAAATAATAGAACTAAATGAAATCAAAGATAAAGGCTATGATAAAGTACAAACACATCATAAAAAATGAAGAATACTTTTGACATGAAAATTAAGGAAGAATAGTTCTAGATTAATGATTTGGATTTGAAGTGGGATGCTCCTAAAGAAGATAAACATGGCAAGTTTGATCATATGTGGGTATGTCCATACATCATAGCAACATACAGAGGGCATAATACATTCATTGTGTAGCATCAGGATGGGTCTCAACTGAAAGGAGGCCCTGTAAATGGAAGATTTCTAAAACATTACATGTCTTGAGGGTAGAAGGTAATTTTTGTACCATAGACTGTATATTTTTCTTTACATTTGAAATCAGTGCAAATGGTGAGCCAAAAGATTTGAATCCCGAAGAGAAGGCCCTAAGATCTTGATGGGTAGTCATGTTTCTTTATCTTTATTTTTATTTTTATATTCAATAATAAAAAAATGTGGAAAAAATCCTAAAATATGACCTTGGAAATAAGCTAAGTATGAAAAATCCGCTTCATAGTTATGCCATGGCAGGAAGGAATGGTGTAGATCTGTAGCAGGGTAGATTGACGACTACAGGAAAATCCGCAGAGGTAATATGCACGGTTTTGATTTTTTTTACCTCCAGAATGGTGTTAACTTTCAGATGAAATTAGTCGTCAAATAAACAGGTGGAAACAGATCTACGACCATCAGAAGTTCTGTTGGTTCAACATGTGAGGAGGAATCAAATCATCACATCCGTGGAATTACGTAGGTCCCTCATTTTTCAATGGTGAGGATCGGAGGATGAAAGAGATCTACAATAGAGGTGGATTCTGCTATGAAAACTTCCACAAGGAAAATAAGTTTCAAAAACAGCGGAATTGTTTGCAACCTGCACATTTCAACAGTGGAGATCTGAATGTAAAAGAGATCTATGGTGTGTATTAATTCCACTAATAGAACATGCACGGATTAAAGAACTTTTTAGATTTGCGGAATTTGGTAGGCCCAACAATATTGAACGGTGGATATTTAAGAAGGTTTTTGATCTACGGTTCTAATAAATTTCATTGTGTGAACAAGCGCGAGGTAAGTTATGTTGGAAATTTGCGGAATCGAGTAGGGGTCTCATGTTTTGACAGTCAGATCAAAGACAGATCCAGATCTACGGTCAGTAATAATTCCATAAGTTAAAAGTGCATGGATGAATGAAGTCTTGGGGATCAGCATAATGTGGTGGGGACCACACCATTCAATGGTCTAGATGAAAGCATGATTAAGATCAATGCCTGATACTTATTCCGTTGATTAAAGGTACAAGGAAGAAGAAACTTGGTAAGATTGTGGGATGAAGTTAAAGGGCATGTGAAATAAAGGGCACAGATTTGATCTAAGATAGATCTACGGCTTGAAACCATTCCACTAGTTGAACATGCACAGTCAAAGTTTAAGGGAAAATTGGCGGAATGAGGTAAACATAGGCATAATTGGACGGTTCATATCAATGTGCATTCAGATCGAAGGCAGATAAGTTTTTCGGAAAGGGGAATTGTATGATTCTTAAGAAGATTAAGGATGGATGAATGAGGTGAGTAAAAATGTGAAATTAATTGACGGTGAAGATCAATCAAGGGATAGATATGTGGTTATAAATTGATTCACAGCTCGATATTGCAAGGGGAATAAGAGGGGTAGCATAACTGAGAATGAGGATGGATGGTTTAAACAAGGAGAAAGATCGACAACTCAAGATGAAGGATACATAATGGACGGATGGGAGCTATTTTTGCTGGATAAGATGCATGAATGATATGAAAAAAGAAATAATATAAAATTACATGCACGTGGAATTATGTTATTTGTTTATTCTGTGCATTGGAAAGCGAAATCCTGGGACTGTGCGAAAGCGGCCAGCTCAGAAAAAATCCTTAGACCACTTGTCAACAGACCAGATAGGCTACTTATCCTTACTAAGCAAGTATTTAAGATGGCTGAAGTAGAAGAAATAGAGGCTCAAACCCTGGAATATCAGAAGATTGAAGAGTTGTTTGAGGATAAAGATTCAGAAATTTTTGACACAATATTGCTTATGGTCCAATAGATGCTGTCAAAAATAAATTAAAACTCCTTAAAGATCAGGGGACAGAGGTTCATGGTGTTTTCAGTTCATATTTTCATTATTTTTCTACATACCAAACCCTAAACTGTCCCGAGTTCGTCGATTAGTGCGCTGATAATTACTCCTCTTCTGAGAGGGTAATTATGGATGCTACCAAGTCTAAAATCCCATGTCCATCCATCCCTTTAGTTATCCAAAAAAAAAATGTTCCCATCGAGTTCACTCAAGTCTCCAAAGAATTTTATGAAGAAAGCATTGTCTAGTATATTAGACAGTCTACCATTGAACAGAAACATGCTTTCTTCAATATTTGTTTTAAACTTGATATCCAATTGCAAAACCAGCCCTTCCATGTTGATTCAAGCTTATTTAATGAAGAAACCCAATGTGGCATAACCCTCATAAGTCAATTTTTAGGGTTGGATACAGATAAGTATGTTACAGAACCATTAATGAGCCTATTGTTTACCCTTAGCACTGGTCAAATAGAGTTAGAACATTCAGGTCAGTCAGTCCAGTCTTCATGCCTTAAATTTGATGAGTTTCTAGCTAAAAATATTCATTCTCAGCTAGATGACTTCCACAAAACAAGGTGCTTTAGATTCCAGACATATCTTCTTAAGATGTTTATGCCATTCAATGAAGAAAACTTATAGCTCCCTGAAATGGTACTTACATAAGAAATGAATAGGGATTATAGCAAATGAATGAATTTCCTTATGTCAGAGGTCTAAGTGCATTCTTTCAGGAAAAAAGTTGCCAAGGGTTCTACCACAAATGAAAGAGATGTTGTATTTTTCTTCGGAAAGAGAATTGGAGATTGGATCTTATTTGAGCAAGGTATAGTGGTAATATTATATGGGTTTTTTCATCAACCCTACCTGCTACTTGCATTTTTTACTATTAGAGTGTTTGCTTTGGAGCTAATCAGACAGATGTTGATAGTGGAGAATGAGCACTTCCTTAATTTTAAGAAGTATTCATAGATCAAGTTCCCATGGGTTGTAGGCCCATTCATCATTAAGAACAAGTCTGCACTGCAAATGATAGAAAGCTTGCTAAGGGAAATGGGGTTTCAAACAGAGGTTGCCATAAATTATGATCCTCGTCATATTATTTCTATTAGAAGGCAAGTCAATAAGAATAAGCCATTTGAACATTTTAAGGTTACAGGTCTATCTGAGGCTGAAAACTGGTTGGACTATCCTCATGAGACCCTGGTGGATGTCAATACGCAAGAATATTCTACTTCCTCAATAAAGGAAGTCAACTCACTACAACCTGGCACTTCAAGTATAGTTGCAGCAGCAGAAAATATTACTCCAATAACCAACTGCTCTGAAAGAACAAATAAAAGAGACTTCTCTGATACCATGGATGCAGAGGAGGAAGATACAACAAGAACCCCAAAGAAACAAAAGGTTGAAGAAACTGGACAACTTGTCCAAACATCAGAGGATAAAGGTAAGAAGAAGCAAATGAACGTGAAAGGACCTGCATTTGAGATCAACGAATATGCTTTTACTGAAACACCCATTGATTCCACCTCCCAGTTCAAGAATAAGTCTGAATTATTTGGTAATTATAGAGATGATAAGGAGATGGCTTCATGCGAAGCCATGAAATTGTATGCATAGGTAAGAAAAATTTATAATAAGGATGTATCCCTAGTGTCTGTTACAACTCACACTCAAAACACATTGAATTTGGAAATAGCAACAAAGAATAAGGTTGGTGAAATGAAAATGAGCCTGGAAAATATCCCCATTCCTAATATGATTCACTTGCACAAGCAAACTGGGGATATTATATACACTGACCAACTGAAGGATACATTAAAAGTATCAATATTGCAGTCCAAAAAGAGTAAGATTGAAAATCAGCCCAGGAAGGAGAAGGTGGAGAAGAAGGCCCACCAAGCACAAATAAAAAAATTACAAACAAATTTGTTGGTTGCTGACAGTCAAGCAGACAAATGGTCTACTACACAGAAACTATTGAATGAAAAGGAGAGCGCCATTCAATTATTGAAGAAGAAGCTGAAGATCCCATCCACTCAGCTGATATAGGCTTTTGAGCTAACAGGTCTTGAAAAGGAAAAAGAAGATTTGAACGGTGAGTTAATTGATTGTAAAGCAAAATTATTGAAATTTACAAAAAAGGAAAAGCAATGGGAAAGAGATATGTATCTTGTGGTTAAGAGTGAGAAGACTCTCAAAGGTAAATGTTACAAATGTTAAATTTAAATAGTAAGCTAGGTTAATTTTTGTAAATGTTTGTAATTAAGCTAAGAGGTGACTTTTGTAATTAAGCTAAGAGGTGACTTGAAAAGTAACATCTCTTCCCCACTTAGGGTATAAAATACCTGTGGCAATTATTATTGTAAACCATCTTCTTCATATTTAATTACATATACATATTACATTACGTTTCCTTTCTCCTCCATCTTCATTTTTATTTCTTCATTGGTATCAGATCCTCTTGGCTCTCGGCACCAGCCCATCACCACTCCCAACTACCACCTCCGCTGCACCCACCTCCTCTTTACCTTCCCTGCTTATGTTGCACTCCACACCATCCTTCCACTCTCGTTGCTCTCCATTCCCTGCTGCTCCATTGCCCCTCTGTCACCTGCTCCACACCTCCCTTAATCCCTCTTTCCATCTCCCACTCTCGCCGCCCTCCATCTTCTGCATCTAACACTGCCTCTCCCCCGCACCCCTCCTCTCGCTTCCTCTCCATCCTCTACACCCCTCCCGCCTCTCTCCATCCTCCCCCACTCCCAACTGCTCCCTCCATGCACACTCCCCCATCCAACACCCCTCTCCATATCCTCCATCCAACATCATCCACCTCTCACCATACCCCCTCCATCATCCACCTCTCATTCATTCCCTTATGTGACCATTAAAACTTAACCACGTGACTCCTGCAATAACACAACTTTAATATTAATAATAATTATTAATATTTTAATATATTTTATTAATATTTTAATATATTTTATTAATATTATTGTAATAATTATTAGAATTAATATATTATTATTAATATTATTATTAATAAAAAAACTATATTATAATAATAATTATTATAATTAATTAATAAACAAAAAATAAAATTAAAAATTAAAAATAAAATTTAATCGTGGTGGGCTAGTATCATACAACAAACAAAAATAAATCCACATTTAGCGCCGATAAAATTCCAATCACGAGATCAATGGACGCTTGTTTCAACCAGATCAATGAGAAGATTAACAAGAACTACGAGGAACTCCAGGCAAAGATCAAACAAACCAGTGACAATTTGACATCGACTTGGACACAAATCACATTACGAATGGAGAATACCTTCCTCATTCTACAAGAAGACCAAAAGAAAAATCAGGCAGTTTTAACCGTCGTCTTGGACCGATTACAAATATCAAATGACCCGCATCCAAACTCTCCCAGAACACCGGAGCAGCCAGATCCTCTATTCAACATGTCGTCCTCAAACTCATATACACAAGGACGCCAAATACGGGTGAAAGTCGAGTTACCCAAATACGATGGGGAGAAACGACAATGCCTAGCATAGATTAACAAAGCCGAGGAGTACCTAAACATCCACAACATCCATTACGAAGGTGAGAAAATTAAATATGCCTCCATGCATCTAGAAGGAAACGCTTACAATTAGTACTTATGGTGGAAGAACACTGCAAGAATATGCTTGCACAACTGGGCTAGTTCAGGAATGACCTCATCAAAAGATTCCAAGGCATTGAAGAAAAATATTTTTTTTCCAAAATCACAAGGTTACAACAAAAAAATAGTGTCGATGAGTACACCTGTGAGTGGGAAGCGTTGTCAACTCGAGTCCCAGAGTTAACTGATGAACAACGATTACAAACCTACATACATGGTCTAAAACAACACATCTGTGATGAACTAGAGTTACATAACATCTCTACCTTGGAGGAAGCACAACGCAAAGCCAGGATTATTGAAAAAAAAATCAAGAAATCCATTCATACACATGTCAACAAAGACGACTCCAAAAGCAAGCCCTTCCAATCAACATACATAGGAAATCCAAGATATACACCGCCACAACTCAGGGAAGGTGCGAAGCCTAGTTTAGAGGGCCAGAGAATAAAGGAAGGGAAATGTAAGTTCTGTGGAGACAAATGGGATCCTAAGCACCGATGCTTACAAAAGAAATTGTATGCATGTGAAGCAGAAGAAGCAGAGTTGGAAGTCAAAGAACCAATTGAGAACGATGCGGATAGTCAACCAGACTACCAAACAGAAATCGAGGATGACACCCAAAAATATCATTAGCCGCTATTACCGAAATCTCCCAACCGCAAACATTAAAGATTAAAGGACATATAAAAAATAATAACGTCACAGTTCTCATCGAATCTGGCAGCACCCATAACTTCGTTGATGCCAGCCTTGATAAAATATTTAACTTATTTGTTCGTCCAGTACCCAACATGAAGGTTATGGTAGAAGATGGAAATAATATTGACAATGTGGGAAAATGTCACAAAGTCAAGTTACAAATGCAAGAGTATAACTTAGAATCAGATTTCTTTTCGGTACCACTGGGAGGAGTCAATGTAGTATTAGGAATACAATGGTTACAAACCTTGGGCACATACTCCGCAAATCACCAAGAGAATTTTATTGAATTCCAGTCATTTGGGAAGACACACAAATTATACATGTTCCAACCACCCCTGACACACTTAGTTACATCACATCAGATGGAAAAACTACTTCAGAAAGGTGCACCAGCTTACATACTTCAATGCCAAGAAATGGAGCTTCTAACGTGTGAAGGAGACATGGACAAACAACCATAGATAATAAAAAAAAAGTTGATTCAAAAACATCACAAGGTGTTTCAAGAATTACCCATGGAGCTTCCACCAAATAGAAAGATTGAACACATAATCGAAATAGAACCAGGGACAAAACCTGCAAGTAGCAAACCATACAGATACCCGCATCACCATAAAACAGAAATTGAGAGGTTAACTCAGGATCCTCTTAAGTGCAACATCATTTCAAAAAGTAGAAGCCCCTATGTAGCTCTAGTAGTGCTAGTACGAAAGAAGGATGGGTTGTTCAGGCTGTGCATAGATTACAGAGGACTGAACAAAATAACTATCAAAAATAAATTTCCGATTCCATTCATCAACGAGTTGTTGGATGAACTTCATGGAGCCAAGTATTTCTCAAAGTTGGATCTCCGATTTGGTTATTACCAAATCAAAGTTAGAGTGGAATAGAGTGGAATACATAGCTAAAACTGCTTTTTGCACTCATGAAGGCCATTATGAGTTCAAAGTAATGCCCTTCGGTTTGACTAACACTCCAGCTACGTTTCAAGCTGCAATGAATGAATTGTTCTAGCCATTTTTAAGGAAATCCGTACTAGTGTTTTTTTATGACATTCTCATATATAGAAGAACATGGAACGAGCATTTGGAACACTTAAGTCAAGTACTTACCATTTTGGAAGAAAACAAATTCTATGCGAAGAGTTCTAAGTGCATCTTTGGAAAAGAAGAAGTGGACTACTTAGGTCACAAAATATCAAAGGAAGGAGTCCAGGTTGATCCAAGTAAAATCAAGGCAATCATGGAGTGGCCACAACCTGATAACATATTGAAACTAATGGGATTTCTAGGCCTAACAGGATACTATCGAAGATTTGTAAATAATTACAGCCATAAAACCACCCCCCTCACAAATTTATTGAAGAAAAATTCCTTCCAATGGAATAGTGAAGCAGAAAAATGTTTTGAAACATTAAAATGCATGATGTCTTCAACACTGGTATTAGCCATTCCAGACTTCACAAAACCCTTTGTAGTCGAGTGTGACGCATCAGGTTTCGGATTAGGAGTAGTTTTGATGCAAGAAGGGCACCCTATAGCATTCAAAAGTAGGAAGCTCAACAAGAAAGAACATTCGAAGTCCACTTATGATAAAGAGACGTTGACCATTATACATGCCTTAACAAAATGGCGACAATACCTTCTAGGGAGCAAAATACTGATAAGAACAGACCACAATAGTCTTCAATACCTCCTCCAACAAAAAACATTGTCAACAGAACAACAGAAGTGGATAGAAAAAATTGCTACATTTGATATAGAGATATTACATAAAAGAGGGAAAGACAATTTAGTCGTTGATGCTCTATCCTGAAGGGATGAAGTCCAGACTTATGCAATTTCAATTGTTATTCCAGAATGGTTGGATGAAATATGAAGAGAATACGCTAAAGAGCCAAACACGTGCTCCCTAATTGAAGACCCGAATAGAGGTTCAAAATTCGAGTGGCAAAATGACATCTTGTGGTACAAAGGAAGGATCTATTTAAACCTAACATTAAGGTTTAAAACTAAGGTAATGATAGAATCTCACGATTCACCTGCCGTCGGACATGTAGGTTTTTTCAAAATATCTTACAATTCCATACAGTCGTTTTATTGGAAAGGAATGCATAAAGACATTCAAAAATATGTAGCCGAGTGCGACACGTTTCAAAAGAATAAAAGCGAAAACATCATGACTCCAGGGCTACTCCACCCATTGCATATTCCAAAGCAAAAATGGGAGGAAATCTCTATGGATTTTATTGAAGGGTTACCCTTATCAGACGGTAAGGATAAAATCCTTGTGGTAGTAGATCGACTAAAGAAATATGCACATTTCATGGGCATAAGGAAAACTGACTCAGCTAAACAAATCACTGAAGTGTTTTGTAAAAATATTTACAAATTACATGGTTTCCCAAAAATTATAGTGAGTAACAGAGACGCCAAATTCACAAGCAATTTTTGGAAGGAATTATGAAAGCAAATAGGTATCACTCTTAATATGAGCTCAGCATATCACCCACAAACAGATGGGCAAACCAAAGTGGTCAATAAGTGTCTGGAAACCTATCTCCGTAGTTTCGTCACAGACAAATAGAACAAATGGTTACAATGGCTACATCTCGTAGAATGGTGGTATAATGTTGCGTATCACACATCGACGAAGATGACTCCTTTTCAAGCATTATATAGTTATGAACCACCCCGATGGAAGGAAATCATTCAAGGAAGCACAAAAGTACCCTCCGTAAAAGATCAACTAGAAGACAACCAACGAATTATGCAAACACTCAAGGATAATTTAACTATGGCACAAAATCATATGAAACAACAAGCAGACTAGCATATAACCGAGAGAGAGTTTGAATTAGCATATTGGGTATTCGTAAGACTTCAACCATACAAACAATTATCACTAAAACAACAAGGAAAGAACAAATTAACACCTAAATTCTATGGTCCATACCAAATTGTACGGAAGATTAGCAATGTAGCATACGAGCTAAAGTTACTGGAGACAAGTCAAATTCACAACGTCTTCCATGTATCAAATCTAAAAAGGTTGTTGGGTCAACATCAATCAGTTCAAACAACACTCCCCACTCTAGATGAAGAAGGGAAACTAATCTTAGAACTAGAAGCTATCATCAACATTAGAGAACGAAGATTACGCACTAGAATGATCAAGGAATACCTCATTAAATGGAAGAATTGCCCAGAAGAAGATGCATCACGGGAAATAGAGAAATTCGTTCAGCAACACCCGTCTTTACCCTGCTTTGAGGACAAAGCAATTTAAAAGGAGAAGGAAATGTTACAAATGTTAAATTTAAATAGTAAGCTAGGTTAATTTTAGTAAATGTTTGTAATTAAGCTAAGAGGTGACTTGAAAAGTCACCTCTCTTCCCCACTTAGGGTATAAAATACCCGAGGCAATTATTATTGTAAACCATCTTCTTCATATTTAATTACATATACATATTACATTACGTTTCCTTTCTCCTCCGTCTTCATTTTTATTTCTTCAGTAAATATGATGAACTAGAAAAGAAACTGCAAGAGAAGGAAAAAGAACTTGAAGACAAGATAAGAGAACCTTCAACAAAATCCGGTGAACAAACCATTGTTCAAGCTATGTCATAGGTTAGTTTGAAGGAATTTGAGCTAGTTGGGCTAACAAACCAAAATAAAAATTTGGAAAGTTTAGCTTTGAAGAGAAAACAAGAAAGAAAAGCTTGGGATGCAAAGTGCCAGGAATTGCAGAGCAAAAATGATAAATTGATGAAACAGGTTACAGGGTAGTTATCAATGCAAGGAGCTAAACACATAATATGGGATGCAATCATTTCAGAAGCAACCAAGTTGAGGCCTTATTTGGACTACATTTTGGATAAGGAGAAGTTGATTAAGTCAGCCAAACAAAGTGTGACAACTGTAAAAGAAAGATTGAACAAAAATCCTATAGAGACTGCAAATAATACTATTGGTTTCTTAAATGGATTGACAGAAGATGAGTTGAAATCAGATAATATTAAAGATATAATATCTATTATAACATGGGCTGGAAAGGTTGTCAATAAAGACCATCAGTTAGACACAATTGAAGCAAAGATTGGGATCATGGCAAACTAGGTGAAAATGTTTTTGGATATATTTGATCCCTTGTTCAAAAAGGGACTATCTTTGTTTTGGGAAGAGAAAGGTGGCATGCTGGCACAACAAGAGTATCAGGACAAGTTGATTGAATGTAGATTAGACCATACCAAGTTTGCAGACATGCAACCGTCACTGTCAGGGAAAACAATTGTGGACAAGCTGGCAGATGATTTTGAAATGATATATGCTTTCAGGACCACGTGTGCACATTTTCCTGACTATTCATACAGGGATCACGTGGAGCTACGTGTGCTATCAAGAAAAACGTCCACCTTGGACTTACCATCTACAGACCAATGGAAATCAATAGAGAAATATGGAAGAGCCAAATATATATTACATGCTTGAAGATGTTTGAAGATCATGGAAGATTTATTGATGAAGAATTAGTTAGCTAGGCATTTAGTTTACTCTAAAAAAAAGTTAGTAGTTAATATGTGCAGGTGACACTTGTAAAGGTGGTTATGCCTATTTTTAGCATTTGTTATTTCAGCTCATGGAGCAATTTGTATAAGAACTAGTCATTGTAATGAAAAAAGGGTTGAAACCCGTGAGAGTTGAGTTTTGTAATTGGAAACGTATTTTTAATAAAATCATAGAGCCGAAGCTCGCCATTTTTGCAAATATTCATGTGTTTTTTTATGTTATAGTTTGTTCTTCCTCTTCTCATGTGAATGTATTTCATTTTTATTCATTGTTAATCCATAGTTTAAAAATTAAAAATAAAAGGAAATATGCGGAAAGAATTGGTAATTCTCGACAAGTTTCGAACCTGTTAAGCAGGTTCATCATAAGGAGAGCAAGAAGCTCGCTCTTATTTTGCACGAGATGCGAGGAATAAATACTGATTAATTAATTGATGAATTAGGTAAAGGTCATCTTATGTGGAAAAAATGTTTTATTTTAGTTTTTTAAATTTTTAGTTAGGTTTTAATTTTATTTATTTATTTAAGTTAGTTAATTTTTTTTAACTAACTTAAATAAATAAATAAAATAAAACCTAACTAAAAATTTAAAAAACTAAAATAAAACATTTTCGCATAAGTCAACCTTTACCTAATTCAAAATTTAACTAACTTAAATAAATAAATAAAAATTAAAACCTAACTAAAAATTTAAAAAACTAAAATAAAACATGTTTTCCGCATAAGCCGACCTTTAACTAATTCATCAATTAATTAATCAGTATTTATTCCTCACATCCTCTGCAAAATAAGAGTGATATTCTTGGTCTCCTGATGATGAACCTGGTTAACAGGTTTGAAACTTGTCGAGAATTACCAATTCTTTCCGCAGATTTCCTATTATTTTTAATGTATTTCATGTTATTACTTCCATAATGTTTTTTTTCATGTCTGACATAAGAGTTTGATAATACATAATTCATATATATATATATATATGCTCTG
Organism: Pseudotsuga menziesii; assembly: GCA_001517045.1. Classification (NCBI taxonomy): domain Eukaryota; kingdom Viridiplantae; phylum Streptophyta; class Pinopsida; order Pinales; family Pinaceae; genus Pseudotsuga; species Pseudotsuga menziesii. The sequence continues at coordinate 789,772 of LPNX010373905.1, forward strand.
TCTATGGATTTCAGATATTCATAGAACTTTTTCCACTAAAGTTAACATTGGATTTATCCTTGTTAGATGCCCATGCTCATGGAATGTTACTTATTTCTTCCATTTCACCAGACCAAAGCATTTTGACTGTGACTAAATTGCTACCTTGCCTTTGCTAGAAATTTCCATGCAAAAGCACTGTGATTGATATATTTATTTTGACTCCATTGCCCAATGTGTACTTGCTTTGTTTCAACCAACACAACAATTTGAATTTTACTTTTATTTCTATATCTGGCCTTGTCAAACAATTATTGAGAGATCCCTCTCTAGAGAGAAAGAAGCCAACTTTCTTTCCTAAAGCTTGGTTTTGTGGTTACCTTGAGATTACCTTCTTACAACCTGAGGTACATTTTGAGTGCTAACAACCCCGACTTCCTCTAATTGTGATTTATTCCATGCTTATCCTTTCCCTTTTAACTAGGAGCTAGCTACATTTCCATGTCTCTTTGCCTTCCACAACTCACTCATCCTTTCATCGTCACTTCCTTCTTCACTCATATCTTTCTACAACTGCTCACTCGTCTTCCTCATTGTTCTTGTTTGGTTCTTCCATTATTTTTTTCTAATAATCGACCTTCTTGAAGCCCACTCAACCCTCGAACTATCTTTAGAATCCCCCCATCGTTATAACCCTTCATATAATTTCCATGACATATTAGCATCGTCTTCAACCACTCCCCCGTGGCATAGGGTTTAATTTGGCCATAGGGGTCTAATTAAATGGAAACAATCCTTCCACTAACAAGACCTTGATCCACAACAAGATTTTTCTTAGCAATCTCCCTTTGGATCCTTTCTTTAAATCTACTTATGTTTTATTAGGGGACAAATTATTTTCCATAACAAACTCCATTATAGACCCATTGACAACATTATCGATCCAAAAGTCTATTGCTCACACAAGCTAATGGTCTAACCGATGCATCACATAAAGGATCACAGTAGTCCACTAAATATTTTGCTTCCACTGATCTTTATGTTTTGGAGCTTTCACAAGTCTCTTAACCACTAATACAAGCTCACAGAAAATTCACGCTAGGAAACCTCACACTAGTCTAATACGGATCCATCATATAACACAAACTCTCTACAAATCACATAGTTCCACTCTCACAAATAGGATTCTTCTGACACAAAGTCTTCAAATATTTTCTCCCACCTATCTTGAATCTTATACTTATAAATCCCATTGTCTGTCCAAGTAGCATTTCTCTCAAAGGCATGGCCCTAATAATGGAACCATTTATTAGCAACAAGTTGAGACTAGGGTCCTTACCCTTTTTCTTTAAATCACATATTTTTGTGAGAGGATCTTAGATCTATAATTGGTTTTTGCAAATTATGCCAAAAATGACTCAAAAAATGATCTGGGTGTCTCAAGTCCCTTTTTCTCTTTGAAAACCTACAAAAAAGAAGAAGAAGAAAACGTTATTTGGTTTTGGCCCTAGAAAGTGCTCTAATACCAATTGTAGTAAAGTTTAAATATGAAAGTATTCAATCATATAAAAATATATTCAATAATATATAAAGGCTTCACACTTTATTAATACAAAAACATTTAGGGTAGGGCAACACCCTACACTTGATTCTTTTATGGAAGGAACTACTCTTGCTCCCTTGCCTCTTCGAGGGGCGGACCTCCTATGGGATAAGCTCTAACTACAATATTATTCCACACATGACTCATAAGGAGGACTCCATCCTTATTTATACAACTCTAATTCTAACAACCTCCTCACTACCTAGAGGACCTTCTTTAACGAGGCTCATTACATTTACTCACTAAGAACTACCATAGTGGGTCTTATTTAATAATAAAAAAGTTGTGGACTTAGTCAAATTTATATTAAATGGCCTACACTATTACTCTAATAAGCCCTTCGCCCCACCATTACACCCCTAGGGAGGGTCATAACATGTAAGAGCCAACAAAGGTCCAATGTAGTCTAGTTGCACTAGCTTTTTTTATCTTCCCCAAAAGGGAAGAAAGTCTCACTTGAAGTGCAGTTAAGACCAATGATAGATGAGGGAAAAATACTAGAGGGTGAATGCAACTCCAAATATAGTATTTATTTAGAAACTAACCATGATTGTCAAGAAATAAAGCTCATTGTGTAACATCCCACAATATACACATGATTAAAACATAAACAATGAAACAAACTCATTCATAAAACACATTGGGCAACAAAATTAAGAGGGAGGCTCCCAATCCATTCACATCTCTTCAACATAACATATATACATCTTTTACATTACAAGGGATATATATATCCCACATTTCATATCTCATAACAATACCCTTCCCACAACTAGTTGTCTCTTTTCATATTTTATAAGCTTTCTAGCCAACCCTATCCCTTAAACCTTCATATGTGTTATACAAAAATAATGGTAATTTTTTTATTGCGTCAAGATGGTTACAACCCAACTACTCCACTTGGACACATTGATTGTATTCTTGGTCTTGCACAACATCCTCTTGTGCATATCTTCATGTGTTGACTGCTCCATCCATCTTCTGCAATTTTATCTTAAAAAATGAAGGCACCAAGACCTATGATGAAGTTAGACTTGTCCAAATTATTGTTTGCTATGGTAATTAATGCACTGTGATTGATATATTTGTAGGTTGGGTTTGAAAAGTGTTAGAAATGAATTGTAAGATATGCAATTTATATTAGTAAGAGGGATCTTGTGGATGGGATTCTTTACATGTCATGAAAAGCTATAAATGCTTGGTTTTTGAATATTAATATTTTTTGTTGTCAAAATATAGAAATAGGCATTGATTGGAAGTAAAAGGAAATTGTACATATATGATAGGTGGCTTTATTAGCTTAACTAACATCGACTCTAAATTTGCTAACGAGTCAATGCGATAATGAATGGGTGGCGAGTTGACATGTTTTTGCATCAACCATGACAATTACATGACATGCATGCAACTACTGTTATCTCTCAATTCCTTGTAGTATACTATGTTATGCAAGTACACACATGCTTTTTGAACGGAGGGTTTCGTAGCGGCGGTACTAGGGTTTCATGGAGGCCATGATTATTGTATCTATAGGTTGACAGGGAGTCTGTGCCGTTAAGCGGTCTGAGGGTTGCTGGTGGTTTTTACCTTGGGCTCCTTCTTATGTGTTTTTTTTAAGCTGTGGCTCTGCTTGAGAGAGTTTTCTTTGTTGGGGTTGACTCCGTGATTACCGGCATTTGTTTTTTTATTGTTGTCTGGGAATGGATGATTGTGTCAGAGTCTTTTTGACCGGCAATCCCGATCGCTTTGGAACATTCGGTGACCCATGGTCTGACGGGTACTATTGTATCTGATCTCTTGGTGACTTCGGGCTTGACGGGCACTGTTTTTTGTTGTCAGTTACTGGGGCTTCTTCTCGGTGTGGTGGAGCTATGGTTTCTTGAAGTCCTTGGTCCCTGCTTGTGTTGGTATTGGTGTGCCTATCTTGGAGCAGTCTGTGGGTTGTATTTGAACCGGGTGTTGGCTCTCCCTATGGTTTCTTGTTATCCGAAGAGCTTTTGAGGTGGCGGTGATGCTTTAGTTGGTGTCTTTTGACGGGGTTGAATTTGTATAGTCGACATTTGTATATGTGTTTGTTGTATGGGGTCAAGATTACTGGGCTCGACGGGTACTGTTCTCTGAACCTGCGATGCCTTCGAGGTTGTTGGAACTGGTACTGGTCGGTCTGACTGGGTTGGCGGTTCGGCCAGAGCTGGGAACGTCGTGGTCTTTGCTGCGTATTCACGGGAGATCAGGCTGGCAGGCACTTCTGCGCTGGGTTTCGGACACTGTTTGGTTGTCAGGTTTAACCTGTATCCGGGTACCCCTGTATCTTTCTCTGGCCTTTTCTTTTATATGTTACTGGTCGGGGGCCTAGCGGTTTATCCCTTCTAGGGTTTTTGGACTGGATTGCCGCTAACCTCACATGGAGTCCACCCTCGTCTGAGGGTTAGTACCAACCATGTTGTAAAAAAGTGGGATTTTTTTGTCGTTTATTCTGATTTACTGTATGTGGGTTTGTTGGGGTAGGGTATCGGATCTTCTTATCCCTTTCGGGATTTTCTTTCCCTATATGGGTAGGGTTTGTCGACCTGACTGATGCTGTCCTAATTCTGGTCTGTCGAACTGTTCTTGTTCGTTTACCCTTACAGGGGTCTGGTTTTGTCACCTGGTGGGTCGATGGCATGGTTGATGGTTTGATGATGGGTTATTCTATCTACTGCTGAGGCTGGAAGGTATTTTTATGTGGGTCCTTCGGTGGACTGTTTAGTTATCCTGTTTTTTTTAGTTTATTCGGGGTTGGTGATATATTTGCGATGGTTTGATCTTGGCCCCACGTCTCTGTTGGGTGTCTGTTTTGTATGGTTTCTGGGTTGTCAGACCTTTTGTATAGTTTTTTTCTTGGTGGGGTTTGGATTGCCCCACGGTTTATTCCTATGGTCTGTATTGGGAGTATCGAACGATTATTATTTTACTCTGTTGTTTAGATTTTGGTGGATATTTCTGTGGGCCCTTCAGTGGTGTCTGGTTATCGGGGTTTAGTCTTCGGTGTCCTTTTGCCCGTGATATGGGTGTTCCGACCGATGCTCGTAGGAGTTCTCACCCTGTTAAGGGATGTAACCTTAGTGTGGCTCGTCGTAAGGCAAAGCTCTTAAGGCTTTAGAACTTAAACCCCATTTTGTTCTTGGTCATGATGTTTTCATTGAGAAGGTGGAAACCTTGTGTCGTAGGGCACTTATTGGTAGGCTGGAGTATTGCACTCTATCAAAGGAAGGCTGGATTGATTGGGTGACTTCTCACTGGAAGCCTCTCATACATTATGTTCCTTCTATTAGTCTCTTGGCTAATAGATGGCTGATTTTTGTATTTATTGAAGAGTCAGATGCTTCCCTTATTCTTGAGAATCTGTGGCTTGTGTTGGATGGCTCTTTAGTACTGAAGCGGTGGCACACTGGTTTTGACCCCCTTATTGAAAGAGTGACCATTAGACATCTTTGGGTATTGTTACCTGCTTTACCCTTCCCTCTTTGGAATAAGGATATTCTTATTGCTCTGGCAAACCTGTTAGGGCGTTTTGTTGCACTTGAGAAGGACTTCCATCTTATTTTCGAAAAACGGATGGCAAAAGTTTTAGTTGAAGTGGATATTTCCAAGGGCCTTAATTCCTGAGTTGGACATTGTCTGTGGTGACAATGTTTTCACCCAGAGACTGGATTATCTGCATATGCCGTTTAGGTGTAATTTTTGTCATCATGGGAGACACCTTCGGTATACTTGTCACCATCTCCGTAGTGGTCATCCTCCTAAGTGGGGTTTTTACAGCTTTCATGTATCTAATCCATCACCTTCTGAGAACATTCCCTTGTTGGCTGCTCCTTTAGAGGATTCTACTGATATTATCTATGCATCTTCTTTGCCTTCTAACTTTGATGATCTCTCGAAAGGTTAGCTGATGTATATAGAAGATATGGAAGCAGTTGCACTTCACTCTCGAACTGATCCTGTGGAGACAATGGACTCTTCTTCTGAGCAGGATGATGATGTTGTCCCTCCCCCCTTTACCTTAGACCACTTTCCCTCTCTCCCACTGCCCTCTTATGGCCCCTCCTCCTCATCCTCGCCTCCCTTGCCCCCACCTTGCTGTTCTGTCCCTTTACCCTTAACTATTTCTTCTAGCCCTCCTGAAGCACTTGCTTTCCAGGACCCTTCCCTCCTTACTGCTCTTTTGATCTTTTCGGATAAAATTCCTATTTCTCCCTCTACCTTACCCTTGGACTCTATCCGCTTCAAGAATGTGACCATCAGAAAATCCAAGAAGCCTCCCTTGGAAGAGTCTGGGGATCTAGGGATCTATACCCCCCTTTCGACTAGACTTAAGCAGGTGGCTAGACATACTCATACCTCCCCTGTTCCCTCTCAGGTTCTTAGAGCAAGCACACCTGCGGAGACTTCTTCCCCATGAAAATTATGTCCATGAACATTTGGGGTTTTGGAGGGATTGCCAAACAAAAATCCCTTGGTAGTTTATTCTCTGACTTAAGACCTTATTTGATTCTCATCCAAGAGACTATGTGCTCTTCCCTTTAATCTCTTTTACTATTTTCCAAACTTAAACCTGGTTGGGAATTCTGTGCTTCTGATGCATCTGGACTATCTGGAGGACTACTGGCTGGTTGAGATCCCCACTTGGTCCGCTGTAAGGCTTTTTCTTCTATGGCTGGCATCTTACTTAAAGAAAACATCAAAGGTCTATCTGAGACTTTTACGATTATTAATTGTTATGGGCCCTATACTCAAAGGACTACTTTCTGGAATAATTTGGTGGCGGGGGGTCTACTTCGATATCCTAATATTCTATTGGTGGGGGACCTTTATTTTACCTTATCTTATTATGAAGTATGGGGTTGTAAATCCAGGATGGATCCCTTGGCCCCCTTTTTCTCTTAGCTCATTTCATGCAACAAGCTGGTGGATCTTGCCACGAATATCCCTGGTCCCACTTGGAGAAATGGGCGCTCGGGGGAGGCTGGAATCAGTAAAAGGTTGGAGAGGTTCCTTTTATCTAAATCCCTTCTCCCTTGTCTCTCATACTATAGGACTTGGGCTACTCCTACTGATGTATCTGATCATTACCCTATTTGTTTGAAATGGGGTTCAAATTTTTGCTCACATGGTCGACCCTTTAAATTTAATAGAGCTTGGCTTATGGAGGAGGACTTTGCTCAGTTGGTATTATCCTCATGGAAGGCTCCTCTGGTTTTGGACAATTTTAGTCATATGGATGTTCTCACTCTTAAGCTTCGCAAACTTAAGGGTACTGTCAAGGCTTGGGAGAAGGTAAAGAATCTGGAAAGAAAGCAGCAGATTTTGGAAATAAATGAAGGTATTTCTAATATATTGGAGGAAGACTCTGGTATCATTTCAACTGCCAATGTTGACAAACTGAAAACACTTCAAGATAGGAAGGATAAATTCTGGGCTCATGAGATAACTACTCAGAGGTTCAAGAGTAGGGTTCAATGGATAAAGGAAGGGGATGCAAATACGAAATTTTTTCACTCTTTTGCAACTGCTAGAAGGAATACAAATACTATCTGGTCTCTTAATGATTTGGAAGGAAACTCGGTCTCTAAGGACCATGCACTTAAACTGCTTGGTAAACAACACTTTAGTGATCTCTTTGGTGATGACAATTCTACTAATATTGCTGATCAACTTAGAGTTATTAAACTCTTTTCGAACATGACTACGTATGAAGATATTGCTTGTTTCCTTAAGCGCATTTCTGTCATGGAGGTTGAAGCTGTACTCAAAGGTTTTAAGAAGGACAAGAACTCGGGACCTGATGGGTGGCTTGTCGAGTTCTTTCTGGATTTTTTTGACCTGGTGGGGGAGGACTTGGTATCGGCAGTGGAGCAGGCTAGATTGCATGGAAAAATCTCTGGGGCCCTGAACTCTACTTTCCTGACCCTAATACCTAAGTGTGAAAAACCTGTGTCTTTTGCTGACTTCCGGCCCATATCCTTATGTAACCTAGTCTACAAGGTCATCTCCAAGATTGTTGCTCTTAGAATGAAGCCTATCATTAACATATCCTTATCTGCCTAGCAATTTGGCTTTCTCAAGGATAGACAGATTACTGAACCTATGGGCATCACCCGAGAATTATTACATTCCATCAAGACCAAGAATTCCAGTGTCTTGGTTCTTAAACTGGACCTAGTTAAAGCTTTTGATAGAGTAAATTGGACTTTCATCATACTTTTACTTATTCAAATAGGTATTCCCATTCTGGGTGTCAATTGGATTATGGGTTGTGTTTCTAGTTCATGCTTTGCTGTTTTAGTTAATGGTTCTCCCTTGGAATTTTTTCCTGCTTCCAGGGGCTTACGGCAAGGATGTCCTTTGTCACCCTTGTTATTCTTGTTGATTATTGAGAGCCTCAGCCATATTATTTTGGATGCACAGCAACAAGGTCTTATCAAGGACTTCCTGTACTCTCCTGACTTGTCGATAACACACTTGTTATTTGTTGATGACGTTATCTTAATTGGTGTTGGTATTGTTGATGAATGGAGAGCTTATAAAGATGCACTGGATTTATTTTGTTCTGCCTCAGGGATGACTGTTAGCATGGAAAAATCATCCTTTCTATACCAGAATGTGAATGTTGATATCAGGAATAAAATTGCTGAGCTGCTTCCTTTCAGGATGACCCCCCTCTCTGATGGTTTTAAGTATTTGGGTTATTGTCTGAAACCATTGGGGTATCATACCTCATATTGGAGATGGATGATTGAATTATTTGAAAGAAAGATACAAAACTGGACTTACAGGTTTCTCTCTCTTGGTGGAAGGGTGGTCCTTATAAAAGTTGTTCTCACGGGGTTGGCTGTCTACTGGTTTGCTCTGGCTAGATGCCCTAAATCTATTCTGAATGCACTACGTAAATCTATTTTCTCGTTTCTTTGGGGGTCTTCTGTTGACTATCAGAAGCCACATCTAGTTTGTTGGGAATCTCTGTCCTTACCTATTGAATATGGTGGCTGGGATATTAAGAACATTGAATGGTTTGGTATATCGTTGAGATTGAAAAGTATGTGGCAGCTCCTTGCTAGTTCGGGTATTTGGAGCAGAATTATATCTCATAAATACTTAAAGAACAGACCTTTAGAAGACTAGATAAAAGCCTGAAATTTCATTGTTACTATTACTTCTTACTTTTGGAATGGGTTCATTAGAATTTTGGAGTGGATTACCTGTCAGTTAGGTTGGAAGGTGGGGAATGGTTTAAAGATTAAGGTCGGGGTGGATCCTATTGCTGGGCACAACTCACAGTACCTTTTATCTTAGGAGCTTAGAGAGTACCTCAATGATCTGGGGTAACATTCCTTGCTCAGGCACAAAATCTGGATGTGTGTGGTTCAGAGGGTTCAAATTGGTACACTGCATCTGACCTGTACTTGGGTGGAGATTGGGTTGTCCAATGGTGTTCATATGTTAATGGCCTAACTCATGGGGCAATAAGGGTTGGGACTGCTGAGGATAAACTTCTTTGATTTATGATAATCAGATGGGTAAGGTGACTGCTAAAAAAGCTTATGATCTTATTGTTTCTAACCATAAGACTATCATGGAAAATGATATCATGCTGAAGATTTGGCACTTTAATATTACCCACAAGCTGAAGTGTTTTATATGGATCACCTGTAATAAGAAAATAAATACTTGGGATACTCTATGCAAGAAAGGTTGGCACGGTCTCGATAGGTGTTGTTTATGCAATAAGGAAGCTGAATCTGTAAAGCATCTTTTTGTCAGTTGCCTATATGTGAAAGAGTTAATTTGGGGACTCAATAGTCTGTATGAGGTGAAATTACTTTGGAATGTCCATACCCTTTTGGAAAATATGTCCTACTGGGTTATTAAGGGAGGATCATTACAGTACCTGCCTCTTTTTCTTATCTGGAATATCTGGAAGGCTAGGAACCGCAAGTTATTTGAAGATCTGTCTCCTACTTTGGCTAGCCTATTAATTATCATTTATGATGAGGTTAATACTTATAAACCACCTCAGAAACATAGGATTAAGATCCGGAACATAGGAAAGCATCCTACCCCAAAATTTCCTATGGTTTTGTTTGATGGAGCTGCAGCAAAACACATTGGTGGAGCCGGTTTATGTATTTGGTTAAATGATCACCATATGTTGGCTTTTAAGCTTGGATGTGGGTGCAGCACAAACACTAGAGCATAACTTTTAGCACTATGGGCATCACTACGGGTTGCCAAGGATATGGGGTTGCCTTACCTACATGTCTTTAGTGATTCCTTTGTGATTATAAATTGGGAAAATAGGGAATCCACCCTTGATATGGTGAACCTTGAGGCTTGGTGCTACAACACCAGATTTCTCATGTCCTCTTTCACCTGGGTGGATTTCAGTCATGTCTATAGGGAACATAACAAGAGGGTAGATATCTTATCCAAGGAGGGACTGTTTTTGGATTCTGGTCAACTCTCACTTACAGAATATTATGATGATGAGATTATTGGGGAAGACTCCTTTCAGCTCTTTTAGAATATGCTCATTCTATTTCAGCTCATTTTTTCATGATTTCTTGAGCAAAATTTTGGTACTGCCGAGCAACTGTTATAGGTTTTTGAGAGTAACACACCTGCTTGGATAAGATATCTAGGCTCTTGTTATTTTCTCTATGGACATACTTGACAGATATTTTGCATTGCTCACTTATGAGAGGACTCTTTTTGTATTGATACCTAGGTGCTTGGTGTATTTTTGACCACACAACTTGGGTATTGTTTTTTACTGTTTTTGTACTGATTATGTAATTGCTATATTTTTGAACTGTTTTGACCCCTTGGGGGGTATGTTAAGTGGATTGAAGATGTAAAGGTTACCTTTGATTCAATAGAATATGAAGGAACTGTTTTTTTTCGACTGAAAAAAAAAAAAGAACTAATGTTATCTTTAATATCGTGGCACTTTTAAACGCTGTTTTTTTAATTATGTTGAAAAGGGCATTTGGTTTATACATGAGGCATTAGGACATTAAGATTTCAATAACAAATTAAAGGGCTTGTAGCAAGTTGACTTCCACTATTATCATTTTGTAGACATTATTTATGATATGTTGGGTTTAGATAAGCTTAAACAAGTGTGTATTATTTGTAAGACCATAAAAAGGATGATCAATTAACTTAATATATCATAATATGTGTATGTGTGTATTTATTATGTATTTCTTGAAAAATAAATTCTCTTCACCCTCTTGTGTATTAAGTACTGGTATATTGTCGATGTCTTACAATTCCCTCCTATTTTTTTTATAGAACAATATTAATTGCCAACTACAATAATTACTAACAACCCTTTAAAACTCAATAGGAATGGATTCATAATCTCTATGAATGTTATACTTCAATAAAAATCACCCTCTTGTGTATTAAGTATTGGTATCTTGTCGATGTCCTACAATTCCCTCCTATTTTTTTTTATAAAACAATATTAATTGCCAACTACAATAATTACTAACAACCCTTTAAAACTCAATAGGAATGGATTCATGATCTCTATGAACATTACACTTCAATAAAAATAATCGAAAAAATTAAAGTATCCCTTAAACTTATCATAATGTATAATTATATAACTTAACACTTTTTCTATTAAGTTTTTATAAAAATACAATAATTTAATTAAATCATATATTTTTAATAGAATATAAGGGTGATTGCCCAACTTACTTTTGGATATGTCATTTTTATATATTCATTATTACATATTGAATAACATATTCTTTCCCTTCCCTTGGCAATTCCTTTATTGTACAATACATAGTTTATTACTAAAATATATTAATTTACTAGATGATAACTTATAAGATACCAACACTTCTTATAATAAGATAATAATGCTTAATGTCATGAGCTTGACCTCCCTCTTTGTTTTTGAGATTGCATTTAATATTAAATGGCAAGATTCGGTGGGTTGCAAGGGGCATATGTACTATATTCATACGCTTGTATTTAATGAGTAGGTTTTTTCATCTCTATATTTCATTCATTATTCTTTGCCAGCTTTTGTCATGGACCTTCTTGTATTTTATATTTCTCAATTCAACCACTTGGCGGTTGTGGACAATTTGTTATATGTTAATAAACTATAACCTTATATCACACCAGATTTAATAAAAGGAAAATTAAATTGAAAAAATTAAATATGATGGGACCCGTTGAAATAGCTCATGTGACTAAAGAGACTCGTAGAACATGTACCATGAGGTAGAACTAAAGTCACCAATACTGATAATAATTTTGAATTATCACTCAAAGAAGAGATTTGACTCTAATTTACCTAATTAGAAACCTTAATCAATGGGATCATACACTCAACTTTGGCCCATGGAGCCTTGTTGTTATATTAAAAGGCCTCATGACAAAAAGCTATAGTCCTTGACTCAACTTTATGTCTCATCTTAAAACCATAGCTAGCTACATAGGGCAGGTGTGTAAGAAGAGCATGTCGGTGCCCTTGGTGGATGATGATAGAGTTAGAATGTGTGTAAACAAAATATAGTGGTGGTACATAGAGAATGTACCATGGTAATGAAACAATGAATTTCCATTGATAAAAGGTGGTACCTTTGACAACCAAGAAACCATAAGTCCCTTTTGGTTGAAAGGGGCTTCAAAATTAAATATATTGTCACATCCTATTCATCGATCCAATGATGTATATCTTCTCCATGTGACAAATGAGAGAAAGGCAAAGCACACCTAACACTGACAAATAGATATTTATCATTGAAACCTTCTCCCAACTACCATACTCTACATGCCACACATTACAATAGAATGGTCAATCACCCATTTTTGGTCAAACATAATTTTGTAATAAAATATATTGAATTATCGCTGGCCACACCACAACATTAGAAAAAAAACTCCTAACATGCTTGACAAGGTAAGATTTCAACCCTTACGTTAAGGGGTTGGATGAGATGAGGTGTAAAGTTAAGACTTACGTCTTACTATTCAATAAATAAGTAATATGTATTTTACTTTGTATAATAAAGATCTATATCGTATTGAAAATGTTTATTGATGATTAATATTTTAAAGTCTTTCATCACGATGGATTTAAATTTGTATTTTGATCTCTAATTTTTAAGTTAGAGCTTACACAACTTTGACCATGTCTATAACTATAGATTATATTTGTTACAAATATACAATCACATTATATATATATATACATTGTTTTTATTGATTGTAATCAATCTCTCCATTCTTCGCTAAATTTTATTTTATTTTCTTAATATTAAGATATTATTAACGGGTTTTCCAATATTTAATTGAAAGATATTCAAATTATTTTGAATTTAAATTTTATTTTATTTTCTTAATATTAGAAAGATAATGAAATTCTCGATTCTTCAATGTTAAGATCATTATTAACTATTTTTTAAATGTTTATACAAAGATATTTAAATCATTTTGAATTTAAATTTATTTTAATTTTTTCCTGTTACACAGATAAATCAACCAAATGGAAATTGCTTTCTAGAATTTGAATTTAATTTTCTTCATATTAGAGATACAAATCAATCAAATAGAAATTGCTTTCTAAGGGATAGTAATTATAATGGTTTTCCACTGTTTTTAAGATTAAAACGTGGTGATGGTTAAAGGAATTAATATTAGTAAAAAAAACTTAAATTGATCTAATATATGATAATCCATTTTTTTTAACACAACAGATCCCCTTTTTTTGGTAAGTTAGTTGAAGAACCTTCTATTACGTAAAGAAGATATGATACAAACAAATTCTCCACTTATATGAAATTAGAGACAAAGATAAGGTAACAACATCAACCTGTTAAAGATACAAGGATGAAGGACTGAACTGACCTAAGATAGACTAGAGTTAAGAAAAAACATCGAAGAACACTTGAGAAAACACGACTGATAACAAAGTACGAGAAGTTAAGTCACTAGGTAGACCTTAATGGATCTTTTTTCCATATCTTCATGTGAGCATCAATCCATCCCGTTGAGGCATCATTAGTTGAATTCTTCAGAACAACCACTAACTGATCACCAAAAGTTCTAGAGTCAAGAGGATCTGAAGGTTGACAAGTTCCTTGTCACTATCTGAATTATCAGATTCATGGGGACGTTTCTGCCCACTAAAGAGGGTAGTAGGAATCATGGTAGTATCACATTCCATTTCAGAACCAAGGTGAGTATGGGAGGGTTGAGCGAGCATAATTTATGCACCTGAAGGATGCTGATCAGGCGCCGAAGGAGGAGACATCCCCTAGGATGCTTTCTGAGGATGTCTTGGATCGTATGAAGAGGAGGAGTTACTGGGATTTCTCTTTGTCTCTTTCCAACCCTTAGTCTTCCCCTGCAAATCGGAAGGCTGAGCCGAGGGTTGGAGAGAAGGGCATGTTGCTTGAAGGTGACCCGTTTGTTGACAAGTATGACTACAAAAAACAGTATTTTCATAGTCAACCGATTGCAAGAGGGGTTCTCCATCCAATTAAGGAAGATATTATTGGAAAAAACCTTACTAAGATCCAATTCCACATAGATGTGAGCAAAGGTGAAACTGCCCTTCTCTATCCTCTTGGTGTCAACCTTGATGAACCGACCAAGAGCATTTCCTATAGAAGCCAAAACATTCTAGGTCCAAAAGTGGACAGTCAGATTCAAAAGTCTCACCCAAACAGGAGGAGGCAGGGCTAACATTGTTATAAAATCAAAATTTTGGAACCACGACTGAAATGATAAGCTTGCACAACCCCAAAACCAAGGTCCCTTTGCCACAACCTTTTGACGATCCTCAATGTTTCTAAAGACGCTGAGAAATAAACCATTGGAACAAAGATAAAGGTTATAGTCGAAAGTCCAGGATCAATCAACCATTCTCTGAGCACGATTACAACATGCTAGAGCCTATTGAACCAACAGATTAAGGCATTTCATTGAAAGAGGCTTTCAAGGGCAAGCATGGTTGGAGCTTGGACCTTTATCACCGGAGCATCGTCAGATTTATCCACAATAAATGTTGGTCCAGAGATCTCTTTAGACACTAATGGATCTAGGTGTTCTAATTGCGATGCATTTGAGAATGAGCACGACTTGTAAGAGACAAATGATTCTTTGAAACCCTTGGCCCCTTAAAGCAAGTGCGAAACTAAAAAAATTGAAGCATCCTTCACAATCCCACAGTCCTAAAGCAAAAGATTGACGCGTAGTTGTCTACCCTCGAAAAGGAGAATCTGAAACTGGGATGGATTCCCGAGCGTTTTTGGAATTGAGATTGTAAAGAGGAAACCAGATTTGAAGTAGATACCTGAAAACAAAGTGAGCATCCAAAAAAAAAACCTCACAAAATAGAAAAATCCTTCACTAGGAAGAGGCGAAGTTGGGGGCCAAATGTTGGAGGATGATCTGAAGAGATCTCTAAAAGGTTGAGATCATAGGATAACTGGATTGCCACGAGCATGAAGGGAGCAAGAGAGTTGACAACGAGAGATGTGAAAGGAGAGGAGAGCGCCATCTCTTCTAGTTTCAGAAGATAATGAGATTTTCAATGATAATCCATCTACGACTCTTTTAACCAAGAGGTATTTTTTTAACAACTTGTATTTAGTCTTCAATGTATTCAAAATGTAAAGTAAAAACACCTTTTGCTTATTGGTAAATAGAAATTGATTTCCCCATAAATCCCCACAAGGCATGTGCCGACATGCACAAAATGGTTTAAGGGAGGGTGGTAAATAGAAATTGATTTCCCCATAAAAACCCACAAGGCACATTCCAAAATGCACAAAATGGTTTAAGGGAGGGCAATTAGATGTTAAACTTGTTGATAATGTCATGGATAAGATGAAAGTTCTCAATTTTTATTCATGCTAGTTTAAGTTTAAGAGTTAAGGTAGAGGTCAAGGTTGATGTCACTTTTTCTACACATATGAGTGTCCATTTGAAACATTGGAAACCCGGATGAAACAAGTGTATTGTCCATATTAAGTTTATGATAGTAATTCTAAATTCGAAATAAACAATTACAAAAAAAATATAAAAAATAATTGGTAGTTGATGCATGAATAAACTTATCTGATACATAGATAACAGGTAGTTCTTCATAAACAACCCATTTAAATAAAAAAGCAAAAACAAATAATAAATAACTTATTCATGTCACTTAATTTGTGGCATATCAAATATTCACTGACCACAAATTAAATAACTATACCAATAAATATTAATTTATAAAAAATATTTACGTACCTTATTTTTTTCCCCGAAATATTTACACACCTTATTATGAAAAACGAGATTGTCCATTTTTCTTTTATTATCTTGACATTATTTTATGCATAACTTCATTGAATAATAAAATTTGTGACGACCCCACCTTTGTTTTATTGTTGGGAAAATAAAAACGAAAATATGTCGCATCGCTTTCACTATAAGTCACAAATTATTGAGTGACACCCTCGCCCAAAACCATTGAAGGCTACCTACCCCAAACCTATTGTACCTATCCAACGGCGTGTAGGCGGCCGTGGTGAGAGGCACATCGGTGCCCGTCCGATCAAACCCCTTCACTAGATCGCCGTCCCGGAGAAAAGATTCTCTGATCGGTGGGGTGAATTCAGAGTGTCGGTGGCCGGAAACTAAGGCCGCGGCGAGAAGGGCACTCCGGGCAAGGTCAGGACCTGCCCGAGGAAGCGCGGGCAGCTTCTGACGGGGACATGCCAGCTCATCTGCATCTTCGTTTTCCCACTCCGGGTGGCAAGGTTACTTGTTGATCGAAAATCGAAATCCACGTTCTGCGGACGTCATGAGCAGAGCCCCAGCAGGAATCGAACGCTCGACAAAGAAGGCTGGTAAAAAAATTGAGGTTGTGATCTTATGCACGCCCTTTTGACTGGACAACTAGCCTCTTTTTTATTTGCTTAATAATTGGTTACAAGGGATTAGAATTATTGGGCCGCCAGCTTTTAGGATCTTTTGTGAGGGTGAATCTCGAAATTCAAAGGAGCACTGGGTTGTTTTGTTGATATATATAGTGTTGGTATTGCGGTGGAATGGTCTGAGAAGGATTAGAGTCTAGAGTGAGTGGAGCTAGTAGGGTAAACCACTCGCCGCCTTCCTCTCTCCTGCCACCAGCTGGCATTGCACTGGATTTGACAGAAAACAGCGTGGGGCGTGTTGGGTCATTGGTGTCTTTCGTGTTACCACTGTGGCTCGGCTGGAAATGTGAAGGTTTTGGAAGCTTAAGGGCTGAATCTCACTGATTTCTAGTAGATGTGAGCTTCATTCTCTTCTCTTCAATGTGGAGTGACATTCAATGCCCACTTGTGTAGAATTGAGGACAGAGGGTTCATCCAGGCTTATGATGTTGATGGTGCCTGTATAGAGATGCTTGCCTTTAGAGGGCTGGGATTTTCAGGCAGCTGTTATTGCTGGGCGTTTTGCTAATCTGAAGCCCTGGTTTAGAATGCTCTCTTGTGTTTTTGAAGCAAATCAGGCTGTTGTGTTAACTGGGGGTTCTATTGATAGGATCTGCGTTCTACTTTGGAGCAGCCACATTGGCAGATTCGAGATTGAATAGCTGCAATGGAGACTGGTTCTGGCTATGCGGGTTCTCACGATGGGGATGACCTTTTATTGAGTCGTGGCCAAGGGCAAGCGGAGGTAAGCTGTGCCATTTTTTGTCATCATGTTGCCTTCTTACACTTTGATCGTGACTGGATCTGGCTTGTAATAGATCCCCACACATCATATAACATGGTCTTGCCTATTTAGAGCCTAGATCTGGTTGAATCTGCCTTGTAGTCGTCTCTATGACATTTATCTTTCCACGAGCTTCCATATAGATACCGGGTCTATCGGTCGAAGGGGTTGACTGCGTAGAATAGATTTCCCTTGGCTTAGGTAGCCAGGTCTGAGGAGCGGCTGCTCAACCAAAATCATCCAGGACTTGCACCTTGCACCATCCCTCTGAAATTCGTGCCATTCCGGTTGAGTTTTGATACTTGGATAACTTCGTCAGTGAACTAATGCTTTCTTGCCAATGCCCCATTAATTACTAGGTAAAAAGACAGTGTCTGTTTTGATGCACTCAGATCTGTATTTCTAGGGTTGCAGTGGTGTGTTGGCCAAGTACATTGATGTTTTTGTTCACCGGAGTTGTTGAGCAATCCCATCTGATATATTTGTAATTTAATCATATATATTCTCAGGGAGGCATTTTAGTGAGGTGTGCTCATCATTCTTAACTATTTTATTGTCAGATGAAGTTTCATCAGGGACCTTACTAGCTCAGCCTTTAAGGACCTTACCTTTTCTGTTCTACATTTATAGCATGGCGAATCCCCCATGTAGACAAAAAGCAACACATCTCGAACAATATGGCTCTCCACTGCTAATAAGTCTTTAACATTTGATATCGTGCTGTTGTTCTCTTCATTTGTATATTAATGACAATTCGAGAACTTCGTAGTTTGTTATGTCTGGTTAATTTGGCTTTTGTGTCATCAGGTTAATGGTTTTTGATATCCTTAGTTTTTATATCTATTTTAGTTGTATATGCATTAGACGGTGCAAAAGTCAAGTTCCTTTTATTCAGTTTATTATTGAAATGGTGCTTGCTAGTTGCTGGAATGGCATGCCAACCGACAGTCATATGACATATATACTCATTGGCTTTACTTTGTTTTACCTTTTCATGAAAAGCAGGTCAAACCTTTGAAGCACTTAAGTGGCCAAGTCTGCCAGATCTGTGGTGATGATGTTGGGCTAACAACAGATGGGGATCTCTTTGTGGCGTGCAATGTGTGTGCCTTTCCTGTGTGCAGGCCTTGTTATGAATATGAGCGGAAAGATGGAAATCAATCCTGTCCTCAATGCAAGACTAGATACAAGTTGCATAAAGGTTAGTTAAACCTCTCCATTTGTTTCAAATAACAAGTTTCTGATAAATAAATATTCTAAAACAGTGAATTAACTAATGCAGAATCCTTGATTTTGAATCTTGATTATATCTAATCCATTTTGTGTTAGGCATACATTTTAAAAGGGGATGCACAAGCCTTCTGGCTATAGATAATGTCCTTGATCTCTCTGATTTTGATAATAATGGACTAAAGATTCTGCCCAATATTTCTGTACAGGTAGTGCTAGGGTGGATGGTGATGAAGGAGAAGAAGGTTCTGAGGACTTAGGGAATGAGTACAACTACCCACCACCTGGTAGCAGAAATGAAAAGCAAAAGATTGCAGAGGCAATGTTGCGCTGGCAAATGTCCTATGGGCGAGGGGAGGATGTTGGTGCTCCAACCTCTACAAGGCAGGAGGTTTTTCAATCACAAATTCCTCGGCTCACCAATGGGCAACCGGTGGGTTTGCTGTATTTTCTTATGCACTAATCTAACTGTTTTTTATTTTTAAAAGCTTGATACATGACGTTGGAATTGATTTTTGAGTTTTAATACACCCCCTTAGATATTGCTCTAATTTAGAGTGATTGATTGCAGATTTCCGGGGAGTTGCCTGCGTCATCTCCTGAGCATTCTCTTGGTGCCCCACCTTCTAGTGGTGGTGGCAGCAAGCGTGTCCATCCTCTACCATACACCGATGCTACTCGTCCAGGTATTTGAGTCACTATGCTTGCCATATTTTCATTTTCTCGCTTCTCAGATTGGGTTGCTTGTGTTAAATATGAACAGCGCACTGGCTTTGTTCTACTTATCATAGTCCCTAATATCTCTGCAGAAGCCTTTGGTTTTATGGCCATCAATGAAATGTGCTTATTGTTGACGTTTGGATGCATTTGCAGCTCAAGTTAGAATAGTGGATCATTCTAGAGACTTTAGCTCCTATGGATTTGGAAATGTTGCTTGGAAGGAGAGAGTAGAAAGCTGGAAGAACAAACAGGAGAAAAATATGTTGCAGGTGACGAATAGTGGTGACTATGCTTCTGAAGGAAAAGGAGGAGATGTGGATTTTGTGGGTGGTGAAAATGAAGATCTGCAAATGTATGCCTTTTCTCTAATTGGATAATGATGAAAAGTGATTTGTCTTCTGCCACTTGCTTTGTATATCTCTATTTTTCATTCTATCACTCTTTATTTTGCAATAAAGTAACAAAAATATCTTTCTCTCAGATTGAAAATTTTGCCTTTGATTCTCTGCTAGGATTTTGCTATGCGGTTTGATCTTTCTCTCATTGGAATGCTTTGTGCTGGACTACTAAACCTGTCCTGTCCTCCGTGGGTTCTCTTGAAAGAATTCTGAATAATAGTCCCAAGTTAGGTTTAAATCTAATAAGTTTAAAATGTATTGAATGGTCTAGTTTTTTTTTTCTTTTTATATCGAATGGTAACACTCTTCAAAAGGTCCAGGAGATACACATCCATGTAATTTTGTTGGGTGTTACTGATTGCTTGCTAGAGTTTACAAGTAGAAGTGGTTGCTATTCAAACTATTTATCTTATACCTCTCATCCATTATTCATACTAATGTCCCCAGATGGATGATTGATGAGCTATTTGTACTTTATTTTTCTTGGGGAATATTCTATTCAGATTTCAGACCATTCTGCTGATTATAATTCTTCGCTAACTCACAGTTGCCCAGTAGTTATTTCTGTCTTTAATTATTTTGTAACTTAATATGCTTATCTCTGTTGACACTGCAGGAATGATGAAGCTCGTCAGCCTCTCTCTAGAAAGGTGTCCATTCCTTCTTCCAAGATCAATCCATATAGAATGGTGATTGTTATCCGTCTTGTTGTCTTGTGCATTTTCTTCCGCTATCGGATAATGCATCCTGTTGCCAATGCATATGGACTATGGTTTACCTCTGTGGTATGTGAAGTTTGGTTTGCCATATCATGGATCCTGGATCAATTTCCTAAATGGCTACCTATCAATCGGGAAACTTACCTTGACAGGCTTGCTTTGAGGTGAGGTTATCATTTTCAAGATGCTAAGCTTTGTATCACAGCTGTAAATTTTGACTTTTTCTGCTATCCAATTGCAGTCGGTGCTCAGCAAGGGGTTGTTGAAGAGTCCTTGTACTTTAAGTGAAGATTTTGTAAAAGCTTTGAATTTACTGTATATTGTTTTACAGATATGATCGAGAAGGCGAGCCATCGCAGTTGGCTGCTATTGACATCTTTGTCAGTACAGTTGACCCTTTAAAGGAGCCTCCTCTTGTTACTGCAAACACTGTTCTGTCAATTCTTGCTGTGGATTATCCTGTTGATAAGGTTTCCTGCTATGTTTCTGATGATGGAGCGTCCATGCTGACTTTTGAATGCCTTTCTGAAACTTCGGAATTTGCAAGGAAATGGGTGCCATTTTGTAAAAAGTTTAACATTGAACCTAGAGCTCCAGAATGGTACTTCACACAGAAAATAGATTACTTGAAGGACAAAGTGCAACCTTCTTTTGTAAAAGATCGGAGAGCAATGAAGGTGAGTAGAACTTAGAGACTTTTGTTACAAGAGATATTTAATGAATGAATGATTTTTTTTTGGTTGGTTTATATGTTCATACATTTTGAGGTCATTATTGGGTTTTTTTCTGAATTGATGATTGGGTTATTTACTATATGTTTCCTACCACTTCAGAGAGAATATGAAGAATTCAAGGTCCGAATCAATGCCCTTGTTGCAAAGGCTCTGAAGGTACCCGAAGAGGGCTGGGTTATGCAAGATGGCACTCCCTGGCCTGGAAATAATACCAGGGACCATCCTGGGATGATCCAGGTTTGGCATTCTTCACATTCCATTGACTGTCATTGTAACCCCAAAGAGCAGAGCCAGTATATTTGTGTAACTGTTCTCTTGATTACTCACATAGTGTCATTGTGCATTTACATTTCAGGTGTTTTTAGGACACAGTGGAGGGATGGATACTGATGGGAATGAACTGCCACGTCTAGTCTATGTGTCTCGTGAAAAGAGGCCTGGCTTCCAACACCACAAGAAAGCCGGTGCCATGAATTCATTGGTATATACTTTGCTTATGATAGCTACAGGTCTTTGTTTTTCTTTAAATTTTTGTAATGTTTATTTTATGGCATTTATTTTGTAATAGTGACATTCACCTCTCATTGTGCGCAGGTCCGTGTTTCAGCCGTACTCACCAATGGCTCTTATCTGTTGAACCTTGATTGTGATCACTATATAAATAATAGTAAGGCTCTGCGTGAGGCCATGTGTTTTATGATGGATCCTAATCTTGGGAAGTCTGTTTGTTACGTTCAGTTTCCTCAAAGGTTCGATGGTATTGATAGGCATGATCGGTATGCCAATCACAATACAGTGTTTTTTGATGTAAGAGTTACTAATCCCATCTGTTCTCTTTCTCTCTATCATAGACAACAATAAAAATGCTGAAGAAACAGGCTTTTGTGTCTACTTACCTTAATGTAAGTATTTATACAGACATGTGTATGTATATGTATGTGTGTAAAATTAAATTCCCTATCCATCCTACTTGATGCATGCTTCATGTGAATAATTAATAACATTGTAATAAAAATATCAGAAGGGATACTTCAGGGCACTTTCTTGCCATGGTCTGCTCTTTGGACTAGTATCCCTCTTTCTGTCTGTGTATACTAGCAATGTTATGTGTCAACGTTTAGCATGATGCAATAGTCAATCTACGCAGTCATTATATGTTCCATGTGGTTTGCTCATCCTTGTTGATCGTAATTTCTTGCGGCCAAAAAGGGTTCTGTCTTGCAGGCCCTTTTGGCATTTTCAGCCTGCATATCATCAGCCTTGTGAACCCACAAGGCTTATGCTATGTGGCTTTCCATGGCTCATCTTCCATGCTGATAAGGTGAGTCCGCAAGAAGGAAAGGTGCGCCTAGATGGAGAAATTCATATATATATATATATATATATATATTACATTTATCGTATGAAATTTTGAAAAAAATTCAAATTGCATGCATCTGCATTATTCCTGCAAATTCATGTATTTGGGCCTAGATTGAGAAATTCATCTATATATATTACATTTATCGTATGAAATTTTGAAAAAATTTCAAACTTATGCATCTACATTATTCCTGCAAATTCATGTGTTACTATGTGGTTTGCAGATCAACCTCAAAGGTTTGGATGGAATCCAGGGCCCAGTTTATGTGGGTACAGGATGCTGTTTCAATAGGACGGCACTGTATGGGTATGATCCCCCCGTCAAGCACAAGTTTCGTGTGCCTAACTGTCTCTCTATGTGCTGCGGTGGAACTAGAAAGAACAAGAAAGCGGATAAAAAAAATGCTGATCACACAAAAACATTGAAGGAAGCTGACTCTACAATTCCCATATGCAATTTGGAAGATATAGAAGAGGGAGTTGAAGGTAACTTCATTCCCTTTGGTGAACAGTTTGCACGATGATTGATTTACTTCAACTCATCTTACATTTTCTCTTTTTTGGGATTCTGGACTCAGGTGCAGGATTCGATGATGAGAAATCACTGCTCATGTCTCAGAAGAGCTTAGAGAAAAAATTTGGTCAGTCAACGGTATTTGTTGCATCTACCCTCATGGAGAATGGTGGCGTTCACCAGTCTGCTAGCCCTGCTGAATTATTAAAAGAAGCTATCCATGTTATTAGCTGTGGATATGAAGACAAGACAGACTGGGGACGTGAGGTATACAAAAACTTGAAAGATTATCACATTAATTCTAACTTGAAAGATTATCATATTAGTTCATGCAGCTTTTTGATGCCTTATTCTTCATTTCGTTGCTAAATTGATTTAATCTTGTGTCTCCAGATTGGTTGGATTTATGGTTCAGTGACGGAAGATATTTTAACTGGTTTTAAAATGCATGCTCGAGGCTGGAGATCCATCTACTGCATGCCTCCTCGCCCTGCATTCAAAGGGTCTGCTCCTATAAATCTTTCTGATCGATTGAACCAAGTGCTTCGATGGGCATTGGGATCTGTTGAAATTCTTCTCAGCCGTCATTGCCCAATTTGGTATGGTTATGGTGGAAGGCTAAAATGGCTGGAGAGGCTAGCATACATAAACACTACAGTTTATCCTATCACTTCCATCCCTTTGGTGGTTTATTGCACGCTGCCAGCTATTTGTCTTCTCACTGGGAAGTTTATTATACCACAGGTAAACTTCTTGGCCTGGTTGCATTTTTTCTCCTGAAATATTTTGTGGTGCTCTTCCTACAATGCAAGGTGTGGTAGTTCTATAGAAGACTAATTTTATTGTTGCACGTTCTTCCAGATTAGCACCTTCGCAAGTCTCTTTTTTATTGCACTCTTTCTTTCCATTTTTGCAACTGGTATCCTGGAAATGCGATGGAGTGGGGTTGGTATTGATGAATGGTGGAGGAATGAACAATTTTGGGTCATTGGAGGTGTGTCAGCTCATCTATTTGCAGTTGTCCAGGGGTTGCTGAAAGTCCTTGCTGGTATTGACACAAACTTCACTGTCACATCGAAAGCTTCAGATGAAGAGGGTGATTTTACAGAGTTGTATCTGTTCAAATGGACTGCTCTTTTGATCCCTCCAACCACTTTACTTGTTATAAACATTGTAGGTGTAGTGGCAGGTGTCTCATATGCCATCAGTAGTGGTTATGCATCATGGGGTCCCCTGTTTGGAAAACTCTTTTTTGCCTTTTGGGTGATTGTCCATCTTTACCCTTTCCTGAAAGGTTTGATGGGACGACAGAACAGGACTCCCACAATTGTTGTTGTTTGGTCCGTTCTTCTTGCTTCTATCTTCTCTTTGCTGTGGGTACGAATAGATCCCTTCACAACAAAGATTAAAGGACCGGATTTGCAACAGTGTGGCATCAATTGCTAAGCTAAGTATTCTATTAGCTATATTCATTGGCTATGAGAATGATTTATCTGGGCATTTTCCTAAATCAAGATTCTAAATTATTTATTGGAGGAACAAGTCATTTAGACCTGCGTTGATAATAAATGGTACAAGGGGATGAAACATTGAGCAAGATCTGTAAAGCTAACTTATCATTGTAGTTTTGAATTTGGATGGTTGCTGCTCGAGGTCTAAGATGCACCTGTTACTGGGTATTTGTTAAGAACCATTTGGGATTTGCTCCTGTCAAAGTATAGAGTTGTCAAATGCCTTGGAAGTATCTGTCTATTTATGATCGATACATAACCCGTGATCCAGGAGGAAGCCAGTGCTCTCGTAAGAAGTGAATTATTTAATCAACGTTCTACTGGGATGAAGATCGACATATCTATTGTTCTTAGTGATAAGGGTCCTCTCATTGTGCAGTTCGTAAGTCATAAGTATTATTTAATGCAGTTATTAGGGTTGTTGGAACTGTTTTCATTGTATGATTTGTTAGTTGTCAGCTATTTGTCCATTTCACTCTACGATTAACCCAACTGTGACAACTGTCATTCCAGAAGGATATATTTATGCAGTACACATTGTAGTGTGGTAGTTGGATTAGCTGGATCATTTTATTCATCTCTGGAAGATTCTTTGATAAATATCTTGTGATTGGTACTTCTAAACTCCTACGCTTTCCAATAAGATAAGGAGCACATTCCATATTTTTTTCTTATGTTCAGTCTGAGCTTTTTTCTTGTAAACTCTATGGATGGGGTAATTTTTTTCTGTTCCAGTCAAATTACATAACAGTTCAAGGTGGATAGAATAAAACTATTTCTACTGGTAAGATTTTCTAATTAATGTAAAAAATGCATCTGAATATAAATTATCTTTACAGGTTTCTTATCCTTGTCAATTTCAAATCTGCATAATTTTTCCATGTGTTTCTTTAAGGTTTTCGGAACACAATGGACTTACCTACAGAAGTAGTTATTTGAGTTGAAATACACTTCATTGAGAAGACTGAATGCCAAAAGTTGTTGATGAGTTATATATGTGTGTGAGAGATGCAACTTGCAATCTAGTGTTACTGATGCAAGTTATTCTTTGGATTTGTGATGTCTTTGATGCAATTCCCCTTTTAAGGAGCCTTCAAAGTAAACACTTTATTCCTTTTCTAGTCGTTACTATCCCATTTTGCATTTTCTTTTGAGGACTGAATTGGTTTTTGTGTGCCACATACTGTAACTGTGGTTGGACACAAAGCAACTTTCATCCGGGTAGACTTCTATGCAATCCATCAGGTCAAGCACAAACAAAATTAAAATATCTCGCCAATGGGAGCGTTAATCTGTGGTTTGTGCTACATATATTGCATAGTTTGAAAGGGAAGTCTTTTCTGTGGGGAGCATGTTTCTTGAAGCTCTTTTCCCTATCTTTCCAAAAAATTATGATACCTTTTTGTTTCATTCACATCGTGAATTTTAATGTCAAATAACTTTGCATACAAAGATTGATTACTGTTTTAAGTTTGTCCTCCCAGAATACACGAAATTTGAGTATTTGACAGAAAATAATATGGTAAAATGAGAAGTTTATGTTTTTCTACAAAGTTTAGTGATATGTTATCATCTGGCAAGGGAACATCCCTTTAAAAACAGTGTTTCTCACTGTGCATAGTGTGTACAAGATGGTTAGCAACACATCCTTCTAATGGAGGCAATATCCACTGCCCGGCTGCTATAAACACAACTGTCAGTCTGCATGTTTTATTGATATACAGTTGAAATTGGTCACAGCGTGTAAGAAGAAAAATTCCTTGTAGTATTTTTAGCCTTGGGATATATTGGACTTTTTGATGAGCTGGAAATAGCCAATTATGTCAAAACTTAGATATTTCCGTTTGATTTTAATTGTCAAAATTTTTATATTGTCCATATTGGTTGTGAATGTGAATCCATTATGCAAACAATTTCACTTGGTTTTGCTTTAGACTATTTTATGGCCCCAAAAAGGTTCTGTGCATGAATTGAAAGAAGCATTGAGCAATACCAAAGGCCCTCGTGTATTGTATAGCTGCAGGCGCAGCATTAAAACTTTTAAGATAGTACATTCCTGGGGACTTACCTAGGCAATGTTTTATTTAAAAAATGTGAGACCGCTGCAATAAATAAGTTTTGGGAGGCCCTTTCGCTGTATTATTTTTTCTCTAATGCGAATACTTTTTTAAATATATGAAGTATTTTACAAAGAAAAAAAAGTTTCGATAAGCAACGAATTTATGGTTTTAATGAATAGCTGAGATAAATAAATTTGGAAAACCCACTCCTGTCGATAATATTTTAGGGTTCATGTTGTAACTTTTCAGCTTTGTTTTCTAGGATGGAACAAGAAAATGAAACTTGAACAGGTGAATGGCCAAACATAACAACGGAATTATGAAATCCTCCATTATGAGGAAGAGATGATGTGTAAGTTATGAAGTTAGTGGGAAACAAGAAAAAAGCAGATGGAAGTCGTAATGTGTGAAAATATGGAATGGTTCATAATTTCGAGTGAGATATAAGAAAGAATTAAATTAAAGTCATCAAGTTGGTAGGTTGAGCGGTAACTACAAGATGCCATGTAAACCTAAGAATCATTTGAACTCATAAAAGGTAATGTCTGGTCATAAAATGAAAGTTCCACTAAAATCACTAAAAACTCTTTGAGGAGGGACATGACGTGCAATGGATCTTAATTCTATAGAATGGATCTTAATTCTATAGAATGGAAATGAAGTGCAATCGTTTACTCAATATCCTGAAGAGGGACATGACGTGTAATGGATCTTAATTGTATAGAATGGAAATGAAAATGAATGACGTGTAATGGATCATAATTGTATAAAATGGAAATGAAGTGCAATGGTTTACTCAATATTTTCTGAACACTCCTGTTCTCTCTTTTTCTTTTTCTAAACTCTCTTAATCTCCTATAATGTGCATGAAATCTTAATTATATGGTTTATTCATCTTTACCATTTTTCAGTGGAGGAGATGACAAAACCTGGCATGATGTGTAGCAGGTCTTAATTGCATACTTCATTCAACTTTACCTTTATTTATAATTCATTCATCTTAACATTTAGTAATCTTTATCATCAGCTGATAAACTATATTATCATTTTTGATGGTTATATTTGGGTTGTTTATGTGGGAGTTACATTTGGAGGTGCTTTCAACAGCTCAGGTGGGGTTTGTAACAATTACCATGCCTATTAAAAAAATCAATTTACAAAAAATAATATCATAATACTTTACGGTTGACTTATTATTCAAATCAAAAGAAAAATAAACTAGATAAATTTATATATAATTGAAAAAATATATATTAAAATAAATCATATAAACCAAAATTGGCATGTCTTAGGCATGTTTTGGATAATAAAACAGATTCCACATACCATAGTGGGTAAACATTGCAGTAGTGTTATTAATACCTTACCATGTACTTTGAAACAAATAACCTCAACCAAGATTAGCATACAGTAAGGAGATTCTAGACAAAGAAGTGGATTTCCACACACCACAATGAGATTCATACGAAAAATGAATATTGTAAGTTGCGTTCTTAATGCCTTACAATGTTTAGTATGATTAATGTGTGAGATTTATGTAAATTAAATAATGCAAGCATTGTTATGAATGTGTTGACATGTGGATATGCATGATAACATGTAGATGTGTGGACTAGTGTTAATTATTTTCTTTCTTTTTTAAGAAAAAAATTGCAATTTTATTGATGTCAACTAATTTAAAGTTTTCAGTGGCTCTGTAGCCATTTTTTTTTCCAAGATAAAAGACATATTTCTATTTGGGTTGAAACAAAAGCACAATCTTCAGGTGCGAATGACACACAAAAAAAACAAGACTCGACATCAAGCCCTACCAAGATAGTAGTCCTGTTTTTTCTCAATATAAAACTGAAAAGCGACTCGTCAAATGTGTCTACAAAAGAACTACAACTAACCCTTTTACTTAATAAGATATAGGGCAATAATTTTACCATACAAAAGTACAATTTATGAAAAGACTCTAGAATAAAATATGGCAGGTTAGAACCACATAAAAGTGATTTTTCAGCATTTTGTAAACCCTCTTTAGAGAGGAGATATGCGCTTGTATACACATGAGAAATTGATAGGATGAAAAAGAGGAAATTTCCTTACTCTAAATAGCTAGGCCCTACAAATCTGTGTTATACACTTGGACTGAATCCTCACCTAGCTAATGATAGGGAATCCCCAATACTTGCAAATAGAGTATATCGTTATCCAAAGCCACTTGAAGCAAGAAAATTAATGATTTAAATTCACTAACCTTATTTGTCCCTTGCCCCAAATTTGCTTTGATTGAGATATAATGGGTATTAAAGAAATGCAATATAAAGCAAATACCACAAGTCAAAACTAAACCTTGACATGTCCTATCTAAAAAACTCAATGCATATAATTTATCAATTCGAAATGCCCCTACAGGTCTTTAGATCTTTACATTAGGAGTAGTGTTATACAAATCAAGATAGCCATCACCTGTGTAATAACCTAGAAGTGATTATGTGTTTTTTAATGAAATGGACAGAGTTCCTTGCAAACCAGATACTTTGAATTACCACCAAAGGCACTATTCTAAATTGTTTTAGTTTTCTCAGCTGGAACCAATCCAAGAAACAAACATTTAGATACCTTTGCACCACAGATGATGGTTACCCAACATACTTTCCGTTGCCTCCTTACACACACCTGGGTCACGTGGCAGAAATCTTCAAGCCACTCAGTGTGTCCTTGGGGGCAAGTCTTGAGTCAAGGCTGTCACCTTGTTCTTGACTCCTCCGTTTACGCTCAACTCCTAACGAAGCCAAGAGGGGTAGATTGTATTAAGTTACTAAGGCTAAATTACTTAGTAAGGTGATGTTGAACTGAATGAGTTACTTAGGAGTTTCAAATTTAACCATGAACAACCATAGATGACAAGATACAAAATGAGCGCACGAAAGCACAATGCTGAGACACAATATAAATATATAGCAAGAAAATAACCAGTGCCTTAAAATGGAGTTAAAAAAAAATCAATATACTTGCATGTGCTTGGAGTGAATGTTTTGCAATTGCCTCTTGGTACGTTTTAAGTTAATGTGAAAATATGAGTTGATTAAAATTA
>LPNX010373905.1:819559-841515 GCA_001517045.1 Pseudotsuga menziesii
ACAAATGAAACATAAAAAGATAAGCAAACCACAATTTTCTAATTAGACTACCACGAACCTTTCTTTACCTTTTGGCTCAAAAGGAGGCTTGTGGGGTAAGTATTAAAGTTACTTTGAAACCAATAGAAATGGAATATGGAATTGATTTTAAATAAAAGTATACTACCCTGCAGATTAATACTACGCTAGATTGAAAAAAGATGAACGAAAAGCAAAAAATGACACGGACGCAAATCCCCCCAGGGGGGATGGGGAATGGGCTCGAAAGAGCCTATTCAAAATTATTTTTATTACCAGTGGTTACAATATCAGCAAACTGATATGATGCCTCTTGATTCTTATACAAAATGAAACCAAGAGCTTACAAAGTGCAAAAATTAAAGATTTCAGTAAAAAAGGGAGACCCCTGGGGGGATTCAGAAGGCCCAAAAGTCACTTTCGAGCAGCAGCTCCTCCTTTTTTTTGTCATACCTGCTAAAACCCAGCAAGCTTATTAGACTGAAATATGCCCAAAAGCACTCTGAAAGTACCTTTGGGTCAACTTACTTTTAACAAAAAAAAGCTAAGTAAAAACTAGTTAAAAAAGGTAAAAAGGGAACCAAGGAAAGCAAGCTTTCCTTGGGATCTTGGCTTGCCTTTTAGGCAGCCAATATGATGTGCATTGATTTCTAGATTTATTTTTTATAACAAAAAACATAAATCTAATGCATGCAAGCTACAAATTCTCTTTAAAATTCCATGCAAAAAGGACGATTTCCCTAAAGCTAAATCTAGAATGCTTATGAAACCTTTTAAGAACAAGATCTAGATTATGGGCTTTGAGAAGATAGATCTATGTTAAATTTACTTTAAGATGATAGATCTAAACAATATCAAAGCTGTGAACAAAGTAACCGGGTAAAAGAATTGATTTTGAAGGAGGAAGAGGAGGAGAGAAATGCTGGTAGCCTTGAAGATCCACCGTGGAGCTTTCAGGTGGAATGTCGAGGAATTATGCCTTTGGAAGGTTTTGGAGAGAGGGAAGAAGCAAACTAGATCAACATCCTCTCCAATCTAGGAACCTGCAGCTCAGCTGAAATAAAAAAACTTGCCGAAATACTTGTGAGATCCGATTAGTACATACACAGAGATTCAGAATAACATGCATATAAGCTTACAGAACATGCTGAATCTAGATCTCTAAACATGCATCAAAGGAAAGAGATGGCCAATAAACTTATTGAAAAGCACCTTTCCTATCGAGATTATAATAAGCTTATTATCAATCTTAGCAATGAATCCACAAGCAATCAGCAAATTATGAACACAGATACAGGTTACCTCAGTAAAAAATGGCAATGATCATCCACACATACAATGGCACAACACCGTCTTGCCTCCAAAGCTTCTCTTTATTTCAAATGAACAATAACAACAGTACAATAGCAACAGCACCTCAATCCCAGTTCTAACTAGCTTGGAAGAGATTGCTTGTGCTTGATTTATACAAAAACTAGGAGATCCAACCCAGGGGGGGTGCAAATCCTAAGGAGATAGATCAAATCAGCCGATGGAGAGTCAATCAATGCAGATCTGAAGCTGAACTGAGCCTACTTGTCAACCGGGGGCTTGATTGAGTTGACACATCAACCCATAAACTGATACATTAGTCCATAGAGCATCCAGGAGAGTCCACACGTGTGGAGGAGAGAGAGAGGGCACAATTCCCCATAAAGACTGCTGAAGATCAACTCTGGATCTGATTTGATCACCTCCTTCAGTCAAGGATTTGTCAGATCCAGTCAATCTGTTTCAGATCTGACTGATTTCAATCAAATCGGTTGAGAATCCACTGATCTATGATTTTGGATTTGCTCCATTATTCATCAATTTATTAATTAAAATAATCAATAAATGATTTTTTGGGGATTTTTGACCCGAGTGATGAAAAATCACTCAAAACTAGGAAATAGTGGGTCCATGGGTTTACATGGTGCTCTTAGCTTGAAAATGAGCACCTACATGACTGAAACTGATTATTTGGCCCACTTTTATTACAAAATCAAATTTTCCAATTAAACTATTAAAAAAATAGCCTAAGTTTTGGAAAAATTAAATTTTAATAAAAAACACTGAAAAAACTAAAAAAATTGAAAAACACATAATCCCTCAACATGAAGCATTTCTCCTAACCATAACTTTGATGACCTTGTCTAAATTTACTCTTTCAAGTTCTTTAAAGATATTCCTAAATAGTCGTACCCCTAAATTTGCAAGCTCTTGAAAATTTCAAGGCTTTCTCCCTTCACCACTTGACTATTCCCATGTTGCATTTTTACTTCTTCTATGACTAACACAATTATAGATTTTTTTTGTGCTTTGGTCACATGCCTCTACCCACGTTGCCCTAGTTTTAATCCTCCATTCAATTTCTTCATTTACTAATAAGTTAGACTTCCTAGCCTATAGTTGCTTCAGTTAAATCAGATCTTCCTCTCCCAATATATGACAACCATCTACACCTATGAAAGATAAGTCAAGATCCCTCTTAATCTCTTTAAATAAAGCATCCCCCTTTTATGAATATCACCAGCCCAAGCCATTGTCTTTTCTTTCACAACCTTTAAAGCTTCAACAAATTGGGCACCAAGAGTCTCTTCCAAAGTAGGATCAGATGTAAACCAACTCTCTTTTATCAAATATTGAAACTCTCCCCCACTACCCAGGCTCGATTAAATTTAAAGAGAGCACTTGGCTTTTGTTGATCCCGCTCCAACTCAAGGTAGATTGCAAAGTGATTGGAGCAACGGGTAGCACCAATCCAAGATATATATCTACACACTTGAGGAAGTAGCTCATTATGCACCAGATACCTATCTATCCAATTAGAAATACCATAAGAACAAGAGCGATTATTACACCAAGTGGAATTTAACTAGATATATTCTATATCCACAAGCCTTGTTCAATTAAAAGAGGACATAAAAAAATTAGGTAAAACATCCAAACATGCACTTGACCTCCAAACTTCACTTCTGCTTGTAGTAAAATTGAGATCCCCTCCCAAAATTAACTTATACTGCATGAGAGATTCAATGTTATATAAATGCTCCCAAAATAATTGCTTATGTTCATATGGGCCATATACATTAAGAACTGTTAATGGAAAGCCAATAATCTTACTGAAAAAATCAATGTAATGACCTGAGTGGACAGCAAAGGAATTAATTAGAGTAATCTTGTCATTCCAACGAGAGATCACACCCACATAAACCAAAAGAGGGTCACATCCCACTAGCATATTCCCGAAAGAAGGTATAAATGATTCACGCTTCCCCATGGTTTATCGTATAAGAACAACATACATTTTTTCTAAATCCACCAAAATTCTCACTGGAATCATTTTTTAGATTGGATCCCCAACCCTTTGATATTTATGGAAAGTAATTTCATTGAGAACAAGTGGAAGGGGATAAACCTTCTTAAGCCCCCCTTGTAACGAGTCTCTATTTTCCTTGATTAACCTCCTTCGTTGCTCTCTCCTGCACCAATATAATAGTGGAATTCCTGCCAACTAGCTCGGGGCCAAGTTCTTTGAGAAAGTCAGATCCCAATCCCCCAAAAGGAGTTGAGACAAATGTAGAAACCATCCTCTTCAGTCTCATATAGTAATGTCCCCCTCCCCTCAAAATAATCCAAGGAGGAAAGACTTGTTCTAGTAGAGGGGTTAGCGGTTCTTCCCTAGGATTGAGTTGTATCCTCATATAGATTAACAATTGGATCATGAACTAACTGTTATACTGTGAAACGACACTTCTTCGTCCGAGTACTGACACTGAGCAAGTCGGTACACAAAAGAACATTAGGGATTGAAGTTTCCTAAAAACTATAGATGAATATGTGTCTTGATGTACGTTACTTCCTTTAGCCTTGCCCATGATTTTATATGAGTTTGTCTTGCATTCACGACTATCCTCATTGCAAGTCACGAGTGATTCACGTGTAGTGCATTATGCAACCCACAGCTAGATGATCGTAGTATGTATTCGCGGGTTTCCTTCATAGGAGTCGCGATCCATTCACAACATGCCAGTATATGTACCCGCGGTTACATTAATACAAAAATTAAAAAATAAAACATGATTAGTCAGGGACAGTTGGGTTCGAAATCATAACGTCCCCAACCTCCCTAACTATCCTAACCTTCGTAACTCCCCCTAATCACCAAGTATAAATAAACGGGAGGGGTAGAGGATGGGAGAGTTAAGTTTGAAGAGAAAGGTTACGCTAGAGGAATAATTGGATATTGGAGCAAGAGAACTCAATTCTTGGTCAGCAGAGGAGGGATTGTCTCAGACAGAGGTTGTATCATTCCCTGTTACTTATAAATAAAGAGTGATTTTCTTCCACACTGTGTGTATTGATGTTCTTATGTGTTATGATTTATGAAATATATTATCATCTATCTTTGTATGCAGTTGTAATGTTTCATTCATTTTTATATAGAAAATAAGATCTTTGTGGCAAGATATCAATATGTTTTGCAGGTGTTAAAGACCTTGAAGCTTATGGAGCATTTGGAGAAAGGTTTAAAGCTAGGATCAACCTTCGATTATAAGGTGCATACCCTTTCTATCTTATTTTCTTGATAAATGTTTCGGTGTTGTTGTATGTCTGCAAGTTAAACATTTTTAAGTTGGCGACCCCCAGAACTTGTGTCATTAGGTAGAATCCCTGAACAACACAACTCGTGACTCCCCTGGGGAGTCTAGCTTGTTTTGGGTATGTTCCAATAGAATTTTTAGTCCAGATTTGCTCTTTCTGTTTCTATATTTATTTGCTTATACTTTGCTTTCAGTTAGTCTTCTTTTGTGCTTAGGATCCATGGGCCATTATTTTTTCTTTAGAAAAAATTTGGTTGTAACTGTAGGTTGCGTGTAAATACAATCACAGTTTCCTGGTTGTAATCGCGGGTTGACTGTGTATACAATCACGGTTCATTCGTGGGCTTCTTTGATAACAGTCGCGGTTTCCTGTAGGGTTTGTCCAATTTGCTACGGTTTTCCTAGTTCAGTGCATTTTGGATTATAGGACACATGTAAGGTTCTTTCCTTAGCTGAGGATGTGCTGTTACTAAGTGCATTTCTCTTATGCTTGTTGTACAATTTTCTTTTTAGGTAAGTTAAGTTTGAATCTCTGTGTGTAAGCGGTTTAGGTATTTCCTTCTTGGCCTCTTAGGTTCAAGTGCATGTATCTCTGTAGGTTACTGGTCTCTGTTAGTCCTTCTAGTGCACTGGTCTGCCTTTGATTTATTTGGTAGTGGTCTAGGTTTGCCATTTTTACCAAGTTTTGATTCACTTTTGTTTTGAAGTGGGTAGTTCAGTCCAAGTAGGGTTTGAGTCATCTTTGCAGTACTTGTTTAAGATTGTTATTTTAAAGATCTTAGCGTTATTACTTGCATTTATACATGTTCAAGTTAGCTTAGCTTACTTAGTTGCGTTCAATTGCATCAAAATTTTGATTTTTTGAAAAGAAAAACAAACATGGCAGTTGTAGTTGCATGGTTAGCCCTAACTTAGGCTCATTGCATTCTTGTTTTTCCATTATTTTCAAAAAGGAAAAAATATAAAAGTCTTGTGTTTTCAAAGTTGTTTCAAATTTTTATTTGTTTCATAAAAGAAAAAGGAAAAAGAAAAGCATTATTAATAACATTTGTTTTTGAATATTCTACATCATCTTTTCTTTCAATGTTGAGTCAAAACATCATTGAGTCTCACTATTGCCACCTTTGAGTAATATAAGCCTTAAAAAGAACACAATATAAAATTTATTAGCAACATTTTTCATTTTAGGTTCTATCATCAACTAGCTTAAATAGTTCATGGATTAGGGAACTTTTTAACTATCCAAGATCATTTTGAACTTAGACTTAGTGTCCAATCTTTAGGTAAACCCAAGTTTACAAGGGATCAACTAGAAAGCTCCTCTAACACAGTAGTCACGCATGAGGCTGTGTGATAGCTTGGTTGCAGAGATAACCCTCCAATACCTCATTCGAGCATAAACCAAGATTTTTGTGTGTACAAGGGTTCTTTCAATACCACTTATTGGGCCCCATGAGGAGACAATATTGTTAGAATATCGGGCTGAGCTACCCTACCCATGCACACCAATCAGGCCAGCGACTGTTCCGCCGAACTCTCATTGTAAATTTGGTAGCCTTAGTTTCCAGACCTTAGGTTCTTACACAGGTGGCAGTGTAAGGCTATTTCCATTGCTCATAGGGTAGACTTGGAAGGTAACCTCGATTAAGAAATTGAGAGGGTGGTTGGGTGATTCCAACGCTTGCACCCAGAAAACGCATCACAAGATGCCAAGTAACTACTCTCTGATCTTCATTGGTTTGTACTGGGCCCTAATCATCCTAGAATTTGCATTGGAAGGTGTATCTATCATCGGCTTGGGTTTGCGATACTTAGGATATTTTTTAGTGTGCTATGTGGTTTTCTTGTGTTTTAGTTTGACCTTTAGGTGTGTGATCTAAATTTTTAGCTATGGAGGACCATCTTCTCCATAGGTCTAGAAGGTTGCAAAACCTTCCTCCATTTTCGATAGTGGAGCCTCCACTACCACCATAAAGGAGGAGACTTGACACATAAGGTTCTACTAAACCACCAAGTGTTAGTGAAGTTCCAAGTGAACTGGAACTTAGACATACTTAGGTAGAATTTCCACTAGTAGAGATAGAAGATATGCAAGCTGACGATTTTGTAAGAAATTATAATACACCTCTTACTAATTTAAGTGACTTTGTGTTACTTCAAGTCTGTCATTTTAGCTCACCCGAGTTTGGTATTTGTTTGAGTTTAGGTATGTCTAGTTCAGGAGAATGCATGTCTACTCCCACTTCAGCCATGATGGTTGGTGAAGTCTCTCCTCCCCCGAAGAGTGCTCCAAGACCTAGTACATCTGTTGCACCACTTTCTGCGAGTGCTCGAGTGGTCAATCCCTCAACACCTTTAAATATTACAGGTCAGTCTAGTGGGGTGGTCACTGGGATACCCAATGCACCTTATACTTCTTCTCCCTTCACGCAGAATGCTCAAAGTGGTCTGAGTGGGTCCACTTCTTTTGTTCAAGGATTTTTGTGGAATGGAGGACATATTCCTCCATACGCACCTTATGTAGGTTCATCACATAGTTATGTTGGTGTGTCGTCTGGGAACCTGAACCCCTATACATGTTTTAATTTTCATCCCTCTAGTCAAGTATCAACCGCGCCGTTTAGGAGCTCTCCTTTTTCACTGTTTAATGGGGGAATCTCAGCTCCTACTTTTACAACTTCGGTTTCGGCTGGAACTGGCCAAAAAACTTATCACACACCACATGTTAGTAATCCTTTGGCATTTGGGTGGAACCCATTTCAAAACAGTGCTACT
This sequence comes from Pseudotsuga menziesii, assembly GCA_001517045.1. Classification (NCBI taxonomy): domain Eukaryota; kingdom Viridiplantae; phylum Streptophyta; class Pinopsida; order Pinales; family Pinaceae; genus Pseudotsuga; species Pseudotsuga menziesii. The sequence continues at coordinate 826,978 of LPNX010373905.1, forward strand.
ACATCACAACTGGTGTTTGGGGGCAACCCCAACTTTTCCTTTTGGGAACCCTGGGGTAGGTACTTCCTCACCCCAGACTCCTCAATACCGAACTCCGGTTAGGCCAAAACTTCCCTTTCTGGAAACTTTGAACTTGCCATATTTTTTGAAACTGATGAATGATATCGTGCGCCATAATGTGACATGTCCAAATGTTCCCATCAAATTACCTTCATACATTTCAAAGTTTGAAGGGAAAACTGGTGAAGATCTAGGTTCTCATATCACAAATTTTCATCTATGGTTCTCTTCCAACTCATTGAACGATGACTCCATTTTGTTGAGGCTATTTCAAAGAACATTGACTAATGTAGCGACTAAGTGGTACATTGAGCTCCCGTCAGTAGTGTATGATAGTTTTATTGACTTAGCAACCGTGTTTTTGAACCATTTTCAACTTCCTGTCCAATATGATGCCAACATAGACTTGTTTTCAACTTTTCGACAAAACAAGGCCACTCACATATCTGATCATATTCACGAGTGGAGAAGGATAAAGAGGCTTATCAAAGCCAACATTCCTCCTGATTTCTTATTGGAATGGTTCTTGAAATATTTACTGCCTTATATTTCAAAGGACATATCCATATCGAGAGTTGCCACAGAGGAAGAATCCATTCTCAGGGCCCAGTAGATAGATTTGATCTTATGCTCAATTTGGGATTCTTTACAAAATTATCCCTGAGGCGCCGAGGTCTACTAATGACCTTGAGAAACCAAATCCTGGACCCCATGTTGATGTTGTGGTTGGTTCAGTAAGCACACCCACAGTAGAATCACTGGATAAGCAACTCCATGAGCTGTAAGTGAAAAATTCTGCAGTGGAGGTAGCCAAGGCTACCACTCCCTCACCTCAATATGCTAATGTTTATTCAACACAATCTTCCCAAAAAGGAAATAAACATCCTAGTGGGAAAAAGAACAAAGGGAAGAAGGGTGAGGGGAAACAAAATAAACAAAAACCCACGAACAACATTGACGGGGGTAAAAAAGAGAATAAGAAGGTTAAATTTCCTTGCAAGTTGTGCCAAGGAGACCATATAACCTATCAATTCCTCTTGATAGATCAAGCATAGAATCTTCTTAAACAAGAACAACTTGCTATCTCGAAGGATCCATTTCCCCAAGGACAAAATGCAACTTTTGGTTCAAAAGATGCCTGGGGAATACTTGGTGCTCAATTATATTAACATGGTCCGATCCAATACTTTCTTACAAACAAGAAATAAAAAATATGAATCAAAGGCTCAACAAAAAGATAAGTTTGCTGCCGAACCTTCAACCCCTCTTACCATTGAAAAATTGAATGAACCTATGCCTAAGATACCTAAAGGTGTATTTAAGAAGACATTCCATAACCCTAATGTGAGGGATTCTTCTAAATACTCTGTGGTAGAATATATAGCCTAAACACCTTGAGTAATGTCGGCTTTAGAAGTGCTACAGAGTTATCCCTCACAGAGAGATGCACTCTTAGCAGCTATAGGTAGTATGGAATCAGCGAGCCTGCTGGCCAAATTTAGTCTTTCTGAGGTTAAACTACACCTGCCATACCATGTGGCCTTTTCTATCGATGTTTTCCATGGCGGAAAAACCATTGGATGAATGGTGGTGGATGAGGGTGCTTCCACATGTGTCATGTTGATATCTTGTTGGAAAGCTTTGGGATCCTCAGAGTTGGTCTCATGAAAAAATTTGCTAACTGCTTTTCACGGAAGGTCTTTTTGTCCCCATGGTATCTTGCCATCTTTCAAAATAAAGTTGGCAGGGAAAGCAGTCTCTATTGAAGTTGAAGTGATTCATGTTGCTTTGGACTATAATTTTCTTTTGGGTAGAAGCTGGACGTGCGCTATTCCTTCGTCTTTCTTTTGAGTCTTAGAGTTTCCACATGAAGGGAAGTTAGTTACAGTTGACCAACTGAGTTATACTCAGAAGGGCCGTTTGGATACCACTGATTCTACGACGCCTTTGATTGATCAGTCAAAACCGACTAATGAAAGATTAGGAGTCGGAATGTATACATCATTGATGGGCACGTTTGATAAACCAACTCCTATAAATTACTTAGGTTCAACGAGTGTTGGGAAGTCTATCTCTATGTTTGTGTATAGAACTGACCCCTAGTTCCTCCCTTTGCGAAAAGAGCCCCAAGTTCTCATATAAACAACATAAGTACCTTATCAAGCTATATTTAATGCTATTGGTGATTCCATCACAACTCCTCCAGTCTTAGAAGAGTCAGATGAAGCCTACCTGCCCACCTGGGAAGAGAAGTCTACATACTCTTATGATTGTTTAGATATGGTTTTACCATCTGACGAAGCCATTATGGAAGCCATGATTGGACCAGGTAAGATTTGCGAAGACCTTCACCACAAGTCCTTCTTCCTTCCAGAACTAAGCAAGATTGAGAATTCAGAGTTCCATGTGAGACTAGAAGATGGTCTTGATATGCCCGTTAATCCTTTGCCCAAGGAGGGAGTATTTTCCGAGGGGAATATGGAAAAAACCTCCACCACGATTCCGATTAACATCTTTGCGAAGCATAATGTTTTGGAAAATGTACACATTGGTGCAAACTATTCTCCAGAAGAGATTGCCATTTACACTTACTTACTTATTTAAGGAATTCCGCAACGTCTTTTCCTGGTTATATGAGGAGATGCCAGGGATTTATCCATCGATTGTTGAACATGAGATCCAAACCTACCCCAACGTAAAACCTATTCGACAAAAGCTCAGACCTGTAAATATGCGAAAAGTGGCAGCCGTCAAGACTGAAGTGGAGAAATCAATGAAATATGGGTTTATCTACCCGATATCTCTAACAGAATGGGTGTCCAACCCCATTCCGGTGGATAAAAAACAAGCGACTATATGCGTATGCACTGATTTTCATGATTTAAACAAGGCGTGTCCCAAGGATAATTACGTCACACCATTAATTGACCAGATCATTGATGCATGTGCGGGCAGTGAGGTATTTTCGCTCATGGACAATATTTTGGGCTACAACCAAATTCAAATAAAACCAGAAGACCGGCACAAAAAAAACTTTATTTGTGCTTGGGGTACATTTTCATATAATAAGGTTCCCTTTGGCTTAAAAAACGCTGAAGCTACCTTTCAGCGGACAATGAATTTTTCCTTCCACGACATTAAGCATATTGTTAAGCCTTACTTAGACGATCTGCCTGCCCATTCTCGTAAAAGGAAGGACCATATAGATCATATTCGTTTGACTTTTGGATGATGCAGACATTATATGATACACTTAAATCCCCATAAGTGTGTTTTCTGTGTCGAGTCGGGGCGGTTACTCGGATTCAAATTTTTGAATAAAGGTATACAGGTGGATCCGTTAAAAGTTGAGGCTATTGCAAATTTGCCTCCTCCTCGTTCTATCAGGAAACTGCAAAGTCTGTAGGGAAAGTCCAACTTTCTTCGACGTTTTATAGTCAATTATGTAAATATCACAAAGGGTTTCATGCACTTGCTGAAGCAAAACACCCCATTCCTATGGGATGAAGCCGCACAACATGATTTCGAGTAATTGAAAAAGGAACTACTATCAGCTCCTATCTTGTGTCCACCAAAATACACTAGATATTTTATATCGTATATGGACGCATCCGAGTCCACAATAGGAGTGGTGTTAGTTCAGGAAGACGACGAACTCCAGGAGCATGTTGTCTACTATATTAGTCATGCTCTAGCAGGTCCTAAACTAAGATATTCTCACGTCAAGAAACTGGATTTGGCAGCAATTTATGTCGTCCAGAGGTTAAGACACTACATTTTAATGAGGACAACCACAATGGTTGTAGATGTAAATCCTTTCCAATATGTTTTATCTCGACGAATAATCGGGGGAACATTTAATAAATGGATTGTCATTCTCCAAGAGTTTGACCTGGATTTTCAGTTCGCTAAGTCTAAGAAGTCATTGTTCATGGAATTGATCTCAGAATTCCCGAAGGAAGAAACTGCAGTGATACAGTATGACTCATTTCCGTGATGAATACATCTTCTTAATCTCGACCTTGTATCCCTGGTATGGAGATATCTTAATATATCTATAGAATTTGAAGTGTCCCACGACCTTCTCACAGGAAGATTGACATAAGTTACGAGTCAATGCAAAAAAATACCTTATAGTCGGAGATACTTTGTATCGACGAGGGGTAGATTCTATCTTGCGTCGGTGCCTCACCCATGAGGAGGCGGATCATGTATCCAGGTTAGCAAAGACCCATAATATTCTATGTTATGGTTATTTATGGCCCACCATATTTAATAATTGTGTGGAAGCTGTAAAACACTGTCATCCATGTCAGCTGTACACCAGAAAAATGTGATCACACCCTGCTGTTTTATTTCCTGTCATCACGGTAGGGCCCTTCACTAAGTGGGGGGTTGATTTAATGACATGAAACCTAGTGTATCCTGGGGGAACATGTATATCATTTTCCATGTAGACTAATTCATGAAGTGGGCAGAGACAATTCCTACCTTTAAGGCAGATGGGGAAACAACAACGTATTTTGTTTTCAACCAAATCATTGCTAGGTTCGGTATCCCAAATCAGATTGTCACTGACAATGAAAGTCACTTCCATAACAAAATGATGACCGAATTGACCACAATGCTAGGGTTTAGGCAAGACCATTTGTCTTCCTTCTATCCTCAAGTGAATGGACAAGTCGAGGCAGTCAATAATACCTTGAAAAGCATTCTTAAACGAATGATAAATGTGAGTAGGTAAAATTGGCACATCATGTTGTATCCAACACTTTGGGAATACATAATGAATTTCAAGATGACCACGACTTTCTCACCTTTACAGCTCATTCATGGGGTGGAAGCAGTCACACCGGTTGAGTACGAAATACAATCGCTGAAAATTTCTATTCATGTGCTTCCCGACTCCCACTGATATTGAGGAGCGTTCGGTTAATTTAGAGAATCTAGATGAGCAACGTAGATATGCGCTCACTGCAAATGAGGCACATAAGAATCAGGTGAAAAAATAGTATGATAAATCCGTAAACCCTAGGGTTTTCTTCGAGGGAGAACTTGTCTTGCTTTGGTATCAGGACAAGGAACCCATGGGGGCAGACAAATTTAAGTCCATGTGGCTAGGGTGGTACGTTGTGTTGAAAGTTTTAAAGAAGGGCGGCATATGAGTTAACTCATTACAATGGTAACAAACTGCCAGAGCCCAAAAATGGGCTCTACTTGAAAAATTATTATGCTTAGGAATAATGTTTTTTCTTTTATTATTATTGTATATTTATGTATAATAGGTTGTTACTAGTTAGTGTTTCTTATTTATTTTTTGCTAGGGGAATCGACAACTTGGGACTGGGATGGTACACACGTGGCACAGGGTCTAGGGTTCCATTTCTGCTACAACTATACCCCTAGGTTCCCCACAACATCCCGCAAGAATGGGACACGGGTAATCTTGGGTGTGATTTGAACTCGTGACCTCCTTTACAACATGTGACTTCATATCAAGTGAATCGCCAATGAGCCACACTCGTGCGAGAAACTGGTTAGTGTTTCTTATATAATCTGCTGTTGTTTCAGATGTCTTTGGAATGATTTGTAGGGTTCACTGATGGCGCCAACTATTGAGCCTCATTTTGGTATCATTTTTGGCGTCAAAATAACACATTTAAATGCATATTTTATTATCTTTCATGTATTTTATGTCATGCAGATCGTTATTCAGCACAAGGTAAGAACAAATTTAATGTTTATTAAACTTTGGTTATTAATATCATTTTTATGATTTTATTAACTCAAATCTATATTATTTTAAGCATATTTGATATATTAATCAATTTATATATTTGTTTGCAGATTTACAGTTTTTGGCCAAGCTTATAATAGACATATTAGTTTTCAGCTCGTTAAAACAAACAAGCATTCAACCCGATCTGTGCAACTGTCGTTTAGCTTACCATTCATCCCGATCTATGCAATCATAGTCTAGCTCACCTTCCATCTTCCCATCCAGCTTGTTAATCAGGCTGCACGCTGTCCATAACCGATTTCAGGCATTTAATGTGGAACAGTTCTGTAAACGACTTGCTGTCCACGCGTTCGGTTGATGGAAAAGCTCTTGTTCTAGAATATCGCCCTCATGCTGCCACTGCTCAACACCAAGTTGCTTATCACCCACATGTTCAAAGGGAGGAATAAATCCAGTCTAGAAGGATCAGCCGTGGCCTCCTCTGCTTCAACTCCGAATTGTTACCAGTCTACGCGCTTTGAAGAATGGAACGACCTGTCCACCGTGTGCTCTTATTTGTTTGACACCACACCGTCAGGGGCTGTATGCTACATCATATACACTGATGAAGGACCCATGTTCTGGAAGACCCGTCGTGTACATTTCCTGCACCAACACCACTCCACTAGTCACACGAAAGGAGGAGTAGTTACACCACCACGACGCCCTAGTCATGTTGAAGAAAACCAGACTTACGCCAAAGAAGGGATATGCTCATGCACTGGCCTATGAATAATTATTTCCATTTATGATTGACTAAATTTAGAAGAGAAGTCGACCACTAAAGGGTCGACTTGCTCAATCTCTTAAAAATAGTGTGTATATAAACACCTCCATGCAGAGAGATAGGGGATTGATCAATCCATTAGGTAGATAGCTAGTCCGTTTTGAGAGAAGAAGATTGTAACTTTGTTCCTTCTTTTTAATAGAAGCTCTACTCCTTGCTGTTTATGACTGTGTGTGAAAGTATTCACCAGGCATTACCTGTGATTGCTAAGAGCCCCCCTCGACAACTCATGGTAAAAATTTTCGTATGAGTTTTTGTTATCTCTTCATCACAGATAAGTAGTTTTATATTTTATTTGTTTATGTTTGTTTCTCTGTTTACTGTAACATGTATTTGCTGTAGTTAATGTAATTTTTATTATGCTGCTAATGTAGTCTTTGTTTATAGAATTAAAATGACCGGTCATATGTAGTTTGTTTTTAGCTTTCTTTTTAGTTTAATGCTTAATGGTATGTTTGCCATTAGATAAAATCTAGTCAGTCTTAGGTTTAATTTGTAGTTGTAGATTAGTTTTGCTGCTTTTTGTTTAAACTGTAAATTAGTTCAGTTATGTTTCAGTTCGATTTATTTTATAATAGAAATAATCTTTCCAAAACATAGATTAGTATTAGAAGTCTTTTAATTATTTTAAATTATTAATTAGGTTTAATTCTTGTCTTTTATGCATCCCGTTTTCATATGCACAAAAACAACTGATAATTAAATCATTTAGGTCTGTTTTTATTGTTTTATGTATGTAGCCTCTCATTCGGACTGTGTGTTTGGATTGTCATTCAGACCTTCCTTCCAGATTCTCGTCCAGCCTTCCATCCAACCTTTAACATTCCTAATTTTGTTTTAAACCTGTTTTCAGTTCTGTTTCTTTGGATTTTTTATTATGCTTTGATTATAGTTATTAGATAATGGTTATGTTTTTATTTTAACTGTAGATTAGATTGTTTAAAGTATTTACTAAGTTTTATCCTTAGTTTTCCTCTTTTCAACCCATGCTTTGAGTTATGCGTTGTGATTTTGTTTCTTTTGGTTTCCGATTTTCTTCTTTAATACTGATGTAATGTTTTGAAATTATGTCATTGGTTTGGTTTGATTTATTTCTTTGTATATAGATTTTTAGGGTTAGGTGTGTTAATTACTAGTATACTAATACCTTGTAAATTGATCATAATGATAAGACCTATTCCTTTCATTGTGTGATTATTGAAGAGAATTGTAGAAAATAATTTAAAACTATCTTTATTAAGTTTTCTACTTGCTTATATTTATTAAGTTTTCTACTTGCTTTTCTTACTCAGTTTTCCATTCAATTATTAGTAAAGTCTTCCTTGAACCCCATATTTTTAAGTAGTTGTCGATAATATATTTTCCAATCAGAAATAATTTGTTTATAAATTATCTAGTTGTTGTGATTGTATTTCCAAATATGTACTTTCTGTGAATAGTTAGCTCTTGAAGTTATTTAATAGGTTTTGTTATATTCTCATTTGTTAGTTGAAATAACATAGTTTGATATTATCCTAGTATGATGTTTTGCTTTAATCACATTAATAATTAAATTTTTAGGAGTTTGACTCGGTTTTTCATTACAAAAGATTTTTTTCAATCTTTTGTTTATTAAAGTATTTTCTACAATGCCCTAGGAACCCCTCTACCTTCGCATATATTTTGTAGCAAATCTAAGCCTACCAACCTCGATCAATAATTAAATATTAGGTGTATTTAAGATAGTAGAATACATCCAAACATTTTGGTATTAATCTAGGTATTTTAACACCAACACCAACCGTCACACTTGCAATCTGGCTTCAGCTGCTTGGGTCATTTATGTACCCTCAAGACAACTGGTTGCCTTTGGTGGCGCCTACCTAGGTCCCGTGACTAATAATGTGGCTGAGTATAGTGCGATAATTGAGCTTCTTTGAGATGCCATTTTTCATGTTATCACCTACTTGGAAGTCAGGCTTGACTCCCAGTTAGTTGTTTCTCAGCTTAATGGAGATTATCAGGTGAGACACCCTATCTTATTACGTCAGTTTTTAAGAGTTAGGTTACTTGAAATGAATTTCGACCACATTTAATATAATCACATTTCAAGAAATCAAAATACAATCACTGATGCATTTGCAAACTATATACTAGATTGGCATTTGACACATACACTGTAAAATTAAAATACACAGACACATTTGGAACACATGTAAATAACCAGGTAAATATATATATGAACATGGAGCAAATTGTTTGGTTACCAATCATTTATGCATATCATTAACAAACGTGAGGCAACCCATTGATGATGATAATGAACACCAATGTATGTAGTAAATTTTAGCAAGTGTGAATATATGTCTTAGAGTCGAACACTTCTATAATCTATTGAGAAGGAGACATTGATGTATTCCCACTACACAATAGTGAGGGAATATTCCAGTAATGACTACAGTCCCTAAGGTACTATCGAGACTCTAACATTCCCAGAGCATGATGACTTGATATCGATGGTAAGAAACCGATTGGAAGGGAGGCATATGGAATCCCCTATCGCCCAACATGAGGAAATATCAGGGACTGATTTAACTTGGGAATGGAATGGGACAAAGTTTTGTAGGAAAAACCACATAGTACATCTCTTGCATGCACCATATGTAAATAACACATTGAAGATATCCCCTAAAAAACAATCAATAATGAAATCTATTTAGAGGGGCGATAAATTCCACTAGTGATGAAGATGGAATCCAAGGTACAACATGAATCCCGAAGTTTGAATAGATTTCTTGACGTCAAACATCAAGGGAAACCACTTAATAATTGGCCAATGATGAATCCTCATATGTTGAATGCAAGGTTACCTATCAATAATGCAAATGCGGCCAGGGTTCTACTACTCTAGGTGAATACCTACGAGAAGATGAGTCATTGTCGATGAGACACAACCTGCCTTTGATAAGTCAATGGGGACCTTCCACAAAAGCACGAGTCGGAACATTGATTTCAATGATACATGATGAGAATAGAATAACATCGAGGAATGACCAACACATAAGGTTAAGGAAATAGCAGAATGGATGACACATGCTATATCCTTAAATAATGAGCATGACACAATAGTGACTTGGGAAAATTTTGACACATAGGGACCAATGATACAAACCCACAATGTAGGGGACATTGTCATATTCTCCATATTATTGGAATAGCAACCAACCAAAGGAGTAATAAATATGATATGGATTAAAAACTAAGGAAAAAAACTAGAACCCAACTCGTTGAAAGAATCAAGACTGGTGCTTTGTTCAAGGTTGACTTGACTTGCTGGCACTACATCGATAGACATTTGAGATATTTCCCTCCCCTCTTTTTGTTGTTGGAACATTTAATTTTTTAATTGTTTTTCATATTATAAAGCTTGAAAAATAATAAAATCATGTTATAGTACATTGGAGAAGATGAGCATTGCATGCTTGTGCAACTATGTTCCAAGCACAAGAACACACCTATGCAAAAAACACAAAATAGAGATATGTATGATATGGACGCTCTTGAATAACATCTTCTCCAGTTAGGGTAGAAATATGTGACCACAATAGGTAGAAAAGGTGAGTAGTATTAGGATAATGCATTGGTGATAAGAAGATAAAGGAAAAACACGATGTGAATTAGAATCTAAAGTTTAAGCAACTACATGCAAATGAAATATCACAAAATGAAAAAAGTTTGAGAGTCCCCTAGGTAATGGGTAGAATAAAAGTTAAAGAGGGTTATGATACTTCATATCGATGACATGGAGGGTCTACTTAGGGAATCTCGAGCCTAACCCAAAATTTGGAATGGTAACCATGATACAACATGGTTCTAAATAGGGTACCCATGAGTTGGTAAGCTCTAACATGGAGGATTACAAGTTGTCAAAGAACATAGGGCTAATGTCATACTTCCATGTGTTATGATCATGAGGTGTGAACATAAAGGCAGGGTTGATGCAAATTATGCATTATGGATATGACCTACCCTATATTCCAGTTTAAGGAAAAAACCTTTTAGGAAGGCCACCAAATTGAACAAGACAAACCTCCTCTCTCATTCTCCTGTCCAATTAATTCAAACACTAGGGCAACATGGTATTAGTACTATACGAAAAATGTCAAACTTGCGTTAAAATTTTACAAGAGTATTTAATAATTTTGATATAAATAATTGACTTTATTACCATTATTTTAGCTCTTGTAGTTTTTTTTCCTAGTTCTTCAATTGTTGATTACAAAGTCATCATATTACAATTTGAACTTTTTTCAATTTCAGGTATCTTCATATCTCTCACCCTTTATTTCTATCCTTGTAGTGATGCCTATTGTGTAGGTAGAGTTTGAACATGAATAAATTAAACACAAATATCTAGGATATCATTTGACTCTAGATTCCCTCCATCGGTGTGGGATGTTCAAGTTTTTCCGAGTTCCTAATATGAGGTCCCAAAAGGACTTACTTCAGATGCTCATCTGTTACTGGGATATGAATCAACCTGTATTTGATTTTAAAGGGGAAACACTAGAGATCACTTTGGGTGTCATATAATTAATTATTGGAATTTCATGAAGAGGAGCACCTTGAACCTTCAATCTTGAAGGGAGGATGTCCTCTCGGTCCAAGATTATGTGAACACTTATTGTGTAGTAGGGACACAAAATTTAGGTACTTCAGTGCCCATAATGAGTATTGAAAGTTTCCATTTAAAATTAATATTGACCATGATTACTCAGGGTAGAGAGATCTAGATCATATCGAGCATTAGGGAATTTCACGTCTATTGGGGTGGATTGCTTGAGGCATACACTATTTGACTGGTGCATTGGTTTGTTGGCTAGTATGAAGAGTCACCTTACCGATTGCAGTATTGGGAAGAAAAATAGTTTTGGATATGGAAACATTATAGTATCAATTTTCTTTTATAGGATTCCTTCTTTGATCTCACAATTTTCACTACCACCCTATCATGCACGAGAGCCACAAATGACCCGATGAACTAATTTATTGTGCTAACTAGGAAGGGGGTAAACAACTACTCCTTTTGGACGTGAGTACCTTGGATGGTGGATTATACAATTCACAACCATCAAGTAGTTACTGAAATATCCCCTAAATCATAATTCAATATATATCAACTCTAAAACAAGGAACCATTCATAAAAACTAAAGACTAGGTGCTAGAAATGAACTGGGGTTGACTAGATTTCTTCAAAACAATGCTAGGTTATTCTCAAGTTCATATAGTATCAAGGAATGTATTTTAAATAAGTAGTTAAATTTATACACAATATATCATGGATACATCATATCAAAATTCATTCATAGGTTAGCAAGAATGTCGCACAATCTCAAGTTTCCTTTTCACAATGTGCTGGGATCATTTATGTTTCTAACATTAGCAAGGATGAAGTCTACTCCAAGGCTCATAGAAACCACAAAATATGAAAAATATATCCTTGGTATTGGAATATGTCAAATTCATAGGTTTGGGGAAATTTTAGCACAATTTGGGAGTCAATTTTTAACTAGGAACACTTCGAGACAACTCAACTAAACACATATTTCATTAAATTTAGAATTCTAAAATAACAAAAAAAATCAATTATGGGTTTGTTCTTATAATAAAATATTTCTAGTTTTAATGAAATATCGGTTACTAGTATCGATTCAAGGCTTCCCAAATGTCCTCAAAGGATTTTAAAATTAAAAAATAAGACATGTATGATGTTAATTAAGGTCTTATATAAATCCATGAACATAAATCATTCAAATTCACTGAGTATAACTACAATTATTGAATGATTACTGAAAACTAGACAATTTCCGATGCAATTCTAGAGAGGGTCTTGGAAATTAATTTAGATATGCAAAATTCTGTATTGAAATAGTTTCAGAACTAATAAAAATGGTTCAAAATTGTAGAAATAATAGATCAATGATATGAGCAATGATGCTAAGAAGAAGCACATGAAATAGATCTTGCTACTAAGAATTCTCGCCAGCATACACATGAAAAATAGAGAGAAGAAAAGAGACTGAATCACATGAATGAAGAGATGAATATTGGTGTGTATCCTTCCATTAAATAATGATGAATAATAGTGTACATAAATAGTACATCCCTCATAGGAAAATCGAGTTGTATGGAGACAACTCATAAAGCTCAAAAATGCTGACTTACAAAAATATAGCAAACCCCCATAGGTGGCTAACACACTTCCCAAATCTATCAAGGATCTCATGAATTGGAAAAATCATGAGTGAGTTTTCAAGGAGATGGAAAAAACATGCTAATCCTAGAAAATTGAGTAAAAGTCATGATTGATGGGTTGGAAACAAAAGGACCCAGTTTCCTAGTTTGACTAGATTTAACTTATCCACAGAAAAGGAGGAAAAGCAAAATAAAGTAGAATCTGCTGTAAAGTGCTATATAATAATTATGGATGGTCAAAAGGTGGTCAAGATCAAACCAGAATTATAAATAAAGCATTCCTAGGATATAGATGGCATGTATTGACTTTAAGGTGGAAGTGGATGCCAACTAATCAAGCTAGTGGGTGCATAATTAATCAAATAATGATTAATTATTTTATCCTAAGTTATGAGTGGGTTTAATATATTCCAACACCTCCCTATGAGTCTGAATTTATGATGGTATGCCAAAAATATGGTTGCATATGGATGCATATAGGGCCCAGAAACAAGGCTATGGTCACCCTTTAACAATTATTATGTCCAGAAAAGTGAGGAAAGAGGCAAAACCACATGAGGAAAATCCTCCCTCAAGATAGGACAAGGAAAAAAATTTGAAATATGTCTTCAACATATCTTCATATTCACTTTAATGAGCTGAATGAACTGCTTTTGGATGAAGGACTTGCTAAAGAAATCATGAACTCCATGATCATGCACTAGAGTGTAGAACCTGCAAGAAGGAAGAGGAGAGACTCTTTGTATTTCATCAGCTGATGAAGTAGGAGAATTATCTACATGCTTCTTGCTACTGTCAAACTCTAATCTTCAAACATAATCTGAAATGGAAAATAGATCTGTGCATACTCCTTTCCAAAGAGTACAAAAATTAAGACAATTTATTTCACACCCAGTTCCCTGAATAACTACAAAATTGTGATGTGAATCACATGTCAATATTCCAATCTGATGTAGCACCTTTCCAGATCTAATATGAGGCTGATAAAAATCTGATAAATCAGAAATATTAGCATATGTAATAGCAAAGACAAAGGCTTCAATGGCTCCATGAGGATATATGGATAGACTAGGAAAACTATGAGCAACTGGGGAAAACTGACAGGTTTAAAAATTTGAATAATGGATGGGCATAAGATCTGAACCATAAGTGTTTAGAATAGATCCAAACATGTTTAAGATAAGTCAAAATATGACTAAGGTCATGGATAAACAACCACTGAAATATAGGAAATGTTAGAATAATCAACCCATAGTTTACCCACTTAGACATTAATTCATTTATTTTTGTCTTATTTGCCTAGTTCATGTGTCCCACCTTGTGCAAGTTGCTATTTGCCTATCCATAGAGGTAAAACTTGCCACATTTGACTCATGTAGCCCATGGGAGAGCTAAAGGAATCAATTCTGCTTTATTCCTGGCCTCCTAGGCGCCCTTTTTCTTTTTTCTGCTTTATTGCCTGCTTTTTTAGTGTTTTAAGGCAAAAGGAAAAGCTAGACTAGTTGAGGTTGACTCATTTTTTGTCCTACACATACTCCTCTATTTTCTCCATGAAAAAGAATGTATGAGCTACCATTTCACCACTCTTTAGCTTGCCTATGCCTTTTTTCCAATTCGTGAGCTCCATGACAGATTTGGGATTAGCTTTTTACACCTATGGGGGATTTGCTTATTTTT
>LPNX010373911.1:0-26291 GCA_001517045.1 Pseudotsuga menziesii
TAAATATCACATTGGATGAGATCATTACTAAGAATTTTGAGCCAATTACATATGTAATTAGTGATATTTATACTCTTTATAGTCCCCGTATTGAGTTGGTTTAGAACCTCTCTTGTATATTAAAAACATTGAATTTACTTGATATGAAATCAAGGGATAAACCATGAAAAAGTTCAAGGGAAGTCTGAACCAGAGGAGAAGGAGTTCGGGATCATGCACCAAAAGGGACCACACGCCAGAAGAGGAGGAGACCCACATACGACTGAAGAAGAGAGAGACCTTGCACTTCTTCACCTAAAGGAGACCCACATACTTCTATGCCCATTTATGCACCTAGAGGAGATCAAGACCACCGAAAAGGAGGCCAAGATTTCTTCAGTAAGTTAAAACATCAACCAAAACACTTAATCTTTGAAAATTGCTTATCTTCATAGAACAAAAAAATTGAAAATTGCTTAACTACAGAGAAATGCATTGTGCAAACTAGGGCCTTTTGGAAATGAATTAATTCCTTCTTTACATAGCACAATGATCTCTTTTTTCTTAGTTTTTGGGGGTTTAGAAATGCATTGCACAATCTAGGGTTTCAAATTTCATACCTGGCTTCATTTGAACCACATTATTTGAGGGACTAGACACATTGCCTTCTTTGGTCACTCCTAGATACCCATTCATTTATTCAATCTTCATAGACTATGTGATTGAAACAATGATCAGGTCGACACTTGGTATAATGCTATGAGTGATCAAGTCAACACTTGGTAGAATGCTATGAGTGTATCTATGAGTGTATAATGCTAGGATTTTAGGTGAACAATTTGTAATGGTGATTCTGTGTGAACACCGGAGTTCTATGTGAACATTTTTTCCTGTGTGGATTGTGGTTATGTGTGAACCAATATGAGTTTTGTGTGGACTCCAGAGTTCTGTATGAACACCTTGTCCTGTGTTGGTTGTGTTTCTATGTGAACCAATGGTGGGGATGTGTTCCATATCCTCCTCATTATCTCCAAGAGAATATGAAACTCTATAAGGATACAAATTTTCAAGAGATTTAGTGACACAAACTAGTGATCCAAGGTCAAAGCTATGGGATTATTTACTTAACAAAGAGGATCAATGCCATCAATTGACCCTTCAATCTAAGAGTTGAGGAATAATGAAAACATAAAGCCCTATGGCCACCACCTTGCAATGAAGAGATCCAGCAAGGAGAACCATTAATTTTTCAACAATAGGGTCCTTCAAATCAATATTTCGCCTATTATTCTAATGACTTCTACAAACTACTTACACTCATCTATTGCTAAGGTCATTAATGGCATGAAAATTGTTTCAAGCTTGATTAGCGAAGTGATATGATCTACTTGAGGGTAAGATTGAGCCATCAATGAACAATGATGGATTTTTTGGTCCAAAATCCTATAGCAGAAACATGCATTTGGAAATATAATGTACCTACTTGGTTGTTTTAACATATTGTCTCCAACCCCAATGAAAACAAATTTCGTCAATTCTTTGGATGGGTTAACATGAAGGAAAAACGGTTTTGGGAGCCTAGGGTTTGAAAAAAAGTACAAGTTCATAACAAATAAATTATCCAATTGGCACAAAATATGCTCGAGGAAAGGCGAGAATTGCATGGGAAGGTGAAGGAACTCTACTAACACTAAACAAGAAATTTGGTCCCTCTAGTTCATTGGGAATACCTCTTCCCACTAAGAAAACACTAGTAGGGTATTGTTGCGTACCAAAGGAACGCAAGTAATGACTTCATGGTAATGAGCCTTCTCAAAGAATTTAAATAAGAAGCCTTTCATAAGGCTCCTGGAATACATAGAGATAATGCAACCCATAAGCTTCCCAAAGCTATTTAACCTAGTTCCTAATGATGGACTCAGGTCCTATGGCATGCATTTTCTTTACCTAGAGAATGACATGCCAAAGAATAAGAATCATTCAAGCGAGCCCACATCAGTTTTTTCATGGTTAGTTATTTCCTTAAACATAGAATTTGTAAATTTGTACTAGATCTACTTGTGCATTGTTTTGAAAATATAAAAACTATGAAAAGTATTTGACAATATGCTAACAAGAATGGTAATAGAAACTAAAAATATGAAATCCTTATACTAGATGCTCAATATATCAGGAAAGGCATTGTATGGTATTATAACTACTAATCAATTTATTCACTATTTTACAAGTGATGATAAACATGCAAAGTTGGTGGAGCCATCAATTAGTGATCTTAGGACCATGTGAATTTTTACCATATGAGGAATGGCAATGAATCTCAACCAACACTGATAAAAAATGTTTCTACCTAGTATGTTACACTACATACTAGTATCTCTTTTTCTATCAATATTATGTTACACCACATACTAGTATCTCTTTTTCTATCAATATTTGTAAATGGTTTTGTTGTATTTCTCTCTACCATGGTACAATTTCATGCAATTAGATCAGGAGAGTACCTCTAAATGATTCTAGAATTGCTGCTACAGACTTTGATACTTTTATGATAGTCCACATTTCCAGTATCATTTTCCCCTCCTCAAATAGATCAACTTTGGACTCCAAGAAATTTTAAAATAGACTCCAAAGTTGTTTTTCCATCCATATAAAATCCACACATAATTTGCATAATAATAGTTGAATCTATACCCTCTGCTAAAAATTAATTGTGCCCAATGCCAAGCCAACAATTAGATCGCAACTTCAAATAAATCACCAAATTTGTAAAAATTCATGGATTGATACTTGAAATTTAACAATGTACATCTAGATTCTAGATGCATCAAATTTTAAGGGTTCTATGATACATATTAAAATGCAACTGATCAGCTCATAATAAATATCTTTTGTCATATTCAAATGTATAAAAAATAATGAAAATGTATTGTGTTGCCTAGTTACCAATGACTAAAATGGACTGAACAACCTAATTGAAGTATCACATGTGGCTATAAATTCCTTTCTAGCAAAATGCTTGAAAAAGAAAAAGCAAAGGGATATTAAATACTCTACTTGTTCAAGCCACTAAAGAAATACATCCATGTGAAGAATTCCTAAAAAAATACATTTGTATACATCATATATTAAAAGCAACTCATTCGCTTTCCATACCTCATCATTTATAAAATTATTTAGAATACTGACCTTAAAACTTTGTATACTTGTCATCCTCTTTGTATTAAATATCTGAACTATGAGTAAAGATATACTATTTATAGTCAAGAACATTAACAAGAGAAGATAAATTATAGAAAATTAGAAAAAAAACTTCTATGGAGGACAATATACCTAAACCAAAAACCAAGTGCTCCACTCCTCTCCCTTGCTACTAAGACACTAGCATCATTCCAAGTTAGTTTTTCAAATGCAATGTTCAAATCATCAAAATCTGATCCATCAGTTGGGTAAAATCCAACAAATACCATATGTTTTGTTTCCTTAAAACCTTGAAAAACAAAAGGTTATATTAGAAAAAAATCCATTATGAAACCAATTGGCTTCACTTCTAGCATGCATAGAACTAGTAAAACATCATGAATCTTTCGTGTCGTCTATGACTATAATATTCCCTAACATGTTGGATAAGATTATTTGTTATAGGAAATCTGATAAATAAAATTTGAAAGTAAAAAGGAGTAAAAAAATGTTTCTGGCAAGGAACATGACAATAAAGAAGAATTGAAAGATTGGGAATGGCTAAAAGAAGAGAGTGAAAATATCAAAGAGGAAAATAAGAAGCAAAAGAAAAGGAGAATAGAAATGAAGAAATATGATAAAAGAGAAAGACAAGTTGAAAACCCTTTAAAAATGAAAATGAATACAATAAGAATGGGTCTAAAAGGATACATTTAGTGTAAATTACTAAATACAATGTGAGAATGCAAAAGCAAGCCCTAGATCAATGCTGAAAGCAGATAGATAATAAACAAAATGTCTAGATAAAAACTAAATGAATGCTAAGAACTAAATATCTAGCCAAAAGAATTTATAAAAGAATGTGCTAGTACAATAAAGCATCAATGCTAAACAGAGAACAGGATGTCAAGGTGCGTTGGAGCTGGAGATGGTTGCTAAGGAAGAACACAACATACACTAAGGAGTAGTTGAAAAATGAGAAAAACACTCTAGTGCACAAAGGGGTGATCTCTATTGATATCCTTGATTATTAAGACACATCTGTAAATGTCGTAGGTACATAAAGAATTATAAACTAAATACTCTCATGTAGTCCTCCTATAAATGAGTGTTAACAGGATCTTTTATGAAAAATTATAAACATGCATGTGTATCATGACATGTACCATGACATATATAACAGGTAAAATAACTGAAAATATAAAGAATTAGTCAACAGTGAAAAATAGCAAATGCTCATAAATTATTTCTTTCCTAGATTACAAATTCATACTCTTTTGTACATGTCCTTCATGTAGACATTATAACATCAATGTCCAAACAACTTTGAATGTTTTCTCTAATAGAGATGTTTCAAATACCATATATCATACAAACATTACACTCTCTATTATCATTAACAACAGACATCCTACGATTTGGGAGGATATGAAGTCACAAAAATTGACCAATTTGGGTTCTCCTACAAAGAGAATCAGATTCTGCTCTTCCAATTTTGCATTGGTTAAAGATTCATTCCATAAAATTTGAAATTAAGTCATAAATCTAATTGAGTTTTAGATGGACCTCCACTCATTCTTATAGCCATCTTCACATCGAGCTGTGGAGTTGTCTTCCACCTAGTATATATCTAATAAATAGGTCTTTCGTATTCTGATTGATATGGATTCCACAGTGGGTAGGTTCACTTAACAGCAAAATTGCATCCAAAGTTCAAACTCGATATGCCACACCATTTTTGGTTTGACTTAAACTTGAAAATTTTGCATCAATAAAGCTTGTAATAGCAACTAGTCGGTCCGCTAAACTCATTCTAGTATCACCTTCATTCTTGACATTCAACAATAACCGACCTTAAACCTAAAGAAGAGTTGATGACTATAGCATTCTATGAGTGTGATCAGGTCGACCTAGCTACTCACAAAAAGGAAAGAAATTACAAAATCCTACATCCTATGCATGCAAACTATTTTTTGGAATTTAGTGCAGGATTTGGGGGGATTTATTGGTTGTCAAAAGCACTTATATATAGTTGTAAGTCATCTTTCACAATTTTGGTTGTCACTGTCTAAGGAGAGGTCAACCTTTCCTTCTAATTTTTCCACATAGCTTCGATAGTATTCCTTCAATTGGGCACTTTCAACTTGTTTAGGAAAATGTTTTTAACCAAACCTTAACTCTGTCCTTTTGTAGAAATATTTTCTCATAAAATCAAGGTGTTGTTTTCTTTATCTACATGACCTCTTTTTATACCATTTCTCCCTCCAAACATCCGCATATAAATTCCAAAAAAACTTTTCTCTTCACTGTATATGGGTGACTATTATGTGGCAGAACTGGTTGCATGCCAGGTGATAAATATCAGACCATATGTATATTCCCATCCCCATGTATACATGTCTTTGCATGCTATCCTTCATTATTTACAAATTCAGACTCCTAGCAACTTGAAACTTTTATGACAGGCATGCCACATGGAGGATGTATGGGTGGTTTGTGTAAAATCACTAACAAATTTCAGTATTAAAGGGAGTCAAAAGTACCTCTATCCTCAACAAACTAGTCCAAACATTTGAGCAGTGCTAGAAGGATGCGTCCATATCATCTATCATTCATTGTTTCCTCATCATTTCCATGTTTTCTGAGAGAGTGTGCTTGTTAATTAGGGCAGAGGTTGAACTTATCATCTATTAGAAATCAACTTCATCATTGGAATTTAATCATGTGTTAGTTGCATACCAATCGATATTGAAACACATTGGAAAGGTCGCATGGAGTGGTTGTTAAGTTTTCTGACCAAAAATAAAAGGACATATATTTAAGGTGAGCAAATTAGAAGAGAAAATAACAACATATATCCCATTTTAAGTTATTTTGATTTTCTCACAACCTATTTTAAAGCACAATACTTGAAGGTCAACATAAATGATAGAAACAATAACAAAGAAAATATTCTTCAATGCTATAATTTTTTAATTTAGAGCCTATTCTAGAGAATGAATCGCATATGCAAAATAGTAAATACGAATATGGTCCCCCAAATACGAATACGGTCCTGGAAATATCTCTAGCGCTCACAAAAATGACCAAGGGCTATCCCAATCACAATCGTGCATGTTGCCTCATGCTTAACTGTTGTGTAAGAGGAGTGTCTTGAGAAACACTAATTATACCAAGGATTTCACTATCTCACCTGGACAGACACCTACTTGTTTTTTTAGTGGTATTAGAGAATTAACTCACAAGGAACTATTCCAAGACCCTAAAACCTAATCTTGTTGATGCACCCTATAAGAGAAAAGAGTGTAATTCATTTTATTAAGCGTTGATGTTAATTGGTTGTGATTACTCAAATGGAAATGGTCATGCAAATAATGACTTTTTGACTCAGGAGTGAAATAAATGTGCACACCTAACAAACAATGCCAAGTGCAATTTTGTCTAAATGAAAAACAAGGTATGCCACTACATGAGATGCATAAATTTTCCTTCAATGTCAATGCAATCCTTCCTATATGAAATCCTAAACACAACTCTCATCTAAGCAGTCCAATGCAAGTACCTCCTTGAATCCATAAGTGAAATGCAAGTAAGAATGCAACTATTTTGTATTTTTCAATATAAAATAATGAAAATGCAATAAAAGTCATTTAAAACTCTCAATCTTTGTAGCAAGTACAAAAAACAAGCCTAGAAAGACACTGAGAGAAAAAGAAAAATGCACTAATGGAAAAACAAAAATATAAATGACTAGAACTAATTTTAAAGAAAAATCAATGAAAAGCGGTCTCTGGTCACAAAATAAGCATCCAACAGACAACATTAGAACCCAGGAAGACCCAACCACACTCACAAACCACCCAACAACTTCCCACAACATCAAAATCAACCAAAAGGGAGGATGTATGCGACTTTTTAAAGAATAGTTGCGTATGTACGTGAATTTTAGCGAAACACGTACATGTATACATAGATTTTGGCCAAAAACCTGCATGTATACGCGACTTTTGGCCAAAAACTCGCATATGTACATGACTTTTAGCCAAAAACCTACGTATACAGAGAATACAGTGGTAAAAAGCAGGCCAAGGGTCAAACCACTCTAGGGGAGTGTCAATGGATGAACATACTACTAAATGCGACACATAAACGGTGAGAAACATAGAGCAAGTCAAGAATATCAAGCACATTGTTCCCCCAACACCAAAGAAAAACAACTAGGAACCTCCCTAGTATGGTCTCCAATTCTGTTATAGAGAGAAAATTCCTATGGCTTGGGGTGTACCACAACAGACAACTTTGACACTAGAAATCAATATTTCCCAATATGCAAGAGAAACTAAACATCTAACACTAAGGAATACTAAATCGTACTTTGTTCCGAACAGTTGAAGTATATCACCATTGAGATTTTCCAATTCATGCTTGCTTTAGCATTTTGCTCTCAACAATAGCAAACAATACAAGCATGCTCTATAATAGTGTGTTAGACCTACTCTAGCATATATACTCAATAATGTATAAGTAATTAAATACATCCAAGGATACAATATTCATATTGAAATGCACATAATTGGACAGGAAAAGATGTTTCTATTAATAAAATCAGAGATTACAATAGTGACAACCTCTATCGTCAAGTCTATGAACCGGAGAAACCGAGCCCTCCACCACCTCAATCCTCCATCTCTCAATAGGTGATCCGGTGGATTATTCATCTTCAAAAATTACACTGATCCAAATATGGTACAATAGTTGTTAATCTATGGTTCAAAGGACATAACATATGTTTTTAACTCATATGCTAAACATGTGCGAGGACTAAGCTTGGTGGTTAAGATGTAAACAGCTGCGTGGTTATCGCATGGTGCACAACTTATCGCATGGGCGCGCAGTTATCACATGCCATGCAATTATCGCATGGTGCACAGCTTATCGCATGGTGTGCAACTTATCGCATGGGCACGTAGTATTCGCATGGGCCGCGTAGTTGCGCACCGTCAAGGGGAACACCGAATGGTTTGTAAAAAGCTCGCGCGGTCAAGTATATACCCTCTGGCGATCTTGTGCATGGTTAAATGGCACTATTCTGGTGGTCAGATGAGGGTGCGTGCTCATGTTTGTTGCGACATACATATCGTGCTTGCTGCGACATATCTCTCTCACGTTTGCTGCAACATACATATCGCAGTTGCTGCGACATACATATGTCGGTTGCTGCGACATTTGTGGAGTTAGTGGTGACATCAAATGATTACATTACATATGGCATATCCCAGTTGCAAGATGTGTGTGGCGGTCATTGCAACGTGTTGTGAGTTAGCACATGTGCATGGAGTTGGTTGCAACGTTTCGGGGTTATGGAACGTCATGGTAACATAACGCTTGGGCAGCAATTTGGCGGGATTGCATGGTTCAGTCTTAGAATATGGTTGTAACGATAATAAATAAGATAATAGCTGTAATGAAAGGGGGAGGCAAATCCATGACTTATCCTCCCACTGAATGCTTAAATAGGGGATTTCGGCCACCGAAGAAGGGAGACTCGGGAGATTCAGATTGTTTAGAGAACAGAGCATCGTTTATTTGAGGAGAGTTTTGCTGTGAAGTGTCCAGATGTTATTACTGTGGAAGTCGACATTCTCTGTTACATTTTAGCTTTTCTTTGCCTTTCGAAGGCTAATTGTATTTTCCAGAAGAGGGGTCTTAAAGACTTTGTACATCATTCTGTTTACGGTTGCTGAAGTTGATTCCAGAACCATTTTTGTATCATTTTAAAGAGATTAATTGGATCAATATCCATTGGAGAGGGACCCGGAGACATAGCCCAGTGGAGGGGGTGAACTTCGTTATCAACTTATGTTTATGACTCTCTGATTCTGTGTTTCTTCCGTATATCTGTTTATCAATGTTGTTTTCTCATTCTTGTTCTGAGCAGTTAAATTCCGTTAATTCTGTTCCATTAATTAACCTGTTGAACGCATTCTTTTAAAACAAAACTTTTAATGCACTTAAGTTGAGATCCGACAGATCATATTATGGTATCAGAGCAGGTTAGCTACTGGTGCAAGTTTGTGAAGGCTTACCATGTTCAGGTTAAAGCGTGGTGAAGGAGAATTAATTGAAGGCGATCCTAAGATTGGCTCAAGGAGAACATTCTCAAGAACCATGTCTCTCCACGAGGGGAAGAAGAAGGACATACAGAATGGGAAAAACCTGTTATTTCAGAAACTGAGTTTTTAGAGGCTTTTATGAGCATGAAAGCCATGATGGAAATTCTACTCAATGAGCGAGCAGAAAGGAAGAAGAAAGAAGAAGGATATTCCCCCAAATATGCAGAAGTGAAGAAGGATCTTCCTCCAAAGAGTATATTGTACGAGCACATAAGACAAAAACCAATCTAGCAATAGTTTCTGCAGGACAAATGAAGAGGCTCGTAAATGCTAGTAAGAATTTTGTGTTAATGATGGTTACGGTAAAAAATGATGAGATCTCTAAATATTTTGAAGGATGTGACCCTAAACATAAATCTGAACTAATTGAAATAATTTCTGAGTATAATGATTTGTTTCAAGATCCGAAAGGGTTACCACCAAAAAGAGAGATTCAGCATGAGATACATTTGCAGCAAGATGTGCCTCTTTCGAACATGGCCATGTACCGGATGTTTGTAATGCAGAATGAGGAAATCAAGAAGCAGGTTTAGGAGCTGATCAAGAAGGGGGTCATCCGGCCAAGCACTTCTCCTTGTGGCTCTCCTATGGTCTTGGTTCCGAAGAAGGATGGGTCTTGGAGGATGTGCATTGACTATAGGGCCCTTAACAAAATCACCATTAAAAACGGGTATCCTCTTCCCGGCATTGATGATTTGATTGATCAGTTGAAACATGCAACTTAATTTACAAAATTGGATCTACATAGTGGGTATCATCAAATCCGTGTTGCTGAAAATGATGCCAGGAAAACAGCCTTTAAAACAAAACAGGGTTTGTATGAATGGCTTGTGATGCCTTTTGGGCTCTGTAATGAACCTGCTACTTTCATGCGGGTCATGAATGATGTCTTTCGTTCATTCATTGATGATTTTGTAATTGTATATCTGGATGATATCCTTGTGTTTAGAAAAACCTGGGAAGAGCATATTGTACATGTGAAGAAAGTTTTGGATGTACTGAGGAAAGAGAATCTCTATGTAAAAATGTCTAAATGTGAGTTTGCTAAAACTTCTTTAGTATATCTGGGCCATATTATTGGTGGAGGCCACCTTTGAGTGGACTCAACCAAGGTTGCTATTATTGTAAACTGGCCACGACCTAACACCATTACTGAAATTAGAAGTTTTCTGGGTGCAGTTCAGTATTGGAGGAAATTCATTTCTAGGTTTTCTTCCATTGCTGCGCCATTACATGCGTTGAAAAGCGTTAAAGAAATTTTCCAGTGGGGAGGTAGGAATCAAAAATCCTTCGACACTTTGAAGAAAAGGATTAGCACAACACCAGTTTTGACATTGCCAGATTTGCAGCAGCCATTTGAGATTGAAACCGATGCCAGCGGGTTTGCCATGCGAGCCACTTTGATGCAAGGGAGGAAGCCAGTCTGTTACCATTCAAAAACGTTCTCTACCACGGTAAGTAACTATCTGACTTATGACAAAGAGTTGTATGCTTTAGTACAGAGTGTGAAGAAGTGGAAACATTATATCATGGGAAAAGAAACAGTCATACATACTGATCATCAACCACTTCAATATTTACAATATCAAACTAAAATACAACAAAGTAGGCATTTAAGATGGATGGGATTCTTACAATAGTTTCATCTCGTAATTAAGTACAAAAAGGGAATTCATAATAAGGTAGCAGACATGCTATCAAGGCCTCCTACAAATGCTTCAATCATTCTTCAAAACAGTTCATTAACACATGAAAGTTATATTGAACAGTATGCAAAAGATAAAGATTTTAAGAAAGTATATGCATCACTAATACATGGTAAACAGGAAGAGAACTATTATGTGAATAATCAACTCTTTTATCATCTTGGTAAACTTTGTATTCCAGAGAAAGAGAGAGTGCATGTGATTCGAGAAGCACATAGTTCATTGATTGCAAGACATTTTGGAGTAAGTAAAACACTGTCATTATTGCAGAATCATTGTTATTGGCCTCAGATGCAAGAAACTGTAGCTAAATATATAAGAGGTTGTGTTATGTGTGCAACGAGTAATCCTAGCAATAGGAAATTGGGTTTGTACACACGTCTTCCAGTTTCTTCTCGTCCTTGGGAAAGCATTTCTATGGACTTTGTAGGAGGACTACCTATGTCTAGAAAAGGGCATGATTACCTATATGTTGTTGTGGATAGATTCAGCAAAATGTGTTCTTAATGCCATGTACCAAACAGATCACTGTTGAAAAAATAGCTCATCTATTATTTTAGAATGTTTGGGTACATTTTGGGATACCCATGTCTATTGTATCTAATCAAGATTCCCGGTTCTTGGGGGAATTCTGGTCAACTTTATGGGAGCTTATGGATACTAAACTAAAGAAAAGTACAACTTTTCATCCCCAGACCGATGGGCAAACAGAGGTAGTGAACAGGACAGTGGTTCAGCCGCTCAGAGGATATTGTAGTAAACATCCGAAACTTTGGGATGATCAATTACAGTATATACAGCATGCTTACAATCATGCAGTTCATTCTTCCATGAAAATATCTCCTTTTGAAACTTGTTTTGGTTATCTTCCAAAAGCACCAATGGACTTATATTTTGGCAGAGATGCAGTGGATGGACATCATGATGCAGAGAAATCTATAAGGTTCATTCAGAGAATCCAAGCGGTGCAGCAGGCAGTTCAGGAATAGTTGGAGAAGAGCCAGGCAAAGTACAAATCCAAGCATGACAAGCATCGAGTTGATCATCAATTTCAGGTTGGTGACAGATTTTGGTTACATATCACCAAAGAAAGAATGAAAGGTGAAGGTAAAAATATTAAGCCTATCAGGTATGGTCCTTTTGAGATCTTGGAAAAGATCGATACTAATGCTTGTCGCTTGAATTTACCTCCATACATGCAAATTTATTCGGTCATCAATGTTGAGAATCTTAAACTGTATGAGCCTCCTATGATCATGGATGAGGAAACTAACATACAGATTCCTTCAGTTGATGATATGGCACCTGAATACATGAAAGAGTTGTAGGATGATGTTATTCTTGACAGAAATGTAAGGACTTCATGAAGGGGGAATGTTGAGTAACTTCGAGTGGGGCTTAAAGGCATGCATCCTAGCAAAGCAAGATGGATGGAGATTGGAAAGGTGAGGGAGTTGAACCTTCACTTACTCGCAGAATGATTCAATATTTTGGTGGTCGAAAATCTCTTAAGTGGGGAGGAATGATCCGGTGGATTGCTCATCTTCAAAAATTACACTCATCCAAATATGGAACAATAGTTGTTAATCTATGGTTCAAAGAACATAACATATGTTTTTAACTCATATGCTAAACATGTGCGAGGACTAAGCTTGGCGGTTAAGATGTAAATAGCCGCGCGGTTATCACATGGTGTGTAGCTTATCGCATGGGTGTGCAGTTATCGCATGTCGCACAATTATCACATGGGTGCGCAGTATTCGCATGGGCCGCGAAGTTGCACACCATCAAGGGGAACACCGACTGGTTCATGAAAATCCCACGCGGTCAAGTATATACCCTCTGGCGATCTTGTGCATGGTTAAATGGCACTATTCTAGTGGTCATATGAGGGTGTGCACTCACGTTTGCTGCAACATACATATCACGCTTGCTGTGACATATCTCTCTCACGTTTGCTGCAACATACATATCGCAGTTGCTGCGACATATGTATGTCAGTTGCTGCGACATTTGTGGAGTTAGTGGTGACATCAAACGGTTACGTTACATATGGCATAGCCCAGTTGCAAGATGTGTGTGGCGGTCATTGCAATGTGTTGTGAGTCAGCACATGTGCGTGGAGTTGATTGCAACATTTCGAGGTTATGGAACATTGTGGTAACATAATGCTTGGGCAGCAATTTGGCGGGATTGCATGGTTCAGTCTTAGCATATGGTTCTAACGATAATAAAGAAGATAACAAGTGTAATGAAAGGGGGAGGTGAATCCATTACTTATCCTCCCAATGAACGCTTAAATAGGGGATTCCGGACACTGAAGAAGGGAGACTTGGGAGATTCAGATTGTTTAGAGCATAGAGCATCATTTCTCTAACGAGAGTTTTGCTGTGAAGTGTCCGGATGCTGTTACTATGGAAGTCGACATTCTCTATTACATTTTAGATTTTCTTTGCCTTTTGAAGGCTAATTGTATTTTCCAGATGAGAGGTCTTAAAGACTTTGTATAGCATTCTGTTTACGGTTGCTGAAGTTGATTCCATAACCATTTTTGTACCATTTTAAAAAGATTAATTGGATCGGTACCCATTGGAGAGGGACCCGGAGATGTAGCCAATGGAGGGGGTGAATTTCGTTATCAACTTGTGTTTATGACTCTCTGATTCTATGTTTCTTTCTTATATCTGTTTATCGGTGTTGTTTTCTCATTCCTGTTCTGAGCAGTTAAATTCTGTTAATGCTGTTCCATTAATTAACCTATTGAATGCATTCTTTTAAAGCAAAAATTTTAATGCACTTAAGTTGAGATCCAATGGATCAATAGGAATCTCACAAAGTAAAGGAAAGCTTGGGAAGAACACTAAGTGCTCCAAATGGACAAAGGGACGTAGACTCAAGTATAAGCAAACCGAGGCAACAATGGACTATAGTTTCTTTGCTCTTCAATTCCTCCTCTTCAATGTATCCAAGGGGTTCCCTATATAGCACTCCAAAATGGTAATGGAGGGTCAAATCCGAGTGATCTCAAGGCATATGGAAGGCCAAGAGTTAGGATATTCAGCCTCCTATGAGGCTAACTCCAAAAATATTTTGACGTATCCACACATCCTGATCTATGTGGGTTTGAAGTCAAAAGTTGTGTGTACACATCAGTATAGGTTTAAAATTCACGTACAACAATTAACACGGTTTTTTAGGGGATGATCTTGGAACATCGAAGGATAATATAAGTCCATGGGGTCTAAAGAGTCGCATAGGGACAGGGAAGGCCATAAATATGTGATCAACCATGTGTGGTAAAATCAGCTATAACAAGCGTGACCCCTTAGTATTTTTATCCACACTTGCGTTGACCTTAATATACCTCCTTAGGTTCCAACCACCACAACATTACCTTATATGACTTTTTTGGAGTACTTTGTTGTTGTTTTTTATTGTGTGTTAGTCGTACTATTGTGCTGCTAATGTTTTTTATTTATGAGGGTTGGATGATCTATTTTAGGTTGTTTCTGGGTTCATCATTCTCTCCTTTAACATGTATGCCAGTCTAGTATACTCTCATGCAACTAACCTAATGCTAAGAGGTTGAATTCTGAGGATAAGGGAGGTCTGCCCCAACATCTGAATAAATTTTCTTTCTCCATAGTCATTTCAGCATTGCAAATGATAATGTGACATGTCCACAATAATGAATTTGTTTGGCTTCCCCGTGTCAATGGGCATGTTGTAGTTTCCATATTCAAATGCAACTCAAAACAGTAATGCAATTATTGAACTTCTATAATTCCTTATATTGATAAAAAAAATTATAAATGATTAACTAACATCTTCGTACATTGCAAGCTATGCATGAATTTAATGGATGTGCATTTGCACAGGTTGGATACATTGTGACTTCATGCTCATTAAATGATAATCATGACTTCTTACGATTGGTTATCAATACTATTTGCAATGATATTATTGGGTGGAATGAGATATTTCAATGTTTGTCACTTACTATGGTAAGATCTTGTCTTGGAACCTCTATTCTGGAATAAATTTGGTTGCTTTATAATTGTAGTAGTTTTCCTCTTTAACCTATGGTATGCATCCATACCACTATATGATTGGGAGCTAAACTGGTTGTTGCTTAAGTTAAATGTTTATTTCCCTGTGCAATTTCAAAGATGTCAAGTGTCATTTTTCCAACAATTGTTTGCAATATTGGGCTTTGGATTTACATAGATATATAATCTATAGACTATATTGTTAGCTAGAATAAATTTAGCAAAAAAACAAATTTAAGCATTGTTCGTTTGATCAAAGCCAATTCTAAATAGCAAATTTAAGCATTGTCCATGTAATGGTTTCTTTTCATGACCTTCACGTCTCTCTAATTAACTGACCAAAGGTGTTTCTTGATATGGAACACATTTACCAAATATATCTCCAATAATTAGCAGTTGAATACTAACTTCCAAAGCTAAGCAAAAATTTTCATTGCTTTCAACACAAGATTCTCATCTTCTTAAGTTCTCTTTTTATGTTCACCAAGAAACCCTAATTGGAACAATGGCATGGCTTAAATATGAAAAGGAAACATTGCTGCACATATGTCACAAGGTGTTGTTGTAGTGTTATTTATTCATCTGGAAAACAAGAACTCACTAATTGAGAAAACTATAGAATAAGATTATCCACAGTGATGCACTAGACTGCATACTTGCTATTACATGTCTTAGTACCCATCATTTCGACACCTTTTTAGGATGGAAAATGGATTCATATTTATAAATGGTGTCAGTTCCTAGCTTGAGAGAAGGGTTGCTACATGTTTTCACATAAAAAGTGGATTTCTTTTTTTTAAACACATTTTGGCATTGTTGCAGAGCAAATTGCATTGTCATTTAAATGAAACTTGATATAAGAAATTGATTTTCTAAGCTTTTTCATCATAAAGTAATGGATGTCTTATCCCAAGAGAGGATATATATGCCTAGTTTCCTTTAGGATATTTTCTTATCTAGCTCCCTTTATTTATGACCATCATGTTGATTTCTTTAACATGATTTGAGGTTTCTCACCAATTGAGACTGTTAAGTGTTTATAGTTGTATGTAAACTAATTATATCCAACTACAATAGCCATATTCAAGGAAAAATAGTTTCCCATTGGCCAATTCCAACTAATTAGTACTCGAGCTTTGACACACTACACCAAAACGTTTGGATCGACAGGGAGGTCAATCAATTATTTAGATAAATTGTATTAAATTAAAGCATTTGAGTATCTTTTGCAGTGGCTTACAAATACATTCAAGCTGAGAATAATCTTTTAACTGCAACTATAGTGAAACCAAATAGAATATTTTTAATTTTTTTACTTGATTTGTTTTAGTTTGCATTAAAAAATCTATCTTTTAGACCAATTAAAAAGTGACAAAATAGTTATATTCAAGGCCAATTGTATTCTTTGAAATATGCACTTCAACTTGTAAATATGGAATGGGTTACTAGATCTTTGGACATTCTGAAAAATATCAAACAGATGGCTTTCTAGCCAGAGCTAACACTTTACCCTAGGATTAGTCGGCAACAAGCTTGTTGCAAATTTTTGGAGCCTCCTAAACCCTTGTTGCTAAAGGGCATGATGGATGGCGTTACGGATTTGAAGTTTTGAACCATCCCACCATTATTTCTCACCCTTATTATGTCATGTTTAGCAGGAATAACAAAGATCTAGAGTACTCTTGCACTCTTTGGAAGAGTACAAGTCCCGTTATGGAGCCAAATCTTTCCACCCAAAATTGCAGGCCCATTTTGGCACTTTTGGAAGTTCCTCTTAAGAGTATCATGATGCATTTTAGGGCCAACAGTTTACTTCTAGCTGTTTGGTTTATGTTGAGTAGGAGAGGTTTTCTTCAAGGTTGTTTGATACCTTTAAAATTATATACTTCCAAGTGATTGTGAACAACACTAAAGTTTATTAGGAGTATTCGAGTTCTTAGAAGAAATTTCCTTGGAGTGTTGTTCTGAAAGGAGATTTCCATTGAATGGATTTGTTGAAATTAGGTACAAGGAACCATAGAATAATATTTCTATTGAATCCTAGAGTGAGAATGTTAAACGCTTAAATGAAAGAAATTTTGCAGGTGTACTGATTATAGGCACTATAGCAGCAACTATACTCTAATTTTATATGTCCATCATCTCTCATGGCTGCCACTTCAAAATAAAGCTTTACTGTTGCATTTACTTTGATATTTTACCCTAATATTGGTGATAAAACACTCTTTATCCCTGCATTAGTAGCAACTTAATATTCGATACTCAAGAGGATTGGTGCTTGCTTATCCATGGGAACATTTTCATTGGTGGAAAAAAATATATGAATACTTTTAAGCTATTGTTTGTAGATCATAATCTATGCATGTACAAGATTAGCGTTAACATGGAAGGGGATTTAGACAGTATAACCCCTTAATATGATTAATATAGAAACCTAGGATTATAAAGATTATAGATGAATTGAGGGTTAGGGTTTGCAGGATATAATGTAACACTTACCAATAATAAGCCAAGTGAAATTCTCCTCAGAGAATATGCATGCATCAAGAACCGATCTAGTGATTAACTGGTGCTCTCTGTCTCCAGTGATACTGTAGTAGCATGAACCCAAAATCAGCTAAGGGTTACGTTTTCAGTGAAGGAGGTGTTTGTTGCAGGTGATAATTTACAGGAGTGGTAGTCTTCCCATGCTAGAGAGGATTCTTGACACATGAAAAATTTATGAGATCCCTAAGCAGGCTAGCGAATTGAAATAGAGGTTTAGGTGCTCATGCCCCCTTGATCCCAAAATTGATGAGAATTGCTCTGGATGAGAAAGAAAGGATCTGATAATCACCATGTATTGGAGGATGATACCAATGATGAGAATGGTGCCAGTTTTCTGAATATAAATGGATATCTAAGGACCCAATGAATGATTTGGGGTTTTACAGCTAAAAACCCCCCTACAGTTCCACATGTGTCACTGCAAAAAATCTCAGATGGATACTGGATAACTACAACTGGATGAATAAGTTGAAGAGTAGATGGTGAACCTGGATGGTTCACCCTGGATGAGACTAGGGCATATATCTCACTACCGACACCCCGTTGTCTAAAGACATCATCTTCAACCCCAACTATTGTGGCCGCATGCTGTGCTGCTACCCAAGAGCTCCAAAATCAATAATAATTATCAGTAAAATTCTTTAGTCTCATTACCCTCTTAAATAGAATCTCATAAAATTTTAGGGTTTGCATGTCACTTTTAGGGTTTTTCGCTTTACTTTTTCATGCATGCAATTCTATTTTAATGTTGAATTTTAATCCTAAAGAAACAAGGATTCTTCCATCTGACTGATGATTTGACGCTGAAGGAATGTCCTATAGTGCTCTAAGTATCAAATCCATTCAGTCAATTCCCTCTTATACAGTACCCACTTGAACCTAAGGGAATTAAATAGGTTAGTGGGTGTTTGGTATGCTTAATTAGAGGGGGGACATTATAGTCCTCCCCACTTGAAATTGCTTGCCCTCAAGCAACTGCAAACTAGGATGCTGCAATAACTACTCTCCTTCCCATTTGGCATCCTCCATGGGTAATTCCTTCCATTTCACCAGATACTCTCGAATCACCTTGTTTCGGAGCTTCCTTTCTCGTACCTATAGAATTTGCTTTGGAATTAGTACTAGTAACCCTTCATCATCTAGAGGACGCAATTCTATGGATGGAGCAATGTGTTATCCTAATGTTTTCTTAAGACTAGACACATGGAATACATTGTGAATCTTGCTTTCTTCCAGCAATTCTAGCTCATAAGCCACCTCTCCAACCTTCCTAATTACCTTGTAAGGACCATAGAAGCGAGGTTTTAGTTTCTCCGCTCCTTTTTGTTTGAGGGAATATTGTTTGTATGGTTGTAAGTTCAAATATACTAGATCTCCTACCTTGAAGCTCCTCTCAACCCTGTGTCTGTCTGCGTATAGTTTCTATTGATTCTGTGCTGCCTGTAAGAGTTCTTTCAGGATTTTGAGAATATCATGATTGTCTTGTATCCAATATTTGTCCTTGGGTGGTCTGTTGTCTCCAAATCATAGATATGTGAAGCTCAATACCTCATAGGCATATAGTTCTTTAAAAGGTGTAATATTGATAGACATGTGGTAGGTGTTGTTGTAACAGTATTCCCCTAAGTGTAGCCACTCAATCCATGTTCTTTGTTGTCCTGCTACACAATTGTGCAGATACCCTTCAACCCACTTGTTGACAATCTTAGTTTGTTCGTCACTTTGTGGGTGATATCTCGTACTGGTAGCGAGTTCTTTGTCGACCAATCTGAATAACTCCTAACAGAAGG
Organism: Pseudotsuga menziesii; assembly: GCA_001517045.1. NCBI lineage: Eukaryota > Viridiplantae > Streptophyta > Pinopsida > Pinales > Pinaceae > Pseudotsuga > Pseudotsuga menziesii. Next base: position 19,422 of record LPNX010373911.1, read on the forward strand.
AACTATTGAATTTACTATCCCGATCACTGACTATGTTTTTGGGTAACCCGTGTAGTTAGAAAATTTATCTGAAAAATAACTCAGCTACCTGGCCTGCGGAGTAATTGGATGATATACAAAATAAATGGGTGAATTTGTTCAGTCGATTAGCCATGACATATAATAAATATTTCCCTTGGACCTTGGGAAACCTTGTAATGAATTCCATGGAGATACTTTCCCACTTCTGTTTCGGAATTGGTAGTGGCTGAAGTAACCCTACTAGATGGATGTGCTCAACCTTGTTTTGCTAACAAATGTTGCATTCCCGCACATGTTGCATAACCTCCCCCTTGAGACCCTTCCATGAGAACCTCTCACAGATCTTCCTGCAGGTCTTCAAGAAACCATGATGTCCTAATAGTGGAGATTCATGTGACACCTATATGATTTTCTTTCTTAAATTTGATTCTGGGATGAGGGATATCTTGCTCTTGTAATAGATGATGTCATCGATAATTATATACATGTCATCCTGAACCTTCCCATCGAATAATTCGCAAGCGAATTTATTTTTTGAGTACTCTACTAAGATAAGAGCCCGCCAATCTTTAGATATACTCATGAGAGATAATGAAGTGGGTCGTTTGGATAATGCATCAGCTACTATATTTTTCTTACCCATCACATACTCTATCTCAAAATCATAGGCTTGCACTTTGCTGACCCATTTCTATTGGCACTCATTCAGCTCCTTCTGCTCTAAGAAGTACTTGAGGCTATTATGACCTGTCTTGATTTTGAACTTGCTTCCCACCAAATACTGTCTGAATTTAGCAAGAGCATGTAAGATGGCCAGCATATCCTTGTCATATATGGAGTAGTGGCACTCATATTTCTTCAGTTTCCTACTCTCAAATGCAATGGGGTAATGGTTTTACATCAATACTGCTCCTAGCCCTTCCCCTGAGGCATCAGATTCTACTACAAATAGTTGTGAGAAGTTTGGTAATGCTAAAAATTGGAAAGAACTCATGATGACTTTCATCTCCTCAAAAATTTTCTCTGCTAATTCTGTCCAGCTGAAGGCTCCCTTCTTTATGAGATATATGAGGGGTGAGGTGAATTGGGAGAACCCTTTAACATACCCCTGGTAATATGTGCAAAGGACTAAGAAGCCTCTCAATTCTACGACTGTTTTTGGCTTGGGACAATCCCTGATATCTTGGATTTTCTCCATATCAACCTGTACCCCTTCTGTACTAATTATGTGCCCGAGATACAACATTTGATTCATGCCAAATTCACAATTGGACATCTTTGCATAAAGCGAGTTTTCTTCTAGAATGCTCATTACTTCGTCCAGATGTTTCAGATGTTTCTCCCATGTTTTGCTATAAATTGAAATGTCATCAAAGAATACTAGCAAAAACTTATGTAACTAAGATCTAAAATTATGGTTCATGCATGACTGAAAAGTGGTTGGAGCATTGGTAAGTCCAAAAAGCATGACCAGAAATTCATAGTGACCATAGTGATAATAGAAAGTTGTTTTAGAAATGTCTTGATCCCTTACTCAGATATGATGGTACCCCGAGCGAAGATCAATCTTTGAAAAGTATTCAGCGCCCCATAGCTCGTCCATGAGTTCATCAATCCTAGGGATGGGATACCTATTTTTGTTGGTATTTTTGTTGAGTGCCCTGTAATCGATGCACATTCACAGGGTGCCATCCTTTTTCTTAACTAAGAACACTGATGATGCAAATGGGATAGAGCTGGGCCGAATGTATCCAAGCTCCAGTAATTTATTGATCGTCTTCTCGATGTCTTCCTTATATCTTTTGGGATGCCGATAAGGAGTGGTGATGACTTTCTCTATCCCATCCTCTAGCTCAATGATGTGCTCAAAACCCCTGTCTGGTGACCTACCTGATGGAAGGTCTCAAAATACCTTTTCATGTTTCTGTAATAAAGCATGAATGCCATCTAGGTTTTGTGTGTTGTTCTCTGGAGGTTTCCTAAAGATGACAAAACATTTTGCAGCCCATTCTATGTCATCATGTCTGAGTACTTCCTCCATTCTCTGCGAAGAGACTGGTTTTGGGGGAAAAGTGTTCATGCCCCTCAAAACTACCCATTTTCCATCTAGCCCCTAGAAATCCGTTTCCATTGCTCGGTAGTATATAGTATATTTCCCTATTGAATAAATCCATTGAAATCCTAATACTACATGAGTATCTTCCACATCTACTACATAAAATGAATATTTCATATGGTAGTTGCCTAATGTGACATTCAGTTTTGGAATCCAATAGTTGCACTGCATGCTAGAGTTTCTAGCCACGGCTACAGTAAATCTCTCAAACTTATCTATCAGAATACCCCTCTTGGATACCCAAGTAGAATCAATGAAATTATGGGATGCTCCCCCATCAATTAATACTCCCACTCTATGGCCCTGTACTACTCCTCTTACCCTGAGAATATGGAGTCTAGGTACTCCAGATAACGTAACAATAACTCCCTATGGTGTATGACCCTAGAGTGACTTTTCCTCTGCTGCCTGTAATTCCCTAGTCACCTTGTGCTCATAGTCCTCCCCATCACTATCCAAATAAACTTCAATGTAGTGAACCTTGGCATTTCTTGCGCACCTGTGTTCTAGAACCCATGGTTCTTGACAAGTAAAACATAATTTCTTACACCTCAATTCTTTCCTACTGTCCTCATCTAACCATGTTTTCTTTGGAAAATCCTACTGGAAAGGTTTCAAACCGCTCCATGAGCTTCTGAGTGAACTCAATATAGGAATCGATGGTGTCATGACCCATTGTCACTAATCCGTCTTACCACCACTCATGAGCCTCTACATCTAGGTGGACTGTAGCCAATTTAATGGCATCTGTCTCTGTCATGGGATTGAGTTGGAAATATGTATCCAACTTCTAAACCCATATCCTCGTTGAACCTACGTGAGTCCCATCAAAGTTTGGGATGGTCAACCTGCCCAAGGTTTTTTGCAACTCATATTTATGATCGAATCCCTTTTTGAAATTCATGGGCCTATTCCTACTCTTCATGTTGCAAAAATCCGAAAAATACATGGCTGCATGAAACTCATCCCCTAAGTCCCTATATTCCTGCAAATAAGCCCCAAAGGGTTTTCTAGGCTCTACGTGCATGACTGGACCTCCTACTACTTCTGCCAAGAATTGAGACATAGTAGGCCTGTTGGAAGGTTTGTTATATATGTGGGGTGTATTCTGTATATTGGTGTATGTAACCTTCCCACTTCTGCTGGTAGACCTTCTATCTACTGGTGAGGGAGGTGTACTGCTATTACCTAGTTCTAGTTTCACCGATAATATATTTATTGCATTAAGTACATATTTTTTCCTTTTGGATAAGTCTTGCAATGTAGATACTGGGTTTCAAAACTCCATCCTATCCTCATCTTCTCCTGTTCCTTTTCCCCTATCAGAGTGTATACCTGTTGGGTCCATGTATGAGTTTGTATCTTCTAGTTGGATATCCTCAAAGTCCTCGTGTACCTACTCCTTCTTTTCCTATAGGTTACAAAAGTGTCCTCCTCTGTATTCATATACTTCTCATGTTCAATCCCATAGCTAGGAAGGAACATGCTCTGATACCACTGTAATATCCCAAATACTGACATTCTACTGATTCTATGCAAAATTAATGAAATAGATGGGCATGCAAACTGCCATACAAAATCTCCCTATATCAAGAATTGATCTGGTGATGAACTGGTGCTCTCTGCCTCCGATGATACCTAAGCAGCATGAACCCAAAATCAGCTAAGGGTGACATTTTTAGTGAAGGAGGTTTTTGTTGCAGCTGAGAATTTGTAGGAGTGGTAGTCTTCCCATGCTGGAGAGGATTCCTGACACATGCAGAAGTTTTGAGATACCTAAGCAGGCTAGTGAATTGAACTAGATGTTGAGCTGCTCACACCCCCTTGATCCCTAAATTCATGAGAACTACTTTCGATGAGCCGGACAGGATATGATAATCACTGAGTACTGGAGTATGATACCAATGATGAGAATGATGCTAGTATTCTAAAGATAAATAGATATCTGAGGACCAAGTGAATGATTTGGGGTTTTCTAGCTAAAAACCCTCGTACAAATGCACATGTGTCCCTGCAAACAATCTCTGATGGATACTGGATAACTGCAACTGGATGAATACGTTGAAGAGTAGATGGTGAACCTGGATGGTTTACCCTGGATGATACTAGGGCAGATATCTCACTGTCAAAACCTCGTTAGCTGAAGACGACATCTTCAACCCCAACTATTGTGGTTGCACGTTGTGCTACTACTCAAAATCTCCAAAATAAATAATAATCATCAGTAACCTTCTTTGGTCTCAGTACCCTCTTAAATAGAATCTCATAAAATTTTAGGGTTTGCATGTCACTTTTAGGGTTTTTGCTTTACTTTTGCATGCATGCATTTCTATTTTAATGTTGACTATTAATCCTAAATAAATAAGGATTCTTCCATCCGACTAATGATTTGACGCTGAAGGAAAGTCTTGTAGTGCTATAAGTATCAAATCCATTCAGTCAATTCCCTCTTATGCAGTACCCACTCGAACCTAAGGGAATTAAATAGGCTAGCGGGTGTTTGGTACGCTTAATTTTAGGGGGGACATTATAGCCCTACTTTCCTCTAATGGACAAACATTAATAAAGGTAATTGTGTTAAGAAGGTGAATATTGGAGAAGATGTTGGTCTAGTTTTTCTTTAGTCATGGTTACAATAGCTCTTGATAGAGTCCATCAACAGCTTATATCCAAAATAGGGCCAACAGGGACTTGTGATCGAGGAGCTACGTAAGGACAATAAATCTATAGCATTTGAATATAAACATGCTAAATTCATTGAACACCCATATGATGAGTCCATTCGAGGTGATATAGAGCATGAATCAAGAAGTAATACATAATAGTTCCACCCTAGTTTAGATCTCTGGAATTCATCTACCATAGATATTCAATCACTAGGCTTGAGGTTTTCTATTTTATATCTTCTTCTAAAGGGATAATTGATTCAATGAAATAATCTTATGGGATTCTGATTAAAGATGCGATGTATTTTGTTGGGACGTTCATTCTTTAGAAGGATTTTCTATTTTGTTTGTTTCCATTATAGTCTCATGTTATGGTTGTCCTTCACTATATATAGTTGCACACTATTTATTAGATGTTCATACATGGTTGTGATGGTGCATCTACTATTAGGGATCCCACTTACTCTTATACAAATTGAAAATCAACTTGGACTAGTTATGGCACATCGTACTATGGCTCAGATATATAATCTTCCCCATGCTCTTAAACCCTCTTTATTCATATTCCTTGACCACGTTACCCTTTGGATCGGCTTTGGTTTTGGTACACCATCCCATTTACTTTTAAGTTTCTTCTTATACCTTTCCTTAGGGACACCCCCCTTGTGCTGGAGGAGCCAGCCTAAAGATAGAGGAAGAGCTACTGTGGTGATAGTGGGAAACATCCTTCCTTAGTTCTCCTCGGGTTGCACTCATGTCTAAGGGCTTTATCACTTGAGTGAAACCTTGGGAAGTAACACTATCTATTGAAATTTATTAGCTTTATTAAGGGTGATATAAATTAGAAACCATAACCCTCATAGTAAACCAAAGATACGTGTGATTGTAAAATCCATAAAATGACTTTAGAATTGTTGTAGTTTATCTAACTGAAGCAATTTGAGATTCTAATTCAAATCGCTTCAGACTTCTTTTGATTTACTAAGTGTATATTTGTCCTTTATGGTTCATAGCATGGATACCATGCAACATCATTCAAATTTCATATTACAAATGAAAATAGAAACCTGTATGTAATCTAGGGAACCATAAATCAATTTGAGAGAATTCTTCTCATGATGGTTGTTACCAATGCATGCGAATGGAAGCTATAAATGGAGATAATGAATATATCCATCAACTGAGATATGGATCCATTGTAGGAATCATATTAACTGCAAATATAACAACAGAATCAATTTTGAAGCTCTAGTCAAAATGTTTACAGATGTTCTTTGTTGGTAATGTTCTTGGATGACATATGTTTATGTTTTGAAGGATTAGTCATTGATACTTTATCATCCATGAAGATTGAAAATACACATCCATATTCAAGGAATGTTTGTGGCTTGTAGATACATGTAATGTATGTATGTTGCATAATTATTAAACCAAGTTCTGAGAACATTATTACGAATGATGATGAGAACTTGATAATTGGTCGAGAGAGCATACTTGGAGCTGAATTAGGCCTGGATGGTATATGCTGGGTAGACTCAGCATTTGGGGTGCATTTGCATTAAACTCATGAAGATGTTTTGAAGGAAAGAGAATGATACCAAATAAATAGTGGAGTGGCTCATCTTAATTAGTAAACTTTGGTAGAGCTACAAGGCCAATTCAGTGGGAACATGCATGGTGTTTTGTCACAACATGAGATAGAAGGGTACAAATTGTTTGATTTACATGATGTCATGTAGTGAAGGAAAAGAAAAATGATGCGAATGAATAATACTTAAAAAAAAAGGTACTAGTGGATACCCTAATCCTAAGAGAGACCTAAATGGTTAAACAAGAAATGGGGAGATTGTAGTAATCATGAGACATCATGGGGAATTGAAAATATTTAAGAACATGATATGTGAAATGATGCAAAATCGATGATCCATTCTTTGAAATTGAATTTGATCACAATATGAGAGTGAGCCATTGGATAATACTAGATTGAAGTCTTCTAAAGTTCCAATGGGTCTTGCAAAGAACGAAAAAAGAGATACAATAAGAGGGAAATACATCATCAGAGAAAGT
>LPNX010373911.1:26426-37836 GCA_001517045.1 Pseudotsuga menziesii
CACAAGGACCATGAACAAATCCATACAAATCCATTTTTGCATAACATGTGATACTAACAAGCATTCATGGAATGATTGTTCACACACCTTGTGGAATCAAGGCTAATGCACTAGAATAATATGGAAAAAGGAAATAATATAAACTCTTTTAAGGGTCAATAATCATAACAAGGGCATTGGAACGGTCCAAGATGTATCTAGAGCTCTGGCATATAATGCTAATGACTCGATTGTTACTCTACTTGGTGTAGACATCATTTCATTTTTTGCATATGGAACATGAGGGCATACAAAACCATTGTATTTTTGGTATTCCTAAAAATCATTTGTTATTATTTGTGTACCCAATACCCATGATACATTACATTATTTGAGATGGAAGATGTTGACCAAAAATTGAAAAATGCCCTGAAAATGACGAATTGGATGGTATGGAAGATAATGATTTGATGGTGACTAGAAAGAGAGTCAAGATGATTGGGATTGTGTAGAGAAAAAAAATCCTCCTCAGCCTTTTAGAAGTTTATAGAACAAAGAGAGGAAAAGACCTAAGAGAGGAAAGAGTTTAGATCAAAGCAAAAGAAACAGGAGGGAAAAAAATCCAAGAGTTGGTAGATCAATGTGAGACTTCTCTTGAGAGAAGAAATGCTTGAAAAAGGTGTATGAATTCCTTATATGTTTAACGAACGTTGATAAATATGATGACCTATATGTAGCGAGGGAATTCTTCCAACGCCATTTTTGATTAAATTAATAGCTCTGTCGCTCTAGCGACAACCATTTGTGCAACTCTGAAAGGCTTGCTATACTAGCGATGAAATTTTCGTCGCTAATATAAAAATTCCGTAGGAACATTAAAGGAGTTGTTGTCTCTATAACAATGCCCATTTTTTCAACTCTCCAACGGGCTTGTTATACTAGAGAATGATTTTTTGTCGCTAGTATAGCAAGCCCGTCGGTGAGTTGCACAAACAGGTGTCGCTATAGCGATGGAACCTCATCGCTACAATGACGATGCATCGCTGGAATAAACATATTTTAAACATGTTACTCCATCGTTATAGTGACAACAAAGTGTTTCTATAGTGACGATGGAAGTGTTTCTATAGCGACAGCACCTTGTCGCTACAACGACAATGCATCATTGGTATAAACATATTTTAAACATGTGACTCCGTCGCTATAGAGAAAACCAAGTGTTGCTGTAGAAACGATGGAAATGTTGTTATACCAATGGGGAAGTGTCGCTATAGCGACACAGTTTGAGTTTTTAAAGAACCCATGTTTCATTTTTTTTGTGTCGCGATAGATACAAACTATGGAAAGTGTTCCTACAACGATGAATTTGTTTCCACAAAAAAAGGGGTCATGTTCGTCGCTATAGCAATGCACAAGTGTTGCAATAGCAATGATTTTCCGTTGGAAAAATGTGCACATGTACTAGTGTCGGGATTCCAAAGCAGTTAAGGGAAAGTGAGTAAGGTGAAAGTGGTCACTTGTTTTGCATATGCTTACTGATGGCAAGACTTTCCATTTCAAGCCGTAACATTTTGGCGATGTTGTCGGGGATCATTTCAAAATATGAAGCGGTTGATTTCGAGTCATTCACACCCTGGAAAGAACGACATCTGGTAAGAAAAAATTGAGCTAATTCTTTCTAGGAATTTTGAAAATATTATTGAAGACTAATCTTGCAGGTCTTACCTTGTGACTCGACAAAGAAAATCCCAACATGACTTAACACTTTGGTAAGTCTTGAAGTCATAATTTTATATTATTTCTTACATTTTTTAAGAACTAACCTACAGGCTTACCTAGAAACTCCTCAAAGAGCTCATCCTGTCCCATCTATCATGCACACCCTTGTTTTATTTGGTACTTTAGAGATATTTTCTTAACTAACGTGGTAGGTTTCTCTTGTCAACTCCAATCGAAGAAAATTAAAAGAAGTAATCTATAAACATAGGGAAGCCCAACAAGATGGAATCCAATTATGAATTGTGGATGGACATATTGGAATTCTCATTCATTCCAAGTTTCCCACACAATTACTCCATTAAATAATTGTGGTAAGACATCATTTCCATTGTTCCAGCAATATCAGAACCATGAATTATCCCATGTGCAAGAATTCATGCGATTCATCCGAGAAAGTAACACCATGCATGAAGACATTAGGATTAGGCTATTTCCATTATCTCTTCACCTAGAAGTCAACTTATCTATCAGAAATTGGTATGAAGGATTACCTTGCAAAATATTTTCTTCTCTCAAGCAATTCATTGATTCATTCAGCACGGATTGGGATTACAGTATTGAAGAACGGGAAAGAAATTCTATGATCAATAGAATCTGGGAAGAAGCCATGGGAAAAATATATACACAACATGATGTAAGAGAATGAAACATAGATGATATTCCATTCAAGTTTGAAGATACTGATAATCCGAATACTACATAAATGGAAATTGGTTTCGCTCCTCTTGATCTATCAACTTTACCAGGTTATTTAGATGAGTTACCCGAAGTATTCTGGCATGCATTCAAGGAAGACCATAATAATTATGTGCATCATGTGGAATGGTTTATTACTATGGCTTCTAGATATGGTCTTAAATAAGAAGAAGATGTTTACACGCGATCATTTGTACTTCATCTGGGAGGAAAATCTCCGACTTAGTTCGTGGGCCTAGATAAAGGAACGATATCATCATTTGAAAAATTTGTGGAAACATTTTGTAACCACTGGGATTCATGGCATCATGATGAATGGATGCCTCCTGTCAAGAATGTGAAGGACTTGTTCAGTAAGGAATCCCGAAGAAAATATCAGGTCGAAGCAACCATTGTTCAAGGTCTAACTGATGATATATTGAGCACGATAGATGAAGCTTCCCAAGCATATCAATATGATTATGATCGCATATATGATGATCCAAAAGTACTAATTGAAGAGGCTGAGAAATAAAAATATAGGATGAGTCCTCCCTTCCAACATATAGAGACTCCTTGTGACATAATAGACCTTTGGGAACATAATTATGGGAATTCTGAGGATGATTGTTACTAGACATTTATGGGTCTACCTCTCTATGATTCCTCGAGACCAGGTAGAGTTCTCTCCATACGTTACAATGAGAAAGAGAATATTGATGAATTTACTTAGGAAGAGCCAAAACTTGACACTATTAGGGATGATGAACTCTCACTCACCTCCAACAAGGATGATAAAGACATAACTTATGGAGACCTTGTTCAAATATTTGGGACAACGTATCTTTGGTGGTTCTTCCATGATGTCCCCGTCATACTCGACCTGCAATAGGGAAGCTTGTCGCACTAAGGATCCTTTTCCAGATATTCAACATATGATGAGCCTAGGTCATCACTCTCAATTGTTCCCCTCAAGATGCACAAAATAAGGTTTTCATCCTCCTCTACCCTACATCGACAAGCCCTGAATGATACATCAACAAGGCTAAGGAAGGTAGGTTGATAGGTATGACTTTCATCCCTCAGTCTCATAATATTTATTGTATATATTTTCATTTGAGGCATGAAGGTATGGATTATCTTGTTGAAAATTTTAAAATTTGAAGCATTATTGGGGTTACTAACATGATTGTGGAAAAGATAGGTGATATACCTGTATGTACAAAGAAAAGTATGAGTAAATGTAGAGACATTTTGCGGCTCTTATATGAATATTTGCAAAGTCCAAACCCATAGATAGCCTCCCAAGGTTAGGATTCATGGGTGAGTTTCATGCAAATTGTTTCACAAGATGTGTATGGTGGAGGTGTCTAATACGTAATCCCACTATAAGAATGGATCAACAAAGCGTGTCAAAGTAATGCTTCTCCATGGCTTTAGTTTCAAGTTTTCCAAGTTCTTAAGAAGGTATGTTTTCCTGCACTCATCAAGATAAATATTATGGTACAAACTCAACATATCATCAATGAGGTATTGTCTTGGATTATGCTAAAGGATAAATGTTAGATGGAAGGTATGGATTGCTTACATAAATGGTTACATTGGTGGTATGATTTCAATTAACATGTTTTGATTACCATGTTTAGAGTAGGTAGGTTTAGTTGCATTAGGAATATTTCTATGTGTTTCATTTCATGTATTTTCATGTCTAGTTAATTTTCATTTTTCTTAATTTGTTCACCTCATTTTGTCAAAAAGGCCGGATGGAAGTGTATGCATCTACATGCTTTTAATCTCTCGAGCATTCAATATGTGTGTCGGTCTATAGGTACCAATAGATTCATATGCTATCGAGGAATCCTAGGAAGAGCACTTGTCCTATAATTCTAGTGTAATGTCCCTATTCAAAAATTCCCAATAAAGGCATAATTTTGGAAAAATCGTCTTTACTAGTTTTGACCAAGGGGGATTCAAATGGCTCAAGAGGGTATCGAATTTTGTAGGGAATGATTTTTGAAGTATTAGGAATATTAAAGGGACTCTATGGTATTATTATGATATTTAATATACATCTACAACTCGAATTGGTAATTATGGGAAAAGGGCAAAATTACTAGCAATTTATAATGCAATTCCCCATAGGGTAATGGAAGAAATGGCTCTCCAAATCCTATTCGAACCTCCAAAATTTTATAAACGAGTATTGAAACTGTAAAAATACTTATTTAATTTCATTTTGTGTGGTTAATAATTCTGAAACTGAGTTTTAAATCTGCATATACTAATGCACAATTTCAGTGATATTTGCTTAAGGGAAATGACACTTAAAAGCTCAACTTCTGCTCATAAATGGTGCACAGAATAGTTTAGAACAGAGAAAGATGAATTTATTTCATTGAAATAATTTCAATATATCACTAAAAACACATAAAATTGATCCAATTATCAATATACGTCAGACACACAATCTCCATTAAAAGGGAAAATCATCACATGGAAACTAGTCACAATAAAGCTTGGAAACGTGGACATTTGCACAAGTATTTCTTATAATTTCGACTTACAGAGAATATGAAGATGATATTATACATACATACATCATAAATAAATTCTTGTTCATCAACCATCCTCAGAAAGGCACAAGAATCACTCCAAAAAGTGCGCCATCAAATGAGAGTGTGGGGAAATGGCACTATTTCTTCATTGATTGACATTTTTACATGAAATATTTCAGTATTTTGACTTGAGAGTATTCTGAAATTGAAATAAGGATAATTTACATTGAAAAATAAAATAACTAGGCATTGGAATCTTCCCCAAAGATATCAATATCTCACCCAAAGCGCAATCCCTCCATGAGCAAGAATATGCAATAAAAACTAGAAATGGTTGAGAGAAAGTGCTGCAATAGAAGGAACCACAAGCTATCATTTAGATTACACCTGCAAATAAAAATCCATTAAATCTCCATGAAATACCTGAGTGGACTCTCCAAACACCAACTTGGATGGGAATTTTTCGCCCTCGAAATTGGCTAAGACAAGAAAACTAGTCATCCACTAGCTCTCACAATTCACAAACACAATTTTATCAAATGATCAAAAGATCTTCTATTGGTTGATTCCTATATTTTATAAATATTCTTAGCCTTCTAAGGTTACCAATCCATCCACAAACTCAAACCATTTTTAATTAGGGTGTGGGATCAATATTTTCCATGTGTCCTCCCTTTCCTAGCCTTCCATCTTCCCCCAATTTGAGTAGGAACCTATTGAGCTTCCCAAACTCGCATGAGAATCCTTGGATGCTCTATTTTGACCTAACATGTCAGATATGTCATATTTCATCCTTTATATATGATTTGTGTCATAGCATCTTCATCATTGTTCTCATAGAGCTAGGGAATCTAGTCCAAGTGTATTGGCCTTCTAACTCATCCAAGAACATTTAGGCTTCTGATGGATTCAAAATTGCAAGAGGAGGATGGCATGTGGCATGGAAATTCTAGCTTGTGTGGTCCCCATAATATCCATGTGTCTCCATGCTCCATTGCCACTTCAATTTTCTCTTGTATTTATTTAATAAGCTCCATTATTAAATATTTATTCCATTCTAATGTCCGAACATCATTTATTAGCTCCCTTATTAAAACTACAAATGTTTCCATCCAACCTAGGGAACTAGTAGGGTTGATGGAATTGTCCTACTATGCAATTATAAAAATGGGGACATTACAGCCAATGTTATGCTACACTTGTACCTAGTGCACCTTCAGGTGTGCCCCAGGGAGAGAGGGATAATTTTTTCAACCAAGAGGGGTATTATTGAGTGATGGCAGTCATAGTTGGATGCTTTGGTCCTCCTTTAAGGGTACTATAGCTTAATGGAGCTATTGACTTCCTATTAAAGAGGTTTTTAACCTTGGGGTTGGTGTCTGGGGAACCTAACGGTTGACCAATGGGTCTCATGGCTCCATTTCCTTCTTGCGCACTCTAGTGGCCTTTGATTTAGCTATGAGACACTCATCCTCAGTCATGGCCACTTCATACACCATTTTGTCCTAGTCAGTGGGTCCTTTCTATCCCTAGATTTCTTTCCTCAAAGGAAGGAATCCTCCATACTAGGTCATTTCCTTGCTTTAAGCAAGGCATTGAGGGATTTTACAACATTCTAGGGGTTATATGGGGTATAAAACCCTCCCTTTAACCCACTTTGGCCTTTCATTCAGAGCGATTTTCTTATTTGAGCATTTTTTGGCACCTTGGGATGCAAATACCCCCAGGTAGCCCACCATAGTTTATATTTTTTTTTTTTTTTTTTTTAATTTTAGGTTGGCATTTGATAATTATGATTTTGCTTGTTTTAAGGCATGTAAGCCTGGATAAGTGAGTGTTATATCATATAAATATATGTCCTCACTTTCACTAGTAACTCTTTGGTGAATCTCTGCTTTTGGTGATGCTTCGATTTATTGGATGAACATAAGCATAAGGAGGTCGGGCTTCTTACATTTTCCTTGGATGTTGATGGATGTGCATGTATCAAGTCTTAGTAGTAGCCTTAGAGCTGCACTCTTCCCTAGGATAGTTCGTTGCTTTCTTTCCTGTCAACGATGATGAGACGCCTTGTGGTGAGGGTTCCTTAAGATTTCCCCCTATATTTACTAGGTTAGTTTCTTAACATAGGACCCTTCCTCACTAGGTTAAAGATCCTCCTTATAAACCCTGGGTTAGGTAGGGCTTGTGCTAGGTTTTTTTCCTAGGTTTTCACACTTTTCTCTCACAAAACCTAGTTTAGGAGTTACATTTCAACTAATCTAGGGTTATTTCTTAGAGTAGTCTTAGGTTGGTTAGTGTCTAGAATATTTTTAGGTTAGTTAGGTTTTTAGGTTATGTTTTTATCTAGGTTAGGGTTGGCGCAGGGTTTTGTTATTCGCGGCAGTTACACACTGGTGCACACTCCCTTTTCTACCGGCAACACGCTCCTCAAGGAAGGTTGTCTCCTTCACAAGCACCCTCTACCTTGGCCGAGTTTGCACCCTTGTTGTTACTCTCTTCATCGTAGGTGCTCTCATCCTCGCTAGTCATATTTTGTTTTCCCACTGCGTCTATCTCCTTCTGCAGGTTTCTCCAACCTACTACAAGCCTTCACACGGCGGGTCATCTCCCCTAAACTCTTGGCATCCTCCTCCTAGATAGGATATCTATTGTTCCTCCTAAGCTTCCTCATAATGATATCCATCCTTTCTCGTGACCTAAAACAGCTCTTCCCCTTCCCTTTCGAGTTGTTTTCATTTCCACATGATTTTCACCTTTCGTTAGATTTGCCTGCAATCTCCCAATTGTATTCCTTCCCACTCTATGTTGTGTGCTACCTTAACCTGCAGACTGCAACATTGTTGAGATATGTTACTCTCAGCACCTTCCCTCCATCAACTAGCAACATGCTCCCATTATATCTTCACCTCCTTGGTGTCATCCTCCACACTGCAGCTTCCCCTGGTCACTCTCTTTCAACTAGAATCCACGCCCTGAGACTTCTATTCCTCCTCCATGCATTTGCTTCCAACTCCTTCACTCCATCCCATGTTCCTAGAAACTGCCTCCTTCTAAGGCTAATATCTCTGCTTCACCTATGTGCTCCTTCTCTAGCATGACCATTATCCCTTTTCACTGCTAACGTCCTTGCTGGAAATCCTCTCCTGGTGTTTTTCTTTTCCTCTCCTCCTCGCGGCTCCAACTAAATGTTATCCTCTCCTTGTCATTGGTTCCAGACTACCGCTAGCCTCCTCACTTCATTCACACTGTGTCCAACCTCATGGCTTCCCTTAAAGTTGCAGCCACCTCCTATACTCGCCATCTCCTCTCACGGGCTACCTCGATCAGTTTCCATCAACCGTGCATGGTCATAGTTACAATTAGATAATTTGTTGCCTACAATTAGATAATTGCATGGTCATAGTTATAATAACAACACTTAATTATTCACTCTTTTTCAAGAATCGATTAGGCACTGATCAACAATATACTCGAGAGAAGTTTCCTTTGATGTTTAGTATCTTTGAGGGGTCTAATAGGTTTATCCCCTAAGAGGCTCCGACTTCTGAAGCAGTTAAGGGAAAGTGACTAAGGTGACAGTGGACACTTGTTCTGCATATAAAATCCAATTTGACTTCAATCCACACAGATTTTGATAATTATAAGACATGTTTATTTTGGAATTGAAAGTCACCGCATGATATTTGTTTTTTGAGTTAATTATTTGTTTCCTATAATTAGAATAACAACACTCAACTGTTCAATATTGTTTAAGTCTCCATTAGGCATTGATAAACAATATACTCGAGAGAAGTTTCCTTCACGGGGACTTCACTTAGTGAACCTCTCACATAGCACGTGCGATCGTGGGATATTGAAGAATACCCTTAATTTTGAGAGATATTGACCCAAACTCTTTTTGTTGAACCCCCCTCCCAATACTTAAAACCTCCTCCCTAACCCATTTTATACCACCCTACCCACCCCCACGTTAAACCCCTCATCCCATGAATACTTGAAATATATTGGTTTGATTTTTGATAATTTTAAAACCCACAATATGAGCAAACATGATAGGATATTGGATAAGAAGTGAAGCCCTCGTGGTTTCCTTTTGCTTTTAGGGCCTAATAGGGATCTCTCCTAGGAGCCTCTGACTTGCAAAGACATTAAGGGAAAGTGACAAAGGTGAAATTGGTTCTACATATGCTTACCAGTGGCAAGACCTACCATTTCAACCTATAATGGATTTGAAGGGGGTTAGCTTCCACTCTATGGTATCCAATTCAACTATAGAGATATCTCTTATTTCCTTCCCAACCTCATTCCTTCTCTTCGGTTGCTTACCTACCAAGAAACCATTGCAAAGACCTTGAGAGGATTAATGATATGAAATCCCTCATCCATCTCTTTATTGTGAAGTTGCTAGAGATATTTGAAATTCATATGGTCAAATATTTCATTCCTGTTTTGCAGCATTAGCGTGAGTCAATAGGGAACTTGGATACGAGTGAGGAAGAAAATGTGAAATTCATATTCCTTGAAGACATTAATTGTAGCTCCGTTCACTATAAGGTTCCGAGTAGATATTTTTGAGATCTCCATTGAGTCACAATCAAATATGGATAGCTTTGGTGAGCCTATATGGGTCGTCTGACATATAACCAACATAATTGCTACTAGGGAGGGCACATAAAGGACATTTTTTAAAACTGCATTCTCAAATTGAATTGAACCTTTCCCAAGAACTGGGATTTCAAAGTCATCTCCCATGTGTATTCTAGGACACTAGAGACTCTCCAAAGAGGGGAATGATTCCTTGGAGGAAACCATGTCGTTGGAGGCTCCAAAATCAATATAAAAATCTTGTGACTGAGAGAAACTAGAGTTCAGTGCATGGAATCTCTCATGATCTTCAGTCGTGTTTCTAGGATCGAGCTTCCTATGACCTTCGGGAAGGGGAATATTGTTTTGTTCAAGTTGTCTAGACATTTGGTCTATGGTTCTATTCATACATAGGTTCTAAGGATGATTCCCTCTCTTGCAGTATGAGCACTTGGTATTTTCAAACTTTTTTTGCTTGTCCTTCTTAAAACTTGAGGCTCCATTTGAAGGAGTCTGCCTCTGCTTAGGTCTGGTATGAGATTTATTTTTATTTGTTTCCTTTTTTTTCCCTTTGGATTGCGCATTATGTGAATGCATTAAGAGAGGGAATTCTCCAGTTTGGAGTTGTGAATATCCCGGAATGAAAAGTGGAAATGAACAGTAAGAATTATGGGCCAATTTTGCTCAGAATGAAGAGAACCAATTGTAATTCTTCTTTTTAATCCCACACTTTTTTCATTGCATGACCAAATATTTGACCTTGGAGAAGAATTTCTCGATGGTTTCAAAATTGTTGGGTTGAAGAGAAATCAGTTCATTCTCCAGAATATGGCCTCTGAACTCATCCTCCTTGGAAAACAATGATTTGAGCTTATGCCATACTTCGCTTGGAGTTTTTAATCCATCAAGGTGCAAGAGTAACTCCGTGAAGATATGAATGCATATGAAACCAAGGGCTTCATTTGATTCATTCATTAGTGCATTATTGACAGTGATTTAACCTGTAAGAATTATAAGTTGAGAAATATTACATAGTAACCTGAAAACAAAAATAAAGTCTATTACAAAATGAAATCTATTCCAAATGAGTCCAAAAATATTGCATAGTAACCTAAATACATAAAATTGAACTATATTCCAAACGTGTTCAGAAATATTGCATAGTAACTTGAATACAAAAATATCTTCCACATATGCTTGACAATTTTTATTAGACTATTACTCATATTTTAGGCCTTATTAAAAAACTTTTAAGGTAACTAACTTTGCTTTATCACCCTAAATTATTTAACAGAACCACCAGAGTTGTGGTCGTACAATTTACTAGTGTTAACATAAAGTAAATATTGCTTGTATAGTCAAAACTTCTCAAATCCCTTCGGTGGGATCTCCATGACATAAGGTAAGGAAACGGGTGGGATGTCTGTGGCGAGAATCATTCTTATAACTCCAAACTTAGTGGATGAAAAAATGAGAAAATACACATTCATGACTCTATTATTCACACTGAGAAATGCAATTGTTTAAACTTCAATCAATATGTACTCATGTTATCCTTGGAGCACTTTAAATTCATTTCAACTCAGGATAAAGCATGTATTAAGAGGGATCTAACAATATTGTTTGAAATGCAGACTTGTTCTCAAGTTTTTATAAATTTAGAGGCTAGATAAATCTAATGTAAGGATAGATCTAAAGTTAAAATAAATATAGGTTATATTTAATAATTTAAAAAAACCTAATTTTATTGATGGATTGTGGAAAGTAGAGAACTTTATTTAACACAAGAATTAAGTCTATAATAAAATAAACATTAATCCAAATAAGTTTAAAAA
>LPNX010373911.1:38092-114445 GCA_001517045.1 Pseudotsuga menziesii
GCCTGAAGTAGGCCTGGTTGGCCTTGCTTGCTTTATAAGGATGTGCAAAACTTTAATTTCATATCAAAACCCGAGACAGAACGAAATTGTAAGGGATCAAAAAAATGATTGTTGGGTTTGATTGGGTCGTCTTCCACTCTATGGTATCCATCCAATTCAAGTGTAGAGGCAGCTCTACTTTCCTCCCAACCTCATACCCTTTCTTTGGATACTTACGTAACAAGAAACCATTGCAAACACCAAATCCCTCAACCATCTCTTTATTAATGTGAATGACAGAAAATCCCTCAACCGTCTCTTCATTAATGTGGAATTTTTAGAGATATTTGATGTCCAAATATTTCATTCTGAATTATGTTATGTTTGTAGCATTAGCATGATTCAATAGGGCACTTGGATATGAGTGAGGAAGAAAATGTGAAATTGCATTGCTAATATATGGCTGGCTGTCCAAAGGAGGCATTGCATTGCTTTGCTTTATATGTCTGTCCAAAACTTTAATTTCATGTGAAAATCCCAGACTAAATCGCAAGGGGTAGGAAAAGCGAGTGTTGGGTCTGAAGGGGTTATCTTCCACTGTGTGGTATCCAAATAGAGCTTCATCACCGATCCGCTATTCTGAATGATTGTCACAGTGCTCTTTCCGTCGTACACCACCACAATCTTCGACGATGGAAATGTTAACTATTGTATAGTCAAAACTTCCCAAATCCAAATCCCTTGAGTGGGATCTCCCTGCCATAACACCACGGAAGTTGTGAGATGTTCGTGTCGAGAGTAGTGGTCCATGACATGTAACTCAAGTATTTTGGTCTTGTAATCCATGATCCCAATGGTCTACATCTGTCTACCCAGTATGCCCAGTTTATGGTTGGGAAGGTGTATCTCCAATCCCTATCTTGGCCCTAAACCAAAAAACTATAGAAAACGAGAACCAAAAATTCTATAGAGCTGCAACCTCGCAAGTAGGATTTGGATGGTGAAGATTTGGGATGTCTAGAAACTAGTTGGACCAACCAAATCACCTCATTCAATCACATCTCATGTTAAGTTCAGCTTTCCATTTTGAGAAATTTTATTTTTCTAGTGACCTACTGGATAGGATGGCCCCAATCATTAAGCTTGAGGACAAAATAGAAGGCATAAACAACTTCCTATCTTGGAAGTATAGGATTGGTCTCATTCTGAAAGAGAATGGCCTTGATAAGTACATCAAGGATTAATTTATAGAAGCTAAAGAAGTTCAAGATAAGGAAAAGCATTAACAAGACCTAATAAAAGAAATGAGGATCAATGTTGATTCTATCAAATATCACTTCATCCCTCAAGTTTCATCTAAGAATACACCTAAGAAAATGTATGATGCACTTTCTAGAATGTATGAGGGAAGGAACATCAACAGAAATATGAATTTGAGAGATCAAATGAAGGGAACCAAGATGAGAAAAGGAGAATCAATTCAATATTACTTCACAAGGGTCTCCCAGTTCAGAGAACAACTAAATTCTATTGGAGACACCCTTGATGAGGATCAACTAGTTATGACTTCTCTCAATGGTCTCACTAGACCTTGGGACTCATTCATATAGACTTAGTGTGCTAGAAAATAAAGTATGAAGTTTCACATAGTATGGGAAGATTACATATGAGAGGAAGCTAGAGTAGCCAACAAAGAATCTCTACTCAGACAAGATGATCATGATGTAGCCATCCTTACTAAAGGAAGAAAAAAAATAAAAATTCAAGAAGAGTAATAAAAAACCTTCAAAGAATAAGTTTCAGAAGAAGAAGAAGCACTACTCAAAGTATCAATGCTACAATTGTCATAAGATAGGACACCTTGCTAGAGAGTGTCCATCACCAAATAACAACAAGAGACATCATGCTCATGTCATGTCGCCATACCCCATAATACGGATTATTAAAAAAAATTCTTAAAGAACCCCTTTGTTCTTTTGATAAACACCAAGTATGGACGTTAACCTATTCTCCAACCTTCATCTCAGGATTAGAACCACTATACCAGTCGTTTTTCCATTCAATTTTCCATTTTTCATCCAAAATGGTGATTTCTGAACAAACCTTACCCCTTCCGTGATTTCTGAACAAACCTTACCCCTTCCGCACTTCCGCTTCCTCACTTCTGCTTCCACATTTCCACCTCGGAAGTCGAAAGTCAAAAGTTGGAACCCAGGAACTTGCACTTTTGACTTAATCTCTCTCTATCCTTCTGACTTCCGCTTTCCGACCTCAGAAGTCAGAAATAGGAGCATTAACTTAGCCTTAGGATTTTCCTCCTGATTTATTCCTTCCACCTTTCACCTTTTGCAGGAGGATCCCAGAATTTGGAATATTATACTCCGATGGAACTTCCTTCTCCTGCATTCTGCCTTCTATGGTGGATCTCGGGGTGTGGAACACAACTTTTCCTCCCAATTCAACTATTTCCTCTCAAATTCTGCATTCCACCTCTCCTAGGTGGATTTCTAAGGGTGGAAATGCCAAGTCAGAAAAATTCTGACCTCTGCAAGAGTATCCCAACCTTCATGAACTTAGGAAAGATGCATAAAAACACCTAAGGCATAAACAGAGATAGAATGCAAGAAATATACACAAGTAACATCTACTTCATCATCACTAAGCAATCAATCATGAACATAAAAATTCATATACAAATACATTTCATAAACAACATAACAAGAATACTTATCTTGAAGGATGAAGTTGTCTTGCAACTAGCTATGTAGATGCAATGTTCCACCCAATCGTATGCCAGTGTGTTCCTTAATCTCTCAACACCACTTCCAACCCTGATTTGGGAATGATTCCACAAGTACTAGGGAACAACATAATCACACACATATAGGTATCTTTAACACACAATCAAGCCAACCCCTAGTTTGACTAATCAAACTGTCCATCTAATCCATCACCTAGTTGGGTTAATAGGCTATAGGCTTATCAAGCCAACACTTGCATTAATGGACCATCCAGACCAAAATATGGGTTCATAGGCCTCAAGACAAAACCATATCTCACAGTTGGGTTAACAGGTTGTCTAGCAAAGGATTACACACAAGTCCAATGCAAAACAAGACTCAACCAAGCCAAGATCCAATCGAGTTAACATGCCTTGAGGCCAAGCCAATATCCCTTGGGTTTACAGGATGATAAGGAAGTGGAAAGGTAATTGAATGACTATTCTAGTGGCTCACAAAAGATCTAAGGACACCTCCATAAAATCTATCTGGCATGGCATCCACATTACCTCCATCCAAACACAAGGTAGCATCCCTCAGCTCTGCTCAACAGTCCCTAAGGCTATGCCTCCCTTCTAGTTCTCTTCAAGGCATGTAGTAAGGATATACCATCCACTCTTATCTTTATTTGAGGTTCCTTCTTACACTATGTTACAATTCCATTTCTCTTCGCTTCCACTCCTCAGTCTTGTGAAACCATGAGACCCAAATCCTAGGGTACACAACAAAACCACACTATTGGACCAATAAACCAGATTTTCACTATACACATGGAAAAACATGGTAATAGAGGATTTATACTACAGGAAACCACCCATGATGGAAAAACCACATATGACCATACTTGCTCAAAAAATTGAGCAATCTCCTCTGCCCTTTCTCGACAAAAGAAAAATATTTTCCAAATACTCAATCCCTTGACCCTTGCACGGCTGAGGATGGTAAGAAACAGGTGAAGGACCCTCAAAAAAAACATGGTTCTCTCTCTCTATGGGTTAAATGGCCAGGGTGAACAACCTGAAATAAAAATTTCTGTGGGATGAGTGAGTAGCTTAAATGAGGAACAACAAAGAGAAAAATGTGTTTGAGGAGAATGGTTTGAATGCGGGTTTTTTCGGAATGACTAAGGAGGAGTGACCAAAACCCAAACATGATCTCTTCTGAAGATCATTGAACACATCATGTGATTTCTTCCTGCAGAAGAAAAAGCATGTGATCCTTGAGGCTGCAGGACTGCACAGACTGCAGTCTGCCATGCCTTGCACTACCCCAGGCATTAACTACCTCATCTGATTTCTGGAAAGAATTAATGATTGAGGACATAGGACAAGAAAGATAGCTAAGGGTACATGGGTCTCCCCATTGACATCTATCTTGACCCTATAGGATTAGAGGTTTGACCAACTCTCCACCCCATTCCTTGTGAATTCATGCCCCCATCTCTTTCACGTTGCAGTTCAATAGCTAGCTGTCGCATTTTCATTGATCTGTACATTTACATGATATTCAATAAGGCTCTATGCTTTGACTAGCACCATAACCATAGCCTTAGGAATCCACCTTGATTACCTATATACAAAATACCAGGTCGATGGCAGACCTTTGGCCTTAATCCCCATGCCATGATCTCAATACAATATATATGTCATGTATAATCAAAATATCATGTGGTCAAAACTAGGGTGTTACAACTCATCTAGCTGATGATGAGGATGAATAAAAAGAAAGAACTCAAAAGAGACTAACTAGAGGTGAAGATGTACAAGAATATGTGTTATTCTTTGCTCTCTCTGGGTCTGTAACACCTAGAGAAGATACATGGCTTATTGATAGTGGTGCTTCAAAGCACATCACAGGGAAGAATCAAACTTTGTCAGGACTTGAAGAAAATAACTCTCCTTAGAAAGTATCATTAAAGGATGACTATCAATATCCCATCAAAGGTATTGGTGAATCAAGCTATAAGTTTGACTCTGGGACTTCCATGAATATGAAGGAAGTATTGTATGTACCAAGTTTGAAAAGGAACTTACTTTCCATCTCTTCTCTAGATAAGAAAGGATATAGAGTTTCTTTTATAGATGGACACGTACTTATGTGGTACAAAGAAAAGAAACTTTAAGATGTTGTAGTCATTGGTGAAGAAGAAGGAGGACTTTACAAACTCAAAGGACATCTAGAGACATCCCTTGTCCATGAGACTACAAGCTCAAGTGAACTATAGCATAGGAGGCTTTCTCACATCAACTATAAGGAGTTTCCCTATGTGAGCAAGGTGGCAACATGGTTACCAGATCTGAAGGTTGATCATGAGGGACCTTGCAAAGGATGTGCAAGAGGAAAGAACATCAAGAATCCCTTTCTGAAAAGTGAAACAAAGACTAAAGGTACATTGGAACTAATTCATTCTGATGTATGTGGTCCCATGCGCTCCATATCATTAAGTGGATATAATTATTATGTCACCTTTATTGATGACTATTCAAAAAATACATGGATATACTTCTTGAAGAACAAGAGTGAAGTGTTCCAATAATGGTGGAGAATACACTTCAAAGGAATTTGAAGCATTTTGTAAGGGGGAATGACTCAAGAGGGAAATAACCACTACCTATAATCCCCAATAGAATGGTGTTAGGGAAAGAAAGAATACAACTATTATGGAAGTAGTGAAGACCATGATTCATGACCAAGAAATCCCCATGAACCTATGGGATGAACCAACAAGAACAACCATATATGTGCAGAATAGATTATCTCACAGTTATCTTGGAGTCAAGACTCCTGAAGAGAGGTATACAGGAAATAAACTTAAATTGAGCCATCTCAAGATATTTGGCTGCCCAGTATATGTACATATTCCGAAAGAGAATAGAAACAAGTTGGATCCTTCCAGAAAGAAGGGTATATTTGTTGGATATTGTGAAGTCTCCAAACCCTTGAGGATATTAATATTAGGACTCCATCATACTGAGATTAGTAGGGATGTAACAATTGATGAAGACACACCTCTTAAGAAATCTAGAAGCTGTCACCTTGAAGATGTATAGTAAGAGGATGTACCTCCCAGAATGGTAGAATTTGAACCCTCTTTTTAAATAGTAGCATATGAAGATCATGATATGCTAGAGTCTCAAGAACCTCCTACTATGGATAGCTTTCGAAAGAGAAAAACTACTTGGGTAAGATAAATCATAGAGGAAGAAAAGGGATATGGAGCTCTAGAAGGATCCAAAAGAACAAGCAAAAGATCAAAGCCATATTCTAGTTATGTAGCTTTGATGTGTGACCTTGTAGATCAAGAACCCACTAGCTATGAAGAAGCTCCACAAAAGAAAGAATGGGTTGAAGCAATGAAAAAATAATACCAGTAAATAATGAAGACTGATATTTGGGACATAGTACCCAAACTAGAAAACACGAGTGTAGTATATTTGAAATGGATCTACAAGATAAAAAATGATGTTGATGGAAGTATTGAAAAATACAAGGCATGATTTATGGCTAGAGGATTCTCTCAAAAAGAGGGTATTGATTATGAAGAGACATTTGCTCTAGTAGAAAGGTACACTCACATAAGAAGCATCATGGCACTTGCTTCCATGATGAAGTGGGATCTAGACTAGATGGATGTAACGAAAACCTTCCTTAATGGTGTGATTGAGGAAGAGGTTTACATCAAACAACCATAAGGATTTGAACTCGAAGATAGTGTGACTCATGTATGCAAGTTGAAAAAGGATTTGTATGGACTGAGGAAAACTCCTAGACCTTTGTATGGTAGAATAGATAGCTTCTTGACAAGCTTGGGATTTACCAAGAGTAAAGTTGATCCTAACCTTTACATGAAGGTTATAATGAATGATGAACCTATCATACTATTATTGTATGTGGATGATCTATTTCTGACAGTAAATGGGAAACAAATCACAGAGAGAAAGAAGAAGCTAGATGAAGAATTCGAGATGAAAGATCTTGGATTGATGCATTATTTCCTAGGGATGGAAGTGCGGTAGGGACCAAAAGGAATATTTTTGAACCATGGAAAGTATGCAGTAGAAATATTGAAAATATTTGGTATGTTGGAGTGTAAAGCCATGGCCACACCCATTGACACTGACCTGAATCTTTTATCTGATGAGTCATCAGAATTAGTGGACATGACTCAGTACAGATAGATCATTGGATCATTGATGTATCTGAGGAATACAAGGCCAACTATATGCTTTGTTGTGAACACATTAAGTCAGTATCTATTTAAACCTAGACGAGTTCACCTGATAGCTGCAAAGCATGTGATGAGGTATATAAAAGGTACAATATACTTGGGAATTTACTATGGTAGAGATCATGTCTACAAATTATATGGATATACGAATTCATATTGGAAAGGAAGTGTTGTAGACAAGAAGAGCAACTCAGGTGTATTTTATTGTCTGGGATCAGCCATGATCTCATGGTTTAGTAAGAAATAGTCCAGTGTTTCTCTTAGTACAACCGAAGCAGAGTACATAGTAGCTTTCTCCATTAGTTGTGAAGCAATATGGATTTAAGAACTTATGTCATGATTATTTAACATAGATTTGGACATTAGAGTGATTCTCCGTGATAACAAGAGTTGCATAAAGATGACAGAGAATCCAATGTTCCATGATAAATCAAAGAACATAGAAATACGATATTTTTATATAAGGGATATGGTACAAAAGGGAGCTATCAAGCTCCAGTATGTGAGTACCAATGAGTGAGTTTTTGATGTATTAACCAAGCGTCTATCTCGAATAAATTTTGAATATTTCTGTGACAAGCTTGGTGTAGATCGAAAAGACTTTCCTTGCAAGGAGGAATAGTGATGGTACTACAAATGATGAAGATATGGACCTTATTTAGAAAGGAGGACTAAGTCAAATATATGGACTCTCATCATAAAGGAATATCAAGTCGAAGACATGAACTCTCCTCGAACAAAGGGGGAGCAGCTTGATAATATGGAACTTCCCATGAAAGGGGAGCGATTATAAGACTTAGATCAATGATGAGATGACAGTGATGATCATAAGGTGTGACATTCACTTGTGGATGATAGTATCCTCTCTTGAGGATGGCAGGTATAACACTTTTATCATGAGAGTGGTCCTTACTAAGGATGGGCTTGCAAAACGTTACTCTCGGATGGAGAGTACCCACATTTATTTTTGGATATGATAGAATAAAAATATCCCAGGAGTGGTCCTAACCTAAGTGGTAAGGATGCTCTTTGATGAGTCCTCATAGGATGACATGACTGACATTTTGGATGCAGTAGAGGTCTGCTTTGTAGAAAATACTCTTGTATGGAGAATATCCCTACATTCATATGAAGACACCATAGAATAACACTCAGTTAGGAGTGGTCCTAACCTTAGTGGTATCGATTCTCTATGATGAGACCTCACGAACGTCGTAATATAACTCTAACTTGGGGGTGGTACTAACCTCAGTGGTAAGGGTGTTCTACGATGAGGGCTGACATTTTGTATGCGGTCAAGATCTGTTTTGTAGACAATACTCTTGGATGAAAGTGTATGCCTACACGTAAGTGTAGATACTCTAGTATAACTGATCTGTCGGACCTCAACTTGACTGCATTAAAAGTTTGTTGGAAAATAATGCATTCAACAGGTTAATTAATGGAACAGCATTAATAGAAATTAAATGCTCAAAATGGAGAACAACACTGATAAACAGATGCAAAGAAGAAACACAGAAACAGAGAATCGCAAACAGAAGTTGATAACGGAGTTCACCCCCTCCACTGGGCTACGTCTCCGGGTCCCTCTCCAATGGGTACCAATCCAATTAATATTTTTTGAAATGGTACAAAATGGTTTTGGAATCAACTTCAGAAACTATAAATAGAATGCTGTACAAAGTCTTGAAGACCTCTCTTCTAGAAATTACAATTAGCATTCAAAGACAAAGGAGGATAAACTATAACAGAGAATGTCAACTTCTACAGTAACAGCATCTGGACACGTCGCAGCAAAAGCTCTCTAAGCTTCTCATAACAGAGAAACGATGCTTTGTGCTATCAAACAATCTACGTCTCTCTCCTCGGTCTGTATCCTCTGTCCATTAACTACAGAAAGTTGTAAAGAACATGCTAAACAGAAAGTCTTTAAGACTCCTCTTTGGAAATTACAATTAGCCTTCGAAAGGCAAAGAAAGCTAAAATATAACAGAGAAAGTCGACTTCTACAAGAAACATCATCTACATACTTTACAGCTAACTTCCTTATAATAGAGAAACGATTCTCTAAACAATCTGAATCCCCCTTGGAAACGTGGCCCACATCCTCTATTTAAGCGTTAGCAAGAGGATAAGTAACGGATCATAGTTTTTATCTTCTTTATCATCATTACAACCATATGCTAACCGAACCATCCAATTCCGCCAAGCGTTATGTTACCACGATGTTCCATATTCCCGAACCGTTGCAACCAACTCCACGCACATATGTTGGCTCTCAACATGTTGCAATAACTTGCAACCGGGCTATGCCATGTAACGTAACCATTTGAAGTCACCACCATCTTCACAAAATTTGCAGCATAGGAGGAATTCACCATATACCCGATCTGCTATCGCAGCATACAAATGTCGCAACATATGAGGTCGTTGCCACATACCCAATCCGTTGTCGCTGCCTATAAATGTCATAGTATATAAGGACTTCGCCGAACCATTTGATGTTCAACTTGACAGTGCACAAACTGTGCAAGCCATGCTACAACTACGTGGCATGCGATAAGCTGCGCACCATGGGGTAACTGTGTGGCATGAAATAAGCTGCGCACCATGCGATAGCTGCGTGGCATGCGATAACTGTGCTACACAGCCCCTATGATAACTATGCACCATACTATAACTACGCGGGCTGTGCATATAATGTTTAGCATATGAGTTAAAACCATATATTAATAATCATTGTACCATATTGGATCAGTGTATTTTTGAAGATGAATAATCCTCCGGATCATTCCTCCCCATTGGAGAGATTTTGGACCTCCAAAATCCTAGATCACCCTGCAGGTAAGTGAGGATACATCTTCCTCACCTTTCCAATCTCCATACATCCTGCCTTGGTGATCTGCAACCAAACTTGCTTTTCAGCCTCAAATGGATGATGATTTCCATGCCTGGCTGTGCAAATTGCCTGCCTTTTCTCTTGCTATTCTTGCACTATCTGGTGCACAATTTTCTTCACATCATGATTTCCACCTTTCACATCATTTATGCCGAAAGAAAACTCCACATGTGGCTTCAACAGATAACAAAAAAAAGTCTCAAAAGGAGATTTAATGCACTGCATGTGCTGCAACTGTTCATCCCAAGCATTAGGATGTTTATTACAATAAGTCTGGAGAAATTGAATGACTTTTCTACTTACTACCCATGTTTTCCCAATAACATGTGGACAATACATTGTGCTTCTTTCAAAATTCTTGTCCCTAAGACTGCATAAAACTGACCAAAATTGCCCCAATATTCGGAAGTGCTGAACATGTACAATAGTCATAGGAAGCCCAACATGAACCCCAATATACTGAAAGCACAAACTAATTGATAGTCCCCCATCAAAGTCCCTTGCAACATTTTTACAAGGATGAGATGAAGTATGAATAGGTGTGTACAATCTTAACCCTTTATCCATAGAATTGCACATCACACAATAATCATGAACAGTCTTTTGAATAATCATCAGATTCATGCCAAGATTTGGAAGAGGCATGCTTTACTGCAACTGCACTTCAGGTTGTACATCTCTAGTAAGTGATAGTATTTCAGGTCCCTGTAACAAAGCACCATACTCGGGAACACTTTTAATTAATTCAATTCCATGTTCCACCAATGATTCACCTTTAACAGCCATTAATGCAAACTTCCTACTAGCATTCACTATCATTTTCATTTGACTTGTAGTGACTAATTCTAGATTTGTTTTCATACGATGTGCACGAACAATGTATTCCAAAACACCTTTAAAGAGATGATATTTGTTCTGCTCTCTATAAAAGACTGCTTTCTGGTCATACAAATATGGACTCCCAAGTACAATTCCACAAATATCAAGTGGTACTACATCTAGTTCTACCTCATCCATGAACTTTTCAGTAATGGCAAACTTCAATACACATTTCTTTGTAACTTGCAATTGTGTATCATTAGTAACCCAACAAAGAGGATAGGGTTGTTCATGAGGCATAGTAACTAAATGCAACTTCTTAACCACTTCTTCTGATATCAAATTCACTTGAGAACCACTATCAAACAATGTATCAATCTTTGTATG
Organism: Pseudotsuga menziesii; assembly: GCA_001517045.1. Classification (NCBI taxonomy): domain Eukaryota; kingdom Viridiplantae; phylum Streptophyta; class Pinopsida; order Pinales; family Pinaceae; genus Pseudotsuga; species Pseudotsuga menziesii. The sequence goes on from LPNX010373911.1 coordinate 49,185, forward strand.
ATTTGTAATGACACGAACATGAAACAGTTCACTTCTTCTTTTATCTCCATGCATAGAAGTAGATAGCATATTTGTACTTGTACTTGCACATGAATTAGAACTTGAACTTGCATCAATGGAAAGAGATATACCTTTATCTTTACCTCGGATCCCTATTGCTGTGATCTTAGTCTCATCACTTGAATCAGATCCCAAGTCTTGAATCACTACTGCAGTAGCTGCTTGATTATCTTTATCTTTGTTTTTATTTCTTCCCATCCACTTTGGCTTTAATTCTGGATGAAGTTTCCAGCACTTTGAAACATCATGCCCTTTCTGACAATGTGAGCATGTGGGTCTCTCACCCTCTTTTGTGATGGTAGTTGTTTTCTTTCCCTTATCTTTGGTTTTATCTTTGTTTTCAAATTTAGATGACTCCTTCATAAATGAATCATTAACATGCTTACCCCTAGCTTCTAAATGTGTAGCTTGAACACATACATCATCCAAATTACTGGGGTTAAACATCAACAAAGTATGTCACAAATACGAATGCATACCACCAATGTACTTAAGAAGAGTTTCCTGGGTATCTAATGCAACATTCAATGCAATAGCCCTCTTTCTAAATTCATGAGTATATTCTTGAATTCTTTGTCCTTTAGCTTGTCTAAAAGTTTGCCAGCTCATTATTAATTGCTGCATATGACCTAAAGGATAAAATTGCATCCTTAATACTTCAATGAATTCATTCCAAACTGAAATAATTTTACCATTCTTTCGAAGATCTTTCTGAATCTTGCTCTCCCACCAAGTAAGATCCATTCCACTCATTCTCAAAGTGGCCAACTGAATTCGGGAAGGGTCATCAGCAATGCCCTGCACCCTGCAATATACTTCAAGCTGCTTGATCCAATTGTCTAACCTCTCAGCATCTAAATATCCATTATAAATTGGTAATTCAAATTTTACATCTAATTTGAAATAAGGCATATCAGGACTTGCATTATTCGAATGAGAAGTATGAGAAGAAGAGAAAGCTTGATTAGTTTTAGGAGGATCACCATCACCTCCTTCTCCTTTACTCCTTTCTTCCTTCTTCACTTCTGCATCTTTGGATGACGATCCTTCTTCTTTCTTCTTCCTTTCTGCTCGCTCATCGAGTAGAATTTCCATCATGGCTTTCATGCTCATAAAAGCCTCCAGAAACTCAGTTTCTGAAATAACAGGTTTTTCCCGTTCTGTATGTCCTTCTTCTTCCCCTCGTGGAGAAGACATGGTTCTTGAGAATGTTCTCCTGGAGCCAATCTCAGGGTCTCCTTCAATTAATTCTCCTTCACCATGCTTTAACCTGAACCTAGTAAGCATCCACAACCTTGCACAAGCAGTCAACCAGCTCTGATACCATAACATGATCCGTCGGACCTCAACTTGAGTGCATTAAAAGTTTGTTGGAAAAGAATGTGTTCAACAAGTTAATTAATGGAACAACATTAACAGAAATTAAATGCTCAGAATGGAGAACAACACTGATAAATAGATGCAAAGAAGAAACACAAAAATAGAGAATCGCAAATAGAAGTTGATAACGTAGTTCACCCCCTCCACTAGGCTACGTCTCCGGGTGCCTCTCCAATGGGTACCGATCCAATTAATATTTTTTGAAATGGTACAAAATGGTTCTGGAATCAACTTCAGCAACTATAAACAGAATGATGTACAAAGTCTTGAAGACCTCTCTTCTGGAAATTACAATTAGCATTCAAAGACAAAGAAGGCTAAACTATAACAGAGAATGTCGACTTCTACAGTAACAACATCTGGACATGTCACAACAAAAGTTCTCTAAGCTTCTCATAATAGAGAAACGATGCTCTGCGCTCTCAAACAATCTACGTCTCTCTCCTCGTTCTGTCCCCTCTGTCCATTAACTACAGAAAGCTGTAAAACAACATGCTGAACAGAAAGTCTTTAAGACTCCTCTCTGGAAATTACAATTAGCCTTCAAAAGGCAAAGAAAGATAAAATATAATAGAGAAAGTCAAATTCTACAAGAAACAACATCTGCATACTTTACATCTAACTTCCTTATAAAAGAGAAACGATGCTCTAAACAATCTGAATCGCCCTTGGAAATGTGTCCTGCATCCTCTATTTAAGCGTTTAGCAAGAGGATAAGTAATGGATCACAGCTGTTATCTTCTTTATCATCATTACAACCATATGCTAACTGAACCATGCAATTCTTCCAAGCGTTATGTTACCACGATGTTCCATATTCCTGAACCGTTGCAACCAACTCCACGCACATATGTTGGCTCTCAACACGTTGCAATAACTTGCAACTGGGCTATGCCACGTAACTTAACCGTTTGATGTCACCACCATCTTCACAAAAGTCACAACATAGGAGGACTTCACCATATACCCGATCTGCTGTCGCAACATATGAGGTCTTCGCCACATACCCGATCCGCTATCGCAGCCTATAAATGTCGCGGTATATAAGGACTTCGAAGAATCATTTGATGTTCAACTTAACGGTGCAGAAACTATGCGGCCCATGCTACAACTGCACGACATGCGATAAGCTGTGCACCATGGGGTAATTGCGCGGCATGCGATAAGCTACGCACCATGCGATAGCTTCGCGGTGTGTGAAAATTGTGTTGCTTAACCCCTGTGATAACTATGCACCATACTATAACTGCACGGGCTATGCATATAATGTTTAGCATATGAGTTAAAACCATATATTAATAATTATTGTACCATATTGGATCAGTGTATTTTTGAAGATGAATAATCGTCTAGATCAATAACACTAACTTAGGAATGGTCCTAACTGTTGAAATATTGTAACTTCAAAGGATATTCTAAATGTATTTTACTAATGTAACCTAAGGGAGATGTTATTATTCCTCCGACGGAGTGTTACTATTGTATTTGGTCATCACAGATTCATGAGGTAAATACTCCACTTATGTCGGGTCTTTAGTACCCTAATAAATAATATAATATATTGTTTTTTAGTATTCCTAGGTTAAGTCGGCCCAGACAGTTTATTGGGGTCGACTTGTCTAGTGTAAAAGTCAATTGACACATATGTATAAATAGAGGAGCTGTGTTTCTTATTTGAAAACATACTCACTCACTTGTGTAGTGCATAGGAGAGAGAGGGAGAGAGATAGAAATGAAGGAGGAGAACACTTGTTTTTGGGGTTGTCTTTTATACATATTATACGAAGGAATTTTTTGCTAGGTTTTCTTCAGATTGAGGGTTTCCCAGGATAAATGTCATGTATATCTTGTGTTTGTGTCTCTATCAGTGATTCTTGGTATGTTGCTGTGATTTTGAATTGAATACTATTGAATCTAGTCTAGCATATGAAAACTTAACACTAACCTTAGTGGTATGGATGGTCTACGATGAGTCCTTATGGACGACAGGGCCTATATCTAGGCGTGGTTAAGATATACATTCAGTTGTAGATAATTCATCTGATCGATATTATGGATCATGATAATGGAGGATTGCATCATCCTTCAACTTGAGTCCTAATGTGATAGTGATTGATCATCCCATAAAAATATCATGTGTACTGTAGGTAGCGTGGTGGCGAAGGATCAAGAAGATCAAAGTGTTGTTTCAAAGGATTGAAATGATCAAAGTGTTTTTGCAAAGGATCAAATATGTAATTTTTGCTATGAAGGATTGAGAAGATCAAAATGTTGTTGCAAAGGATCAAAATGATCAAAGTGTTTTTGCAAAGGATCAAATATGTAATTTTTGCTATGAAGGATTGAGAAGATCAAAATGTTGTTGCAAAGGATCAAAATGATCAAAGTGTTGTTGCAAAGGATCGGAGATCGAAGTGCTGCTACAAAGGATCGATAAGATCGAAAGTGCTACAAAGGATCGAAGATCGATGTGCTGCTGCAAAGGATTGAAGATCAAAGTACTACTGCAAAGGATCACAAGATCGAAGTGCTGCTACAGAGGATCGAAATATCAAAGTGTTGCTGCAAAATGGACCAAGTGATCATGTGATGGAGAATATGAAGACATTAAAGAGTAATTTTTCCAGTTACTGATTGTGAAAACTTATTATGATGTATAGATGTATTACCTTGATACCACTGAAGATATTGTCTATTTTTTATCCTATAGTATATGATGATGTTGTTAGTAGAATAACCTTTTCGTTAAGGGGCAATGTTTAAATATTGTAACTTCAAAGGATATTCTAAATGTAGTTTAGTGATGTACCCAAGGGAGATGCTATTATTCCTCTAGATATTCTAAATTTAGTTTAGTGATGTAACCCAAGGGAGACATCTCTTTGATGGGTAACCACTAAAACCATGTTTCCACGATTGTCAAGGGATTATAGTCCCTTGGCACGCGGCCAAGGCTCTCGATGAAGGCAATGGGACTGCTGGATGGTGGAGTCAGTCTTGCACAACTGAGCACAATTATATGTCAACCTGTGTGACCTAACCTTGTTCTTGACCTTACAACTGGTGCAACTTGTGCGACGCAGCTGACTCATACTAATAGACTATCTACAACTTACATTGTGACTTAAGACAGTATGTACAGGATGATATATGCATATATTTCAACGACGTTGTCTCAAACATTCATATACTGATTTTAATATAACATTAGGAATTTAATCAACATTTCATCTTCACACATTAAGAAAATAGAAACCATTCACATAAACATTCACATCATCAACCACCCGTTCAAACACAAGGGATAACATGGAAACCCATCTGGTAAAAACCACCAAGGTGCACTTCATTTGGCATGAGAAAATGATATATCACCTTGCAGTCTATAGGATGTAGATTGATCTTCTGATATGTATTTATGACTCATATTTTTGGTTCTCATGTTCTCTGGTTTGTTCTTCTACCCTACTCCTACTCCTAGTGGTCTGTGCACATAGCAGCCAGATCCATGACTCAACAACCTCCTATCACTACCAGACTCTTCCTAAGTCTTCTCTTCTTCTAATATCTGCAAAATTACAACAAATGGTGTCTGTCACTATGGATCACCCATGAACATCCAAAATAATAACTATTGATCACCAACTAGGAATCAACAATGACCAACATTAACTAGCCAACAACTAACCCTCTAACTATTGAATCCCTCCTATTTATACTATTTTACATGACCACGTAGGGTCGAATACATACATGCATTCCATTAACTATCATCATCAGCTGGCCCTCATGCTACAGCTGTGGTTATCATGAATTGACATGAGGCACTATCAATCTTACTAACATTCCCTCGTACGTGCGTTACTGCAGGCTTACACTGCACTAAACAGCCACACTCTGCACCTGTCATTTTCCAGCCGTTATCACCTGCATGCCTAAGCGCTTGCCTTTCCTTCGTCGCATGCATCTCCATTCTGCCTACTCTAGTCCTTTGCTTCCTTTGTGACCTTCCTTTCTTTCTGTTGCGTGCGCGACACACCTTCTTTTTCTTGTGTGCGAACTTCTTCCTTGTGCTCCTTTCCTAGGCCAACATTCATCTTCGTTTAGGAAATTCTATCATTGACACTTCCTAGGATTAAAGATTTTTTTTAATCATTTCTCAAATATCTGTTGTCTTATTGCTTTGCCAAACTTCATTTTATTCCTCTGTCATTCAACCTTACATTTATAAATTTTCTGATAACCTTTTAAAATACCTAAAGCATTCACAATACAAATTCAAGTTTCCATACAACTATATCTCTAATATCTTTAAAAAAACTAGCCTGGTCATGCTCGAGTGTGTTATACTTTCAACCCAATTCAACCATGGAAACTGACAACTGCATTTGATGCAGTTGATTATTGATATTCACAAAACTTATAATGTATGTATTTGGGATCCAAATTCCTAAATCAATAGTTTCTCCCACAATCCTCAAATCCTTTACAATAAAGTCATCTAACCAAAATCCAATAGTCTTCTTAGTATGCATAAATTGAGTAAATCAAACAAATTTGCACTCAGACTAGGCACATGATATACATTGGATATTCAACCATGGTGACATTCAATCTCACCTCTCCAAAAAATTTAAGAGTGTAACCATAAAAAACATAAATATTCTCTTCGAGACCTCCACTTAATGAAGAGAATAGAGAAAAATCATTTTCCATATGATTAGCACATCAATATTTGACTATCCATTCTTTCTGAGTGGTACATGCATGTAATTCCTCAAGAGTGACACAACACTACAACACTACAACACTTAATAATGACACTTTATGATCACCCATCACAACACATGATTGATATAAACTATTGAAATAATGAAATTGTGGAAGATATTCTGAGTTTACTTTATATTATATTATTTTTCCCTCCCTTCCAAAGATGTTGTTCCTCCAATGAGAGATGATATTGATGTATTTGGTCTTTTAAAGTATTGAGATAAAACATCTGTTTTAAGTTGGGTCAATAGTTCCCTCAAAAGAATTATTAAAATGAATTTTTGTGTCTCCCAAGTTAGGTCGGCCCTATTAGGAAGGTGAAGTTATCCCTATTGGTTTATTAGACTTTCGAGTTGATATATATATAAATAGTTGAGGTGCATTCCTCATATTCACAACACATTCAAGTTCACTAGAGAAACAAAGAGGAGTCGATATGAGGAAGCAGTCTATCTTAGTCTTGTGGCCTTAAAGTGTACTTGGTTGGACTCTATATTGAGGAAGTTTTGTTGTGTTTTCTTCGCCATGAGAGTTTCATAGGATAAATATTTGTGTCTTCTTTTTCTTTTTGTTCTTTTTATTCTTTCAATGATCTTGTTCTTATTGGGCATAAAAATTTTAAAAATATAACATGGTATCAAAGGCAACCTGAAAGAGGACATTGTGCAATATTTTTTCCCGTGGTATAACAATCTACAGCTTTCTATAATGGGAAACTCCCTCGTTAGATTATCTAAAAAACAATTTTATTTCAATTCTCCCTAGGAGGGTGCATCTTTCTGTGGCGGCATAATTAAATTCCAAATATTTTCAATTTTTGGCTTGTCATTGCTGCTAGGAGGAACTAGGGATTAATATGTTTCAAGGTTCCATCGCCAAATTCAGAAAAATAAAGATACAATATAACTCACCTTTGTAAGGAACATAGTTTCCAACATTCATCCGTACAAGTGATCACAACTGAAAAAATAGGGTTTTACCATTAAACCCTAGGTCATCATGAAGGAGGTTCCAAAAGAAGTCATTAAATTGGTAATTACTACATCTTACATTTCCATTTCAGGTTCTCATTCCATGAAGATGACAAGCAAAACCAATCTTGATGAAAATATTGAAGCATCATATAATTTTAAAGCATGGAAGTATAGGATCATGCTCATCCTTGAAGAACATGATCTAGAAGGCTACATCAAATAAGAGATCAAGGAGCCATATGGAAATGAAGCAAAGTCCAAAAACAAGAAGGACATGATGAAATCCAAGATGATCATAACCAAATCCATCAAGGACCATTTTATTCCTCAAGTATCATCAAAGAATAATCCAAAGGATATATTTGATCCTCTAACAAATCTATTTAATGGAAATAACATCAGCAGAATAATTAACTTAAGAAACCAACCCAAGGGAGTGAAGATTCAAAAGGGAGAGACTATGCAGTCATACTTCATAAGATTATCTCAAATAAAAGGATAAATGGAGGCTATCGGTGAGATGGTGGAGGAAAAATAAGTTGTGATGAATGGTATCCCAAGGGATTGGGAATATTTCATTAGAGGTATATGTCCTATCAGGAAGCTCACCAAGTTTAGCATAATTTTTGTGTAACACCCCGGATTTGACCCCGTTGCGTTAATGTTAATGATGTAAATATTATATGGAATCATGACCAGGAGCTCAAGGCCAAGGCCATGTTATTGATTAATGTTTGGTATATAGGAGATCATGGTTGATTCCTATGGTTTCTGTGCTAAGTCAAGCCCTTTCGTAAACATCATATATATATGCAAATTAATGAAAAACCTAAAGCCATATATGTCAATGCAACGGATAATGAGATGAGGCATGATTTTCCTAATGATAAGGGGGTGGGAATGTTATCCTTGAGCCAGTTTGGGGAAAATCCATGTGTCATGGGGAGAACCCATCAAAGCTTTCAACTACCCTTTTTCTTGTCTTCTCTTCCCAACCATTTATTCTACTAGAAGGTGCTTGAGGTAGTTATTGCTTGGAAGGGGAAGAGTATGGGAAAATTCAAATTGGGCAGAGCACCTAGTTTTGGAATGTCATGTTTTTCTTGCATGGACAAGAAAACAGTAGAATCGTATACCATATTGACTCATGCGTTCACGTTTTGGTTTTACTCTCATGTTTTGGGGAGCCGTGGGACGTTCTGGCTCATTCACCATCTTTGTTCTCCATTCATGTGGAAGCTCTTCAGTAGCAGAGCTCTTCCTATGTGTATCCTTCATGTTCTATGAGTTTTTTTCCCTTGGAAAGACTGTGATTGCTTTGTTGCAGCATTATCTTAAACTACAGAGTGTATAAGACATTGTTACTCGTGTTCCCGAGTGAGCCTAAGTTGTGGAGTCTCCTTGTGGTTGTTGTGTTGTGCACCCTAGTTCAGGTCTGAACTATGCACAAGACTTAGAAATGGGAGAGACATAAAATGTGCTTGAAAAACCTAGTGTGGAACCTCACAATAAGATAAGAGTGGCTGGTAAACCTACTATGCACATCTTGAAGAGCACTGGAAGGCAAGGTGTATCCCGAGGGACTATGGAGCAGAGAAGGGGACACTTCCTTGTGTTGGGTGTGTAGGCAGTGGGGAAACCAGGCTAGATAGGTCTTGTGAAGGTGTTCTTAGCTCTGTAGATGAGCTCACTAGCTTAGCAGTTCTTCCTTCCCATTTCCTTAGAAGCCTGATAAACCCAACTGGAGATATGGCTTCGCTGGTAGCCTGATAAACCCATCTATTGGCTTGGTTGTATCTTGTTGAGTTTGACCTTGTGAGCAACCTTTAGTTGGACAGTCTGATAAACCCAAATATGAATGTTGGCTTGGCTAGTTAGCCTGATAAACCCAGGAGTGAGATGGTTTGACTGTGTACAGTCTCATAAACCCTTTTGTTGGCTTAACTGGTCCTTAAGGTCAAGGTTTCCTTGACTGTGTTCAATTTGTGATACCAAAATGTGAGATGGCTTGGATGAGTGGCCTGTGAAACCTATCTATTGGTGTATTTTTGCCTACAGTTTGATAAACCCAACTGTGTTGGTTTGGCTAAGTGTTATTGCATCTTGGCTATGTATGAATCTGCTAGTGTTCCCTTATTCCTTGAGGAAATCATTCCCAGCTCGGGGGTGGCGGTGTCATTGAGAGATTGATGAGTGCACTAGCCTATGGTTTGGTGGAATGTTGTAGTAACATAGCTGGTTACGAGACAAGTTCTATTCGAGATAAGTGTTCTAGTATTCTATGTAATTCAATGCAATTGTATTTCTTGCATTGTAATTGCTTGATGGAATGTGATGAAGATGTTGTTGTGTTGAATCGATGCATTGTTCCTTTGAATAACTACAATTGTAAGCATATATGTATGTTTTCCCTCAATGTGTTTTAAACTAAGTTGCAAGGTATATTGGCTAGATTGGTAATGGCCTGAATGATCAAATTGATCAAATACTTTAGTTAAAAATTTGAGTTTCCTGCTAGAAATATTCCTTTACGTAGTCTGCGGGATGCAGGATGTCGGTTCACAGATCTTTGTTTCCACAAATTTCCCTTCCGCAACTTCCTTTCTGCAACTTGCAGGATGCGAGATGTATTTTTGGAGAATTACAGTTTTCCGCAGTTTTCATTCCACAATGGTCCTTTCCGATGCGGGATGCAAGATGCAGAATGTGGGATCGCGATGTCGTGATTTCCACAATTCCCAATACCACAATTCATGTTTCTGCATCATCAATATTCGCGGGATGATTATATGTCCTTGATTTGTTCCTGATGTGGGATGTAGGATGCAGGTTGCAGGAAGTGAGGTTGCAATTTTCATAACTTTCTGATCCCGTAAATCGGGATTTTCGCACCATTGATTTTTATGGGTGGATTATGAACCATCGATTTGGTTCCAACTGCAAGAACGTTTGGGATCCTTGATTTTCGTCGCATTTTTATCTATGCCATCCGATCTCCTCTGAGACCATTCCTTGCATATTTTCAAACTAATCAAGGGATGATGGGAGGGAGCGTGACATATTTGGAAATGTTTAGAAGTGGTTCGGGGCTATGCCCTATGTTTCGATGAACAGTAAAGGTTCTGGATGAAATTTTTAATTCTGCATGATAATGGGGTATGGGTGCATGAAATTATGGTATCAGAGCTGCGGGTTGTAGCATTGGTCCTATATGGGCCGGGAATCATCAAGAGTACCCTCTAATACCAACTTGTAGTACACTACATTGTGGTATGAGAGTTGTGGGTTGCAACATTGGTCTTGGATCGGCCGAAAATCAGTTAACAAAGTTGTTAGGTACAACATTGCACCAAGATAGGCCAGGTGACAGTAAGTAAATGGTTTTAATTTTGAATTACTGTGTATCTAACAAATGCTGTTGATAAGACATTTGCAGATTCATAGTACATTTTGGAATAGTGAGTTTTGGCTCAGCCATGAGAACCTATGACAGATATGAGGCACATGATTCCTACGAGTGTGTGCAAGACGCTATGGGGGAAAACGTCTGACCTAGAAATGATGATATAGAATATAATAGAAGGAGATTTCAAGAGATTCCACCAGACATTACAGCCACCATTATAATCCTGATTAAAGCTCAGGAAGAGCAACATCAACTAAGTGATACTATGTTGCAAATTTTGACAGACATCCAATGACGAATGAGATTGGGACAAAATCAGCAAAACCAGAAGGTAGTAAGAGTAGTACTAGAGGAATAAGGAGAAGAAGAAGGTCTTCTAGTAGATAACCTGACCTGGAAGGATCCACTGAGGATTCTCACTCTTCATCTCATGAAGAAAAGAGAAGGAGACGTTATAGGAATAGCTCGCGGGATGAGTTTAAGAAGGCAAGGACGCCTGCCTTCAATGGTGAGACAAAGAACGGTTAAGAAGCTGAGACTTGGATCCTTGGGATGAGGAAGTATTTGCAAGTCCAAGGTTATTCTGGAAATATGAAGGCTAGAGTAGCCATCTTCAATTTGATTGGAAGGGCATCCATATGGTGGGAGCACTATATGCAAGTGAAGAATATTAATGGAAGAAAACTTGTGTGGAAATAGTTTCAGAAATATTTCCAGCAGAAATACCTCTCTGACAGGTACTATGATGACAAGATCAAAGAATTTCATGAGATGAGATTGGGACAGTAGACCATGGAAGAGTACACAAATAGGTTCCTAGAACTGTTGAGATATGTTAGGTACATCAAGGATGAGAAAGTGAAAATCCAGCATTTCCTGAGTGGATTTCCTCAGTATTACAAAGACATAATTGAGTTTTATGAGCCTAGAACTCTGGAAGAAACAATAAGGAAAGATAAGTATTTCTAGGATAAAAGAAGAGGCAAACCTGGCTATCAGAAAACTTGGAAGGACAAGAAGAATGAAAGTCTGACCAAAGGAAGAAAGGTTTTAAACCATCCCAAGATGAAAAGCAGCCAGCTAGAGTGGTGGGAGAAAATCTAAGAGATACACAGCAGATCATAGAACCACTCCACTGTTGGAGATGTGGAGGACCCCACATGCACTGGTATTTTCCACTCGAGAATGAGAATGCAAGGCCATCTTACAACCTTCAAGAGGCAGAAACAATGGTTCAAGTAGTGAGGGTCGTCCCTAGGATTTACGTAGCACTGGAGGAGCACTAGGCAGATCACCAGTCAACTATGGTCGAAGTTGCAGGTAAGATTGCTGAGCAATTCGTTTCTATTTTGATTGACCCCAGTTCTAACCACAATTACATTTCTCCTAGAGTAGTGGAGATTTGTGCTTTCAAGAAAGTGAGGCATAGCAAATTGTGGTTAGTTCAGCTAGCCACTAGAACTAAGAAAAAGGTTAGTGAAGTGGTAGAGAAATATCCATTGGTGATGAATGGATTGGTCACTTGTGTAGATATGAATGTTCCATCCCTTGGTTCTGATGATGTTCTCATTGGAATGGATTTGTTAGAAGCTCACAGGGTAAATATTGACTGTTACCATAAGAATTTTGAATGCATGGATGAAGGATGGAACCCAAGAGTGATAAGAGGCATTCAAAAGGTAATTTCTGTGAGGCAAATTTCAGCAATGCAGCTAAAGAAATTTTGTAGGAAGGGTTTCCAGTTGTATGGAGATCATATTGTGGAGGAAACGAAGAACTAAACTATTAGGTTGGAGGACTTCCATGTATTGCATGAATTCAAGGATGTTTTTCCTGATGAGATTGTAGGGATTCCTCCAAGGAGGGAAATTGATTTCACGATTGAACTTGTGCCAAGAGTAGCACCAGTGTCGAAGATACCCTACAAAATGAGTACACCGAAAATTTTAGAGCTTAAGATGTAGTTGCAAGATCTATTGGAGTAAAAGTATATCAGGCCAAGTGTGTCTCCTTGGGGAGCACCAATTTTGTTTGTAAAGAAGAAATATGGTACACTCAGATTGTGTATTGATTACAGACAACTGAACAAAGTCACAGTAAAGAACAAGTATCCTTTTCCTAGGATTGATGACCTCTTTGATGAAATGAGAGGGGCAAAGGTATTTTCCAAGATTGACTTGAGGCTGGGTTACAATCAGGTGAGAAACAAGGATGAAGACATACATAAGACATCCTTCAGAACAAGGTATGGGCATTATGAGTTTGTAGTGGTACCAATTGGTCTCACAAATGAACCAACTACATTTATGTGCCTTATGAATAATGTCTTCATCATGTATTTGGATAAGTTTGTTCTTGTTTTCCCATTAGAGGAATTTTGAGGTCTAAAATGGGCCTCCTAAAGAAAATAATAAAATAATGGTTAAAATGATAAAATAATATTTATTAATTTTGGAGGAAAAAAGAAAAAAACTACCTTTTGTGTTCGTATTTTCGACATATCTCCCTGTTCTTTTACTCAAATTTTGATTGGGAGAGCTCATTGGATGCGGAATTTGATCTCGCATCCAATGAGTACCCACACTGCATACTTTTGATGGACCCCGCAACCCCATAAATGAGAAATAACTGAAAAACATGATGATGATGTCATCATCACATTTTTTCAAGTATTTCTTGTTTTAGGAGTAGAGAGGTCCATCAAAAGTATGCACTATGGGTACTCATTGGATGCAAAATCAAATTATGCATCCAACGAGCTCTCCCGATCAAAATCTGAGTAAAAACACAGGGAGATATGTCAAAAATACGAACAAAAAAAGTAGTTTTTTTATGACAAATATATCAAATCAACCATTATGGTTGACTCATTTTATTGGAATTATATTGGTTCTTGAATTCCAACTCACAAGAACTTATTGTTGGCACATTTTCTTATAAGGCCCATTTTAGACCCCAAATTTCCTCCAATGCTTGATGACATTCTTTTCTATTCTAAGAATGAGTAAGAAGATGAAGAGCATTTGAGATTGACATTACATTTGATGAGGGAGCATCGGTTGTATGCAAAGTTGAGCAAGTGTGACTTCTATAGAGATAAAATTTAGTACTTGGGTCACACTATCTCAGAAGAGGGTATATCTGTGGACCTTGACAACATTGAATCCATTATGAATTGGCCTACTCCAAGAAATGTGATGGATGTAAGATCTTTTATAGGACTTGCAGGATACTACAGAAGATTCATTGAAGGATTCTCCAAGGTTGCACATGCCATTACTTCTTTGCAAAAGAAGGGCATAAAGTTTAAATGGACAGTAAGGTGTGAAGAAAGCTTCCATTGGTTGAAGAATATTCTCACAAGTGCACCGATTTTGAAATTTGTAGACCTAGCGAAAGATTTTGTGGTGTGTACTGATGAATGTGGTCAAGGGCTTGGGGGAGTCCTTATGCAAGACAACCACGTGATATGTTATGAGTCCATAAAGTTGAAGGAACATGAGAAGAACTATGGTACTCGTGATATGGAATTTGCAACCATAGCACATGCTTTGAAGATGCGGAGGCATTATTTGATGGGCAGAAGATTTGAGCTAAGGAAAGACCATTGTGGTCTGAAGTATTTGTTTAATCAACCTAATATGAATGCTAGGCAATCTAGATGGCTGGATTTTTTATGTGAGTTTGATTTTGAGATTAATCACATAAAGGGGAAAGAGAATAAGGTAGCTGATGCGCTTAGTATGAAGGTGCAAGAAATGCATGTGGCATTCGTTAATGTTTTCCAATCGAAGTTGATGCAGCAGATTGTTAATCATGCTGCTGAAGATGAATTGTATGTGCAAGTTAAGGATAAATTGCAGTAGCAAAGTCTTGAGAAGAGGTATGAGGGATATAAATTGGAAGAAGATGGTCTTCTTACTTACAAGAACAAAATTTACATTCCAAATGTAGCAGAGTTGAGGAGAGTTGTTATGGGTGAGATCCATCAAGCTCCAAATTTTGGTCACCCAGGATATCAGAAGACAATTTCTACAACTAGAAATCAGTACTTTTGTCCAGGAATGAAAAAGGACATGGCTGAATACATTTCCAGGTGCATGAAATTTCAGTAAGTGAAGGTTGAGCATCGACACCCAGCGGGTTTGTTGCATGCTTTTCTAGTTCACGAATGGAAATGGGAAGTTATTTCCATGGATTTCATTATAGGATTTCCAATGACTTGGATACAACATGATTCCATCATGGTTGTGGTGGACAAGTTGACAAAGGCAACACATTTTATACCAATTAAGTCTACGCATAAGACTAATGAAATTGCAAATATCTTCATGAAGGATATTTTCAAATTGCATGGATTGACTAAGGCAATAGTCTCTGGCATAGATGTCAAGTTTACTTCCAATTTTTGGAAGGGGTTGTTTGTGGATTTGGGTACAAAGCTGAACTTCAACATCGTGTACCATCCTCAAAATGATGGTCAAATAGAGAGAGTTAATCAAGTGCTTGAAGACATGCTCTGCATGTATGTGATGGACAAACCAACCAAGTGGGAAGATTATTTACACTTGGTAGAGGTTGCTTATAACAATGGACAACAAGCATCCTTGGGGATGAGTCTATATGAAGCTTTGTATGGAAGAACGTGTAGGACACCAGTGACTTGGGATAATCCAGTGCACAGAGTTGTGATTGGTCCAGAATTGCTCAAGGATATGGAGTAGGAGGTTGTAAAGATCAGGAAGAATCTAAAAGCATCCTAGGATAGACAGAAAATCTATGCTGATAAGCATAGGGTGAATAGAGAGTTCAGTGTTGGGGATCATGTTTACCTCAAAGTGAGGGAAAATAAGAGTTCCTCGAAGCTTGGAAGTAGTGCCAAGCTATCACACATATATTGTGGGCCATTTGAAGTTCTTGAAAGAATAGGGCCAGTTTCATATAGACTTGCATTTCTTGCTAGCACTAGGGATCATAATGTTTTCCATGTTTCTTTGCTTAAGAAATATATACATCACCCTAACCATGTGATAAATTGGATTTGATTTAGGTGGAACCCAAGGGAGAGTTCCAAATCAAGCCAATGCGAATTCTTGACAGGAAGGTCACCATGCTCCGGAACTGAGCCATAGGATAGGTAAAGGTGTAGTGGGCGCACTACAGACCGGAAAAGGCTACATGGGAGCTGGAGGATGCCATGCGATTGGCACATCTATTTTTGTTCAATTCTGTGGAGCATTGAGGTGATGCCAATGTATAATTTTTATTCAATTTTGTATGAGGACAGTGTTATTGAAGGGGGAGGGGAATGTAACACCCTAGTTTTGACCCCGTTGCATTAATGTATATGATGTAAATATTATATGGAATCATGACAAGGAGCTCAAGGCCAAGGCCTTGTCATTGATTAATGTTTGGTATATAGGCGATCATGGTTGATTCCTATGGTTTCTATGGTAAGTCAAGCACATTTGTAAACATCATGTATATATGAAAATTAATGAAAAACCCACATCCAACTATGTCAGTGCAATAGATAATGATATGGGGGAATGATTTTCCTAAGGATAAGGGTGTGATAATGTTAACCTTGATCCAGTTTGGGGAAAATCCATGTGTCATGGGGAGAACCCATCAAAGCTGTCAACTACCCTTTTTCTTGTATTCTCTTCCCAACCATTTATTCTGCCATAAGGTGGTTGAGGTAGTTATTTCTTGGAAGGGGAAGAGTATGGGAAAATTCAAATTGGGAAGAGCACCCAGTTTTGGAATGTCATGTTTTTCTTGCATGGAAAAGAAAACACTAGAACTGTATGCCAGTTTGACTCACGCATTCACATTTTGGGGAGCTGCAAAAAATTCTGGCTCATTCACCATCTTCGTTCTCCATTCGAGTGGAAGCTCTTCAACATTGGAGTTCTTGCTATGTGTATCCTTTGCGTTCTACAAGTGTTTTTCCCTTAGATTGACTATGAATGATGTGTTGCATTGTTATCTTAAAATACAGAGTGTATGAGACCTTGTTACTCGTGTTCCCGAGTGAGCTTGAGTTGTGGAGTCTTCCTATGGTTGTTTTGTTGTGCACCTTGGTTCGGCTCTGAAGTATGCACAAGACTTAGGAATGGGAGAGATGTAGAATGTGCTTGAAAAACCTAGTGTGGAACTTCACAATAGTATAAGGTGGTTGGTAAACCTACTATGCACATCCTGAAGAGCACTAGAAGGGAAGGTGTAGCCGGAGCGACTGTGGAGCAAAGAAGGGGACTCTTTCTTATGTTGGTTGTGTAGGCAGTGGGGAAGCCAAGCCAAATAGTTCTTGTGAAGGTTTTCTTCAATCTATAGATGATCTCACTAGCTTAGCAGTTCTTCCTACCCATTTCCTTAGAATCCTGATAAACCCAACTGGAGATATGGCTTGGTTGGTAGCATGATAAACCCATCTATTGGCTTTGCTGTGTATTTTTGAGTTTGACCTTATGAGTAACCTTTGGCTAGATAGCATGATAAACCAAACTGTCAATGTTGGCTTATCTAGTTAGAATAATAAGCCAAGCAGTGGTATGGCTTGACTATTTAAAGTTTGACAAGCCCATCTATTGGCTTGACTGGTCATTAAGGTGAAGGTTGGCTTGACTGTGTTTAATCTGTGATACCCAACTGTGAGATGGCTTGGCTGAGTGGCCTATGAAACCCATCTATTTGTGTGTTTTCCCCTGCAGCCTGATAAACCCAATTGTGTTGGCTTGGCTGAGTGTTATTGCACCTTGGCCATATATGAGTCTTCTAGTGTTGCCTTATTCCTTGAGGAAATCATGCCCAGCTCGGGGGTGGTGGTGTCGCTGAGAAATTGATGAGTGCACTAGCCTATGGTTGGGTGGAATGTTGCAATGAAATAGCTGGTTGTGGGACAAGTTCTATTCAAGATAATTGTTCTTGTCTGCAATTGTAATTATTCAAGATAATGTAATTCTCTGCAATTGTATTTCTTGCATTGTAATTGCTTAATGGAATATGATGAACATGTTGTTGTGTTGAATTGATGCATTGTTCCTTTGAATAACTGCAATTATAGGAATCTATGTATTTTTTCCCTCAATGCATTTTAAACTAAGTTGCAGGGTAGATTGGATAGATTGGTAATTTCCTAAATGATCAAATCGATCCAAGACTTCAGTTAAAAAGTTGAGTTTCCTTATAGAAATCTTCCTTTACGGAGTCTGCAGGATGTGGGATGCGGGATGTCGGTTCACAGATCTTGGTTTTCGTAATTTCCCCTTCTGCAATTTCCTTTCTGCAACTTACAGGATGTGGGATTGGGGATGTGTTTTTGGAGAATTACAGTTTTCTATAGTTTTTGTTCCACAACGGTCTTTTTCGATGTGGGATGCGGGATCGCGGTGTCGGAATTTCCAAAATTCTCAATCCTACAATTCAAGTTTTCACATCGTTGATCTTCGTGGGATGACTTGCCACCATTGATTTATTCCTGATGCGGATTGTAGGTTGCAGGAAGTAATATTGCAATTTTCATAACTTCCTGATCTCGCAACTCAGGCTTTCCGCACCGTTGATTTTTGTGGGTGGATTCTGAGCCGTCGATTTGGCTCCAGCTGCGGGACCATTCGAGATCGTTGATTTCCATTGCATTTTTCTCTCTGACGTTTGATATCCTCTGAAACCTTTCCCTACATATTGTTAAACTTATCAAGGGAATATGGGAGGGATGATGACAGAGTTGGAAATGTTGAGAAGTGGTTCACGGCCATGCCCTATGTTTCGATGAATAGTAAAGGTTCTCGATAAAAAATTTAATTCTGCATGATAATGGGGTATGGGTACATGACATTTGGAAGAATGTGTGCAAGAAGAAGGAAGAATAGCCAACATAGAAGATAAATGATAATGAATATCAAGACTTGGGAGTTCATGCAATGAAATGATCAAATAAGTGAAAGTTCTGTGATCATTCTCCCGAAGTAAATAAAAAAATTTAAAGGGACTCATGACTTAAAAGAGAATTCTCATATTTTGAATGATTCATCTATCAAAAGGTGGGACACATTGAAAGAAATTGTCCAATCAAACCATAACAATTCAAGAAGAGAAATAAGAAGTTACATTCCCATGCAATTGCAGATGATGACTCAGATAAACAAAAGAACAACGAAGATGAGTATTCCAATGAAGAATATGTTTTTATTTCATCCCTTATGGATCGATCTCTCATGGAAGTGACACTTGGATTGTAGACAGTGGAGCCTCCAAGCATATGACAGGTTATAAATATTCTTTTCAATGTCTTGTAAAAACAAATCTCCTTACAAAGTAAAGATTGGAGATTATTATCAATATCCCATCAAGGGAATGGGAGATTTATTTTACAAGTTGGACTCAAGGAATTCTATGAATATTAAGGAAGTCCTATATGTCCCAGGATCGAAGAAGAATATACTTTCTATCTTAGCTCTAGATAAGAAGGGATTTAGAGTTGATATTGTAGATGGAGAGGTACTTATGTGGCCAAAGGGAAAGACAATAGATGATGCAGTTCTGATTGGTGTAGAAGAAGGAGGAATTTACAAGATAAAAGGACATACATACTCAATTCTAACAACAATTTCCATAAACCCATGTGTGCTATGGCATAAGAGACTTGCTTATGTGAACTACAAAACCCTACCAATTGTGAGAAAGGTAGTCACATGTATACTAGAAATTCAAATCAATCATGAAGTATTTTGCATAGGATCTGTTCAAGAGAAGAATACCAAGCAACAACAGTAAAGAAACAGGTATTTTGGACATTGTTCATTCAGATGTATGTGGTCCAATGGAAACCGCTTCATTAAGCATGTATATTTATTATGTTTCTTTTATATATGAATATTCCTGTAAGACTTGGATTTACTTATTGAGAGGAAAATATGAAGTATTTTAAAGATTTAAAGAATTCAGGGCTCTTCCGGAAAACTTATGTGAAAATAAGATTAAGACCTTGAGGTATGAAAATGGAGGAGAATTCACTTCAAATGAATTCAAATATTTTTGCAAAGAAGATGGGATTAAGAGGGAGATCAACACACCCCATAATCCTAAATATAATGGAGTAGAATGAAGAAAGAATAGAAATATCATGGAAGCTATGAAAACCATGATTCATGATCAAGGCTTACCCAAGAAGCTATGGGATGAAGCATATATAACCACAGTAGATGTTTAGAATAGAATTGCTCATAGAGCTCTTGGGAACAAAACTCCAGAATAAATGTTTAATGGAGAGAATCTTGAAGTCAACCACCTAAATATTTTGGGATGTCTATGTTTATACATGTTCCCAACAATAAAATAACAAAATTCGACCCTTCCAAAAAGAAGGTAATATTTGTTGGATATGTTGATTAGTCTAAATAATATAGAGTGTACATTCCATGTTATCACTATATCGATATCAGAATATATGTTATATTTGATGAATATGTAGCTTTCACTAAGTACATAAATAACCATGCCGATGAAGATCGAGAAGAAGAACACGAATCCCCTAGAATTGAAGAAACACGTAGAATACTGATTCAAGATGTTGAAGAAGAAAAAATACCAGAATACCATGACATGGAAGATCCTCAAAGGCCTATGGAGATGCCTCAAGAGACGATCTCATAGAAAAGAATACCGTGTTGGGATCGTAATGTCATTCAAGTTTTAGAAAATTATGGAGCTCTAGAAGGAATCAAAATATCAAGGATCTATTCCAGCTATGTGTCCTTGATGTGTAACATTGTTGTTACAAAACCTACATGTTTTGAAGAAGCTAAAAATAATAAGAAATGGATGGATGCAATGCTCGAAGAATACTAATCTATTATAAAGAATGGTGTTTGGGAAGTAGTACCAATTCCAAGAGAGAAGTTAGTTGTTTGTCCAAAGTGGATATTCAAAACAAAACTTTTAACAAACAAAAGTATTGATAAGTACAAGGTAATATTTGTAGCTCAAGGATTATCATAAAAAAAGGAACTTATTATGAAGATACTTTTTCACCAATAAAAATATATACCTCAATCAAAACTATTCTTCGCTTGGAAGCCAAGATGAAATGGAAGCTACACCAAATGGATGTAAATACTACATTTATAGATGGTGTGATAAAATAAGAGGTATACATTGAACAACCTCCAGGTTTTGAAACCCATGACATAAATTCACATTTATGCAGATTGAAGTAATCACTATATGGGTTAAAGAAATTACCTAGAGAATGGTACGGGAGAATTGATGGGATTCCTGATGAGCTTAGTCTTTACCAAATGTAAAGCAAATTCCAACCTTTACTATAAGTTTGAAAGTGAAGGACTCATGATTCTATTGCTATATGTTGATGACCTATTCCTAGTAGGTGAGGAAAATCTCATTGATGAATGCAAGAAGAAGTTTTTTGTAGAATTTGAAATAAAATATTTTGGCATGATGCACTATTTTCTTGGTCTTGAAGTATGGGAGTTCCTAGCGGAAAATTTTCTAAATCAAGGAAAATATGTTGTCGATATCCTAAAGAGATTTAGGATGTTGGATTGCAAAGCAATGAATACTCCAATGGTGACCAACTTGAAGTTGTTGAATGATGATTCCTCAGATACAGTCGATGCTACATTATAATTACACATTATTGCGTCTTTGATGTATTTGACGAATACTCCACCAAATATATGTTTTGATGTAAATACATTGAGTCAGTATATGGTGGAGACCAAACATGTTCACCTAATTTTTGTGTGATGATGTGAATGATATATACTGTGATAATCAGAGTTGCGTCAAGATGAAAGAGAACCTTGTATTTCATGAAAATTCAAAACATAGAAAGATACAGTTACATTATACTCAATACATGGTACAAAAGGGAGTTGTATGGATCCAATATGTTCCTAGATATGAACAAGTGGTAGATATATTGACTAAGCATATTCCTTGTGTTTCCAAGATAAGTTTGGTGTAGTTGAAAAGTACCTCCCTTGGAAGAGGGAGTGATGATGATGATGATGATGTGGTAGGTTTCATGTTGAAATGATGGAGTATCTTAGTATAGGTATGTTATTTATGGCTAGGATTTTTTTGTATGAAAGGGTTAGTAAGCTAGACAATTCCTATTTGATGTTAGGGGATTGTTAGTGATTGACAGAATATGAAGAAACCTGAACTTTAAATATTTAATCCACAATTGCAGTTCAGGTATATCTCATAAATAATACAAATACATAAATAAATCAAACCATATGACACATGTTAAACCCTGGGAAAACTGTCCACTGATTTGGAGGATAAAAAGTCCAGCAAAAAATCTTAGAGTATGATTGACAATCAACAGAGAATGATTACAACACAATAGAATATTGTTTTTTCAAGAGCACAAGAGAGAATATATCAAATGGAACTCTATAATGATATTTCCAAGTGCATAACACTTTAATAAAAAGTCAAATTAGGTCATACAAGGAAGGTAGCGAATATTTTCATGCTTCAATAACTTGTTAACAATGAGAACATTGTCTCGTCTTCAACCATGTTCCCCCACTAATTCACTGAGTTTAACTACCTCTAACTGAGTTATTAACTAAATCAACTGAAGTGAACTGAATGGAATTACATGTAACTGAATGGAACTTAATGTAATTGAACACAACAATGTAACTAAATAGAACTAAATGTAACTGAACAAAACTTAATGTAACTCAACATAACTGAATGTAACTAAACAAAATTGAGTGTAACCAAACAAAACATAATAGAAGTAAATAGAACTCGATGCTGCTAGTGCTTCTCCATTAGTTTCATCTTCAACAACCACTTGCATAAATTAAGGAGTCGATTCCTTAATTAACTGAACATTTTTTTTATCACAACTAAGACTCAAGTTATGTATTACTAATTTGATTTCACTTGGAGGCATAAATGGGAAATTCAAGTTCTTTCTCTATCTCTATGCTCATATTAATTTTCTTTGCATGTTCCATATGTGTTTTCCATAATTCTATATTATAGCATAATAATAATAATTGTTCCAAACCTGTGATCATATGTATTATCCTAGGTCATATAGTCACATGCTAAAGAAAATGACTCTAGGGGTAGCTAATCCCTAAAGGACACATGTAGAACCTGTTGACCATGAATATCCATACATCACATAGTATAAACTCGAGACTTAATACAACATAAGTCATGTGAACTTAATACACCATAAGTTATGGACTTTATACAATAGAAGTCTCGGACCTTAACATAATGTCATGATATTAACCATAAGATCATAGTATAAACATCTCTCCTGAATAAGAATTGATCAAGGTCATATCTTGATACAACACAAGCTATTTAACTTAACACAATAAGTTAGTCAACTTAATACATCATAAGTTTGGGAATAGACACAACAAGTATGATGGAGAGGATTTGAACTTAACACAACATAAGTTGTGAACATGACACAATAAGTCTCATGGAGGATGACTCCTGAAGCTGTACATCTAACACTCCCTCTCAACGAGGGAGACATTCTCTTCCATACAAGGAATTTCATTCCACACCAAGCTTATCTCAAAAGTGTTAGCACTTTGTCATAGATAGAGGCTTGTCACAAATTTGAAATCTCCTCATTAATATCTATGTACTATAATTCGTTTTACATGACTATGACTTCAATGAAGTAAAAATTAATCTCAAATGTGTTTTATCATAACAAACATATATAGTTATTTCTAGAAATATTTACACTTAATAATTGTAGGATCAAGTATTTCACCCTAGTAGGTAGCTTCCCAAGCTACACTACTCCTTAGTATGTACTACTATCCACAAACACATTTTTGTTCTAAGGTACTCTCAGAAGTACATCTTGTTTCTGTAGTAGTAGCCACAAAAAACTTAGATTTTGTAGTACTAGCCGCAAATTAGAATGCTTATCTCAAGCTAAAACAATAGATTGATAGAACAATCATATAATAGGTATGCCATGTAATACAGAGCCTATTCTAATGTACCTCAAAAGGTACTTAAACATATGCCTAGTAGCAAGCATAAGATACAACATGTATTCTCAAAGACCAAATAACTACATACACATAGTAGCATAATCTGGATCCTATCCAGAATAAATTTTCTTTAAACTATAATCCATGGAATTTAAATCCATCATATGCAACATTATACAAAAAATATGTAATAACATGTAGAAATAATGTCTTATATTTTCTTTAACTCTTCAACATTTTTTGACTTCCTGAATCTTCTGTTATTTGGAGAAGTTCTCTATGAGCTTTCCATTCTCTATGATGTTATTCAAGGCCTGATCACTTTTTGAGTAATTATTCTCTTTATACTACAACACCCCAACTACTTCTCCAATAGGTTTAACTATTCTTTGAAATTTAAAACTATAACTCTTCTTGATTATCAATAGTCTCTGAGACTTTGACCATGTCTTTGCTCATGTGGATTCTCTCCACAAGGTATCATATCCCCTAGTTTCCTGAGTCATTTATCATGACTAACTTGTGGAATATTTATCTGGTACTTGATGTGAAGACACATCATGTGGAAATTGAACCCAGTGATAGAACCATTTTACTCACAACGATTATCAATTGTACATGCAAAATCACTCACAAAAGAGACTGAATATGGAGCTGAACACTAAACTGTATTAACTCAGTGTACAATATCCAACCCTGTAACATGATAAGTTGCTACATTAAATAATTACATAAGGGATTTGAATGCATGAGGAGGCAATTCGAATCTATTCAAAAGCAGGCTTACTAAAATTAAGCAATTCCCCCATAGGTGCATAAAGTAGTTTCCAAATCAGCTAAGGAGCTCACGAATTGGAAAAATCAATTAGGAAAGATAAAAGGTGATGGAAGGAAAAATCATACATGATTTTCATAGGATAAAAGAGTGGAGTATGTGGAGGACAAAAAACTAGTTAACCTCACCTAGTCAAACTTTCCCAATTTCCTTAAAGCAGAAAAAGCAGAAGGGCGCCTAGGAGGCAAGGAATAAAGTAGAATTGATTCCTTGAGGTTTCCCAAGTGCTCCATGAGTCAAAATAGGAAAATTTTACCACTATGGATAGGTAGATGACAACTTGCATAACGTGGAATCATGAAACTAGGAAAATAAGACAAAAATGATTAATTTAATGTCTAAGGTAGCTAACTATGGGTTGATTATTATAACACCCACCCTTAAGCTTGAATTATGACTAATATATCAGAAAATTATAGGGCCTAGCAACAAGGCTTAGTCACCCTTTACATACTACATGTCCATTTAAACAAGGAAAGAGGCAAAAACCACATGGGAAAATCCTCCCTTAAACATGGACTGTAAAACAAAATTTGGAAATCTTGTCTTCACTCATGCTTCATAGCATGATCAAAATTCCCCAGTAGTGATTTGAGATTGCTGAAGGTCCTCTCACAAAATTTTTTGGTGAAGATATCATCTACTTGTTCTGAAGATGAACAGAAGAGTAGGTGAATGGTGCCATCATGCACAAGCTCTCTGATGTAGTGCATATGGATCTCAATGTGTTTGGTTCTCTGCTTCTGAACTTGATCATTGCAGATTCGAATGGTACTCTGGTTATCATGGTAGATGGTAGTTGAGTACTCTGATTCGAAGCCACACTCTCCAAGTAACCCCTGCAACCATAAAAATTGAGTTGTTGCATTTACAACTCCTCTGTACTCTGCTTCTGTAGATGAGAGTGCAATGGCACTCTGTTTCTTACTTGACCAGCTGATTGGCCCTTCTACAAGCATGAACACATATCATGATGTGGAATTTAAGGATCCTTTTGGCTACTTTCCAATGGATATCATGAGGCTGATCCATGTATCTATAAGCCATACTTATTTCATAAGAAATATCAGGCCTAGTATGTGTAAGATACAACAAACATCCAATCAATTGCCTACACAGTGTATTGTTTACCATAGGTGAAGAATCAGCTTCTTCTAGCATCACTCCTGAAAGGAAAGGAGTCTTGCTTGGCTTTCAATCCTTCATTTTGAATTTGTTCAGAAAATCCAAGGAATAATTGGACTGGTTCACCTTGATTCCATCTTTGGTTTGAGCAATCTCAAGTCCCAAGAATTGGCTTAAGAGCCCCAAATCTATCATGGAGAAGGCTTGGTTCATTGCACCCTTCAAGGAAGCAATCTCATCCTTTGAGCTTCCTGTAATGAGAAGGTCATCAACATATAACACAATGATCATTAATGAACCATTAATTAACTTCAAATAGACATTTGGATCTGATTTGCACCGAAAAAAATTCAGTGATAGCAAGAAGCTATCAATCTTGGCATACCAAGCCCTGGGGGCTTGCTTTAGCCCATACAATGACTTTCTCAACCTTCACACAAGAGATGGGTTAGTAGCAAATCCTTGAGGCTGCTGCATGTATATGTCTTCAGTGAGATCTCCATTCAGGAAGGCACACTTTACATCCATGTGATGTACCTCCCATTGCTTTGAAGCTGCAATGGCTAAGGCTAGCTTGATGGAGTCCATCTTTGCCACTGGTGCAAAGGTCTCATTGTAATCTATGCCATGAACCTATGAGTAGCCATTGGCTACCAATCTATCCTTGTACTTCAGAGGTGAACCATCAGCAGCAAATTTGGTCTTGTACACCCACTTACATTGAACTAGCTTCCTCCATGGGGGAAGATCCACTAGCTCCCAAGTGTTGCTCTTCTGGAGTGAGCTGAAATCTTCCTTCATGGCTGGTTGCCATCTTGGATCTCCTGCTGCATATTCATATGTATAAGGATCTGATTCCACCATCAGATAGCATTTCTCAGCAAACATAGGATCCTTCATGCACAGAGCACTCTCAAATTCAGATCTAGTCCTCCTAGGGTCATTGGGATTCCCAGCTAGCTCTCCTGCTACATGAATGGTATTAGCTTCCCATTTTGGCCTTGTAGGGATGTTATGATATGAAATAAACTCATCACTATCAGACATATCAGAATCATCATGTTCAACAAACTCTTCACTTACTTTCAGAGGATCTGGTGGTGAAGAGGCTTCTCCAACTTCCACTTCTGCTAGGGGTTCTTCTTGAAACTGAACACACCTTTCGATGAAGGATTTTTTTGTGCTCAAATTTATCAGCTTGTACCCTTTTGAGTCTTCAGATTACCCAACAAATAGATACTCTTGGATTTGGGGCTGCAAAGCCTTTCTCTTTTCTGTTGGAATTCTAGCCCAAGCCCTTGAGCCAAAAATCCTGAAATGGGTCACATATGGCTTATGCCCACTCCATTCTTCGAAAGGAGTCATACCATCAAGTTGTTTATGAGTCACCCTATTATGGATATAGGCTGCACAATTGATAGCTTCGGCCCAGTACTTTAATGGCAAAGTTTTGTCCTCCATCATGCATGTTGCCATCTCCTTCAATGATATGTTCTTCCTCTCAGCAACACCTTCTGTGGTGTGTAAGGGATAGAATGCTACATATGAATACCTGCATCTACACAATATTTAATAAAATCATACTTGACATACTCACCACCATTTTCAAATCTCAAGACTTTGAGTTTCCTCCTAGACTGGTTTTCAACCAAATCCTTAAAGACTTTGAATAGGCCAAAAACTTCAGAGTTGTGTTTCAGGAAGTAAACCCAGCAATACCTGGAAAATTCATCTATGAAAGTCAATGCATATTTGACCTGACTCAAGGACATATGAGGGAATGGGCCAGAAACATCACTATGGATCAACTCGAGGGGTTCAGAGGTTCTCTCATGACTAGCTCTCTCAAATTTATGCTCTAGGTGTTTTCCTAGGATACAACCTTGGCAGACTCCTTTGGAAAATTTTTATCTTTGGTTACCCTATGACCATCTCTTCTTCACTAAGATCAGAAAGATACTTGTAATTTAGGTAGCCAAATATTTCATGCCAAATATTGCTTGCTTCGTTAGCATGAATCAGAAGAGCAGAGGGGTTTGAGTAGGGTAGGAAGTGTGAGAACATGTATACCTTCGAAGTATGATTTGCAACTCCTTTTGAAATGACTTTACCACTTGAGATCTCTATGATCTCAACTTCATCAGGGGAGAATATGACATTCTTTGGAGACCCAGTGTGAGTCATCTGATACACTGATAATAGGTTGGAGGCAAGACCATGAACATACAACACATTGTTGAACTGACCATGATCAAGATCAATCCTCCCTTTGCCCAAACTTTCAGTGAGAGAGTCATCTCCAAGTGCTATTGGTGGACCTTTCGACATGTCAAGTGAGGAGAATGCCTCCTTGGTCAAAACCATATGTCTCGAAGCTCCAGAATCAATGATGAAACTAGGTGAGCTTGATGTGCCAGCAACCAATGCATGAACTCTCTCTCTATCTTCTGAACTTGATCCTCATTCCCTCTTCTTTGATCTTTCTGGAAGGGAGATGCCATTCTTCTCCAGGAGTTGGGTCAGCATGTCTATTTTCTTTTTCATATAGGAGATTTCAGTGTGATTTCCCTTATTGCAGCATGCGTACTTGCTCATTTCTCCTTTATTCTTCTTCTTCTGGTAGTTCTTCTTGGAACCTTGTGGCTCCTCCGAAGACTTGTTCTTGTCTCTCTTTTGCTCAGGTGGCTTTTTAGCTTTATTTTTTCTTTCTGAATCCACCCTCGAATCTCCAGCAACCAGAGCTTGGTCTTTGGATGGTTTGATGGTGCCCATCATCACCATTCGTCCTGTTCTTGTGTGAGAGATTCCATGAAATATGCAAGGCTAGGCATCTTCCAGGTTCGAGCTGTCAAATTTGTGGCATAGAAGGTCGAAACAAACACTAAATAGTCAGGGCCAACCTTCGAGAGTATGGCCAAGACCAGCTGATCGTCCTTCTTTTCGATCCCACATTGTTTTAGCTGCAAAACAAGTGCTTTGAACTTGGAGAAATAGAGTTGCAGGGATTCAAAGCTATTTGGAATCAGGGAGATCAGTTCATTTTCGATTTGATGTCCCCCCATCTCATCTGTCTTTCCAAAAATATCAACAAGCTTCTCCCATACTTCATTTGGTGATGTCAATCCATCAACATGGAAAAGGAGGTCTCAGCTGGAAATACTCAGACACAAGAGACCATAGGCCTCATCCCTCCTGTTGTGCCATTTTATCTTCTCTGCAGCTGCATTGGGCTCTACTTCTATTTCCATAGTCCCCCTGTGGAGGCCTTTCGCTCTCAACAGTATCTCCATCTCTGCTTTCCATTCAAAGAAATTGAAGGGAGTCAAGATGATCTTCTGAGATTGATCCATAGCTCAGAAATTGTCCCAGCTGTCAGTAGAAGGCTCCCAGTCACTGATGTCGAACCTGAAAAACAAATTTGAAGGAGAGAAATCGATCTACAATGGCTCTAATACCATTTGGAAATTGAACCCAGTGATAGAACAATTTTACTCACAACAATTATCAATTGTACATGCAAAATCACTCACATAAGAGACTGAAAATGGAGCTGAACACTAAACTGTATTAACTCAGTGTACAATAGCCAAAACTGTAACATGATAGGTTTCTGCATTAAATAATTACATAAGGGATTTGAATGCATGCGGAGGAAATTCAAATCTAGTCAAAAGCAAGCTTACTAAAATTAAGCAATTCCCCCATAGGTGCATAAAGTAGTTTCCAAATCAGCTAAGGAGCTCATGAATTGGAAAAAGCACTTAGGAAAGCTAAAAGGTGATGGAAGGACAACTCATACATGCTTTTCATAGGAGAAAAGAGTGGAGGATGTGGAGGACAAAAAACTAGTTAACCTCACCTAGTCAAACTTTCCCAATTGCCTTAAAGCACTGAAAAAGCAGACAATAAAGCATAAAAAGTAGAAGGGTGCCTAGGAGGCCAGGAATAAAGTAGAATTGATTCCTTGAGGTTTCCCAAGTGCTCCATGTGTCAAAATAGGAAATTTTGACCACTATGGATAGGTAGATGACAACTTGCATAACGTGGAATCATGAAACTAGGAAAATAAGACAAAAATGATTAATTTAATGTCTAAGGTAGCTAACTATGGGTTGATTATTATAACACCCACCCTTAAGCTTGACTTATGAGTAATATATCAGAAAATTATAGGGCCTAGCAACAAGGCTTAGTCACCCTTTACATACTGCATGTCCATTTAAACAAGGAAAGAGGCAAAAACCACATGGGAAAATCCTTTCTTAAACATGGACTGTAAAACAAAATTTGGAAATATTGTCTTCACTCATGCTTCATAGCATGATCAACAATCCCCAGTAGTGATTTGAGATTGCTGAAGGTCCTCTCACAAATTTTTTTGGTGAAGATATCATCTACTTGTTCTGAAGATGAACAGAAGAGTAGGTGAATGGTGCCATCATGCACAAGCTCTCTGATGTAGTGCATATGGATCTCAATGTGTTTGGTTCTCTGCTTCTGAATTGGATCATTGCAGATTCGAATGGTACTCTGGTTATCATGGTAGATGGTAGTTGAGTACTCTGATTCGAAGCCACACTCTCCAAGTAACCCCTGCAACCATAAAAATTGAGTTGTTGCATTTACAACTCCTCTATACTCTGCTTCTGTAGATGAGAGTGCAATGGCACTTTGTTTCTTACTTGACCAGCTGATTGGCCCTTCTACAAGCATGAACACATATCATGATCTGGAATTTCTATCTGTGCTATCACCTGCCCAATCACTGTCAGTAAACCCAATCAAATCAATATCAGATTTTGCTTTATAGAAGATCCCATGTGTCCTTGTTCCCTGAACAAAGTTAAGGATCGTTTTGGCTACTTTCCAATGGATCTCATGAGGCTAATCCATGTATCTAGAAGCCATACTTATTTCATAAGAAATATCAGGTCTAGTATGTGTAAGATACAACAAACATCCAATCAATTGCCTATACAGTGTATTGTTTACCATAGGTGAAGAATCAGCTTCTTCTAGCATCACTCCTGAAAGGAAAGGAGTCTTGCTTGGCTTGCAATCCTTCATTTTGAATTTGTTCAGAAAATCCAAGGCATAATTGGACTGGTTCACCTTTATTCCATCTTTGGTTTGAGCAATCTCAAGTCCCAAGAATTGTCTTAAGATCCCCAAATCTATCATGGAGAAGGCTTGGTTCATTGCACCCTTCAAGGAAGCAATCTCATCCTTTGAGCTTCCTGTAATGAGAAGGTCATAAACATATAACACAATGATCATTAATGAACCATTAATCAACTTCAAATAGACATTTGGATCTGATTTGCACCGAAAAAAATTCAGTGATAGCAAGAAGCTATCAATCTTGGCATACCAAGCCCTGGGGGCTTGCTTTAGCCCATACAATGACTTTCTCAACCTGCACACAAGAGATGGGTTAGTAGCAAATCCTTGAGGCTGCTGCATGTATATCTCTTCAGTGAGATATCCATTCAGGAAGGCACACTTTACATCCATGTGATGTACCTCCCATTGCTTTGAAGCTGCAATGGCTAAGGCTAGCTTGATGGAGTCCATCTTTGCCACTGGTGCAAAGGTCTCATTGTAATCTATGCCATGAACCTGTGAGTAGCCATTGGCTACCAATCTGTCCTTGTACTTCAGAGGTGAACCATCAGCAGCAAATTTGGTATTGTACACCCACTTACATTGAACTAGCTTCCTCCCTGGGGGAAGATCCACTAGCTCCCAAGTGTTGCTCTTCTGGAGTGAGCTGAAATCTTCCTTCATGGCTGCTTGCCATATTGGATATCCTGCTGCATATTCATATGTATGAGGATTTGATTCCACCATCAGATAGCATTTCTCAGCAAACATAGGATCCTTCATGCACAGAGCACTCTCAAATTCAGATCTAGTCCTCCTAGGGTCATTGGGATTCCCAGCTAGCTCTCCTGCTACATGAATGGTCTTAGCTGCCCATTTTGGCCTTGTAGGGATATTAGGATATGAAATAAACTCATCACTATCAGACATATCAGAATCAGCATGTTCAACAAACTCTTCACTTACTTTCAGAGGATCTGGTGGTGAAGAGGCTTCTCCAACTTCCACTTCTGCTAGGGGTTCTTCTTGAAACTGAACACACCTTTCGATGAAGGATTTTTTTGTGCTCAAATTTATCAGCTTGTACCCTTTTGAATCTTCAGAGTACCCAACAAATAGACACTCTTGGATTTGGGGCTGCAAAGCCTTTCTCTTTTCTGTTGGAATTCTAGCCCAAGCCCTTGAGCCAAAAATCCTGAAATGGGTCACATATGGCTTATGCCCACTCCATTATTCGAAAGGAGTCATACCATAAAGTTTTTTATGAGGAACCCTATTTTGGATATAGGATGCACAATTGATAGCTTCGTCCCAGTACTTTGGTGGCAAAGTTTTGGCCTCCATCATGCATGTTGCCATCTCCTTCAATGATATGTTCTTCCTCTCAGCAACACCTTCTGTGGTGTGTAAGGGATAGAATGCTACATATGAATACCTGCATCTACACAATATTTAATAAAATCATACTTGACATACTCACCACCATTTTCAGATCTCAAGACTTTGAGTTTCCTCCTAGACTGGTTTTCAACCAAATCCTTAAAGACTTTGAATAGGCCAAAAACTTCAGAGTTATGTTTCAGGAAGTAAACCCAGCAATACCTGGAAAATTAATATATGAAAGTCAATGCATATTTGACCTGAATCATGGACATATGAGGGAATGGTCCAGCAACATCACTATGGATCAACTCGAGGGGTTCAGAGGTTCTCTCATGACTAGCTCTCTCAAATTTATGCTCTAGGTGTTTTCGTAGGATACAACCTTGGCAGACTCCTTTGGAAAATTTTATCTTTGGTAACCCTATGACCATCTCTTTTTCACTAAGATCAGAAAGATACTTGTAATTTAGGTGGCCAAATATTTCATGCCAAAGATTGCTTGCTTCGTTAGCATGAATCAGAAGAGCAGAGGGGTTTGAGTAGGGTAGGAAGTGTGAGAACATGTATACCTTCGAAGTATGATTTGCAACTCCTTTTGAAATGAATTTACCACTTGAGATCTCTGTGATCTCAACTTCATCAGGGGATAATATGACATTCTTTGGAGACCCAGTGTGAGTCATCTGATACACTGATAATAGGTTGGAGGCAAGACCATGAACATACAACACATTGTTGAACTGACCATGATCAAGATCAATCCTCCCTTTGCCCAAACTTTCAGTGAGAGAGTCATCTCCCAGTTCTATTGGTGGACCTTTCGACATGTCAAGTGAGGAGAATGCCTCCTTGGTCAAAACCATATGTCTCGAAGCTCCAGAATCAATGATCAAACTAGGTGAGCTTGATGTGCCAGCAACCAATGCATGAACTCTCTCTCTGTCTTCTGAACTTGATCCTCCTTCCCTCTTCTTTGAGCTTTTTGGAAGGGAGATGCCATTCTTCTCCAGGAGTTGGGTCAGCATGTCTATTTTATTTTTCATATAGGAGATTTCAGTGTGATTGCCCTTATTGCAGCATGCGCACTTTCTCATTTCTCCTTTATTCTTCTTCTTCTGGTAGTTCTTCTTGGAACCTTGTGGCTCCTCCGAAGACTTGTTCTTGTCTCTCTTTTGCTCAGGTGGCTTTTTAGCTTTATTTTTGCTTTCTGAATCCACCCTCGAATCTCCAGCAACCAGAGCTTGGTCTTTTGATGGTTTGATGGTGCCCATCATCACCAGTTCGTCTTGTTCTTGTGTGAGAGATTCCATGAAATATGCAAGGCTAGGCATCTTCCAGGTTCGAGCTGTCAACTTTGTGGCATAGAAGGTCGAAACAAACACTAAACAGTCAGGGCCAAGCTTCAAGAGTATGGCCAAGACCAGCTGATCATCCTTCTTTTCGATCCCACATTGTTTTAGCTACAAAACAAGTGCTTTGAACTTGGAGAAATAGAGTTGCAGGGATTCAAAGCTATTTGGACTCAGGGAGATCAGTTCATTTTCGATTTGATGTCCCCCCATATCATCTGTCTTTCCAAAAATATCAACAATATTCTCCCATACTTCATTCGGTGATGTCAATCCATCAAGATGGAAAAGGAGGTCTCAGCTGGAAATACTCAGACACAAGAGACCATAGGCCTCATCCCTCCTGTTGTGCCATTTTATCTTCTCTGCAGCTGCATTGGGCTCTACTTCTATTTCCATAGTCACCCTGTGGAGGCCTTTTGCTCTCAACAGTATCTCCATCTCTGCTTTCCATTCAAAGAAATTGAAGGGAGTCAAGATGATCTTCTGAGATTGATCCATAGCTCAGAAATTGTCCCAGCTGTTAGTAGAAGGCTCCCAGTCACTGATGTCGAACCTGAAAAACAAATTTGAAGGAGGGAAATCGATCTACAATGGCTCTAATACCATTTGGAAATTGAACCCAGTGATAGAACAATTTTACTCACAACAATTATCAGTTGTACATGCAAAATCACTCACAAAAGAGACTGAATATGGAGCTGAACACTAAACTGTATTAACTCAGTGTACAATAGCCAAACCTGTAACATGATAGGTTTCTGCATTAAATAATTACATAAGGGATTTGAATGCATGAGGAGGAAATTCAAATCTAGTCAAAAGCAAGCTTACTAAAATTAAGCAATTCCCCCATAGGTGCATAAAGTAGTTTCCAAATCAGCTAAGGAGCTCATGAATTGGAAAAAGCACTTAGGCAAGCTAAAAGGTGATGGAAGGACAACTCATACATGATTTTCATAGGAGAAAAGAGTGGAGGATGTGGAGGACAAAAAACTAGTTAACCTCACCTAGTCAAACTTTCCCAATTGCCTTAAAGCACTGAAAAAGCAGACAATAAAGCATAAAAAGTAGAAGGGTGCCTAGGAGGCCAGGAATAAAGTAGATTTGATTCCTTGAGGTTTCCCAAGTGCTCCATGAGTCAAAATAGGCAAGTTTGACCAATATGGATAGGTAGATGACAACTTGCATAAGGTGGAATCATGAAACTAGGCAAATAAGTCAAAAATGATTAATTTAATGTCTAAGGTAGCTAACTATGGGTTGATTATTCTAACACATCAATACTCCCTCTTCAACTATGAGAGTTCTTATGTACCATACCAATCTTGTCCCAAAAATAGGCTTAGTAAGAATGTTGGAAATGATGTTCATCTGTGGATATGTACTATGTCTCAAATATAACTTGCTAGGAACCTCATAAATCTTTACTTCTTTATAACATGCTCTACCTGAAGCAACGTATTTGATCTTCCTTGATCAATGCACTAGTCAGAATTCATATATCTTTGAATCTCCATTTCATTGACCAAGACATATTCAAGTCCACATACACTTGTACCAAGTAGGTACCATAACACATGATTTTTACATGTCTATGTATAAACAGTAAAGCATATAATAGATATTGGGACCTATGACTAACCAAATACATCTCAACTAACTTGAGATCCTCCAAATCCAAAAAAAGGATTAAAAATCTCATATTTATCTTTAGATGTGTGGCCATGGATTTGTAGTCCATCATCTAGAAAATCTTCTAGATATTTTACTACATATTTTCCTTAACTGAAGAAAATATTTGTGTTATGATTGCCACACCACTAATCATAAGAATCATAAAAAAATTATTAAATATTTCTCTTAACTTCCTTCTGAATTATGAGAATCATGCAGGTCTCCCTTTTTATAGGAGGTACATTAACCAATTACACTAGTTCTTCAGGAGCTATCGAGACTAGAAACTCCCTCTCACCATGTGAATGTGAGAATGTAATTTGGGTCCTCTATAACTGAGACTTCATCCTCATCTATGTCTGAAGATATTCTTGACACATGAATGTAAATAAGATAATTTAATTATCTTAAAGAGTATTAACATCTCTCATAATAGGATTAGGGATTCTATTTTGACTTCTTCCTAATACATAAGAACCTCCCAATCTGCTAACAAAATCTTCTTTCTTCAAAGCATCATGTTCTCTTTCAGGATCAGCCATCAAAATTTCTCTTCATTCATAGCATGTCATTTTTCTTGTAGGTCAGGACATATTTTTTTTCCCTACAAGCCAAATTCAATCAAGTTATTAACAACCTTGCATAATGACAAACAACACATATTGACATGTAAAACATTATAACCAATGTTTTAGTATAACCATATCTCACAAATTTTAATTACATGAATACCTCAATGTATATGCAGTGGTTCAGTACCTTATGCTCAGCACAACAAGGCCCAAGATATCATCCCAACATAGCAAGGCTCGGTTGGTAGCTCCTACGACGCACATGCAGTCTCACCTGAGATATCTTCCTTATGGGTAACTGTCAGAACCAAGTTTCCATAGTTAGGTGGGGGATATAATGTCCCTTGGAAAAATTCCAAGGAGCTCCAATAAGGATGATGGGTGTGGTTTTGACACTTATTCTACACAACCAAGCTACGACATCATTCATCCTTATGGAAGTATTATATCAACAACCCAATGCATCAAAAATAATTTCACAAATTCATAATAATAATGCAGCATATATAAACATACTCTTTCTATGAAAATATATAGAGATTCTCTCACCGCAACATAAATACATGCACCTCAAACACATTCACCATTCATACATTCGACACAGTAGTTAACGTGGAAACCCATTCGAGAAAAACCACAAAGGCGCTCTTCATCTACCATGAGAAATGTATGCACACATTAAATTTAGTTATGTACACATTAAATCAATGTTTTGATACAACCCCATTCACACTTCATGTAATGTTTTGTAGTTCTATATCAGTCCTATATTTAGATATGATGAAGATTTATGCAAGCCCTTATTCTTCTCAACATGAATTTATCTATTTACCAATAAAATATAAATAGT
This sequence comes from Pseudotsuga menziesii, assembly GCA_001517045.1. Lineage (NCBI taxonomy): Eukaryota > Viridiplantae > Streptophyta > Pinopsida > Pinales > Pinaceae > Pseudotsuga > Pseudotsuga menziesii. The sequence continues at coordinate 85,700 of LPNX010373911.1, forward strand.
GTAACATATTTTTTTAATCATGTTTATACCATAACATCATTCCTAATCCCAAGAATATATATTGTGATGAAACACAATCTGATTTTTTAAAAGCATATGATAATCGAATAATCATGCAGCCCAATATTCATACCTCATGAATCAATCATGTAGCGCAACATTCATATCTCATGAATAATCATGCATATCTATATTCATATCTTTATGAACAATCATGCAGCCTAACATTCATATCTTATGAATAATCATGCAACTCTATATTCATATTTTATAAAAAAAATCATGCATGCTCTATATTCATATCTTATGACCAATCATGCATGCTCTATATTCATATTTTATAAAACAATCATGCATGCTCTATATTCATATCTTACGAACAATCATGCATGATCTATATTCATATTTTATAAAATAATCATGCATTCTAGATATATTCATTTGTTATGAACAATCATATATGCTCTATATTCATATTTTATAAAACAATCATGCATGATCTATATTCATATTTTATAATGCATGTTGTATAGTGATATCTTATCAATTTTGTTTATTTGCAAATAAATGAAAGACAATCAACATATATTCTCACAATTCTTAATATTAGGAATATGAATCTCTATATGACTGTAATGAAAACATTCAAAAAAATATAGATATAAATAGCATATAATAAAAAAATCGGGTACTTATCTTTTATTGGGTTTCATACTCCCTATTTATATTTCCTTCATTGTGAATATTACTGGAGTCCTTGGGTCTTGATCTCCTTGAAAATTTGAATGCATGCAGGAGCTAGTGAATCTCTGCATGGAGAAACTGGATCCCATGCAACCAAAGCAAATTCTCTTGTATGAGGGGAAAAATTCTTCCAATGATCATCCTGTTCTTCTTTGAATGAGTTATAAACCCTATTAGGATCTCATTACACCCAATATCAATTAAATAATGATAAAATATAACCACTAATATCGTGGTTATTCCATCAATTCATCCAATTTGGGAAAATGACCATAACATGAGTTCTCAGATTTTCATATTCAAAGACCTGATCATATATCTCAAACAATTGAGACTTTTTGAAATCTGCTTTTGATTAAGCTAGATCAACCCATTTCAGAAGTGATTTTTTAACCATTTTGTATGATTCCTCACGAATTGATCAGAATGTCTCCATGAAATTTGTCTCCTAAAAAGTGACGAAAATGGTGCATATTGACTTGCTCTTGAATTCACCCTTTCATGTATTTAATCTGGGAGCACCTTCAATTCGGTCTTCCAATTGGACTTAGATGGATGCCATGACTACAAGCTCTTTGCTCAATAATTGAAGATCATGTAGGAATTAGATTGCATGGTTAAAATTGAGCTCCTTCATGCCCTTGCTCTAATACCTTGTTAGTGATTAAGAAAATGTGAAGAAACTTGAACTTTTAAACTTTAATCCAAAATTTTAGTGTATATAGATCTCATCAACAATCCAATGACATAAATAAATCAAACCATAGAACACGAGATATACCCTAGGAAAACCCTCCACTGATTCGCAGGATAAAAAACCCAACAAACAATCTTAGATTATGATTGATAATCAGTAAAGAATGAATACAACACAATAACATATTTTTTTTTTCAAGAGAACAAGAGAGGAGAGATAAAATGGAAGACTCTAATGATATTTCCAATTGCATATAACTTTAATAACAAGTCAAATTAGGTCATACAAGGAAGGTAGTGAATATTTGCATGCTTTAGTAACTTGTTAACATTGAGAACATTGTCTCATCTTCAACCATGTGCCCCCACTAATTCACTGAGTTTAACTACCTCTAAAAGAGTTGTTAACTAAATGAACTGAACTGAACTGAATGGAATTGCATTTAACTAAATGGAACTTAATGTAAATGAAAAAAATTGAATGTAACTAAATAGAACTAGATGTAACTGAACATAAATGAATAGAACTGAACAAAACTGAATGTAACTGAATAGAACTAAGTGTAAGTAAACAAATCTTATTAGAATTGAACAAAACTAAATGTAACTAGTGCTTCTGCATCAGTTTCATCTTCAACAACCACTTGCATAAATTAAGGAGTTGATTCTTTAGTTATTTGAACTTATTTTATCACAACTAAGACTCAATTGATTTCTTACTAATTCGAGTTCACTTGGAGGCATAAATGGGAAATTCAAATTCCCTCTCTATCTTTGTGCTCGTATTCAATTTCTCTACATGGTCCATATGTGTTTTAATTATTTCTATATCATATCATACTCATAATAATTGTTTTGAAGCTATGATCATATGTGTTGCCATAGGCCTGTTGATGTAATTGTAACTTCAAAATGTATTTACTTGTATTTTTTATCTATTGTAACCCGATGTTTATTCTGGGATGTACTTGTGTCGTGTCATGCCGCGATGTTCCTATCGGGAGGATCTATATTGTAAACAAGTCATGTCAAGTCATTTTGGGTAACCCTCCTATTGTATGAGGGTTAAATTCCTCGTAGTTTCGGGGCACTAGGGTTATTAAACTCTCTCGGAGAGGTCGGACCTAGTAGGGTTTTAGTCATGTCGGGATTAGTATAAATAGAGAGATGGAATCTCTATTTAGATGACATATCAATCACACTCAAGTGTAGTGCATAGTTGAGGAAGGAGAAGACACTGGGGCTAGATAGAAAGAAGGTTACTGTTGTCGAAATATCACTTACTATTTTGGGTTTTACTTTGGTGCTATTTCTATCTCCGAGGAAGTTGTGGGGTTTTCTCCATTTATGGTTTCCCCGAGGAAAACATTGTGTTCATTGTCTCTTGTGTTTGATTGCTGTGCTTTTTATTCTCTCAGTTAAAGATCCTAATGTTATGCTAAGCTTAATGTTAAAAATCTAACATGGTATCAGAGCCAACCTAAGAAGAAGACATTGTGCAGCTGCAGGAACTAGGGATTCCTACTTTGTGGATCTCTCTCCATATATTTTCAGCAAAAGAATGTTGGAATAACTCTCCTCCCTAGGGTGCATATTTCTATCAAAGCAGAATCCAATTCTGAGGTTTTTCAGTTTTGGACCTGACACTGCTGCCGAAAATTAGGGCTCTTCACAGAAGACAAATTTTTCAATGAGCCCAGGACTGGATTGATCTCCCCCCTAAAATCAAAGTTAGGGATAAAATTCAAAGCAATTGGTTGGACAAAACTCTGGAAAAGAAAAACACTAATTTTCTCTTGAACCAGCTCTGCAGGATTTTCAGCTCCAAATCAAGATCCGACATCTTGACTTGGTAAGATCTAAATATTTTGTATTTCCATTTGAGGTTCTCAGTTAAGATGTCTCATCATACCAAGCTTGATCAAAATATTGAAGGAGCTGATAACTTTCGAGCTTGGAAGTATAGGATCTCCCTGGTCCTAGAAGAAAATGAGTTGGACTCCTATATCAATGAGGAGGTTCTAGTTCCAGAGGGAGATGAGGCAAAGGCATTACATAAGAAGAAGTTGGTTATGGAAAAGAGAATCATTGCTGATTCTATCAAGGATCACCTCATCCCACAGGTGTCCTCTCTCAAGACACCTAAAGCTATGTTTGATGCCCTAACCAAACTATTTGAAGGGAAGAACATCAATAGGAAGATGACTCTAAGGAATCAGTTGAAGAATGTAAAGATATAGAATGCTGAGACCATCTAGTCTTACTTCACAAGGGTCTCCCAAATCAAAAAACAACTAGAAGTTGTAGATGAAGAAGTGGAGAATGCGGAAATTGTGATGACAACATTGAATGGCCTCCCTAGGTCATGGGATTCATTCATCCAAGGAATCTATGCCAGAAATAAGTTTTTCAAGTTCAGCAAACTATGGGAAGAATTCTCTCAAGAAGAACCTCGGATAGCAGCTCGAGAAGAAAAGATGGGAAGTGAATATTAAGCCCTCACAGTTCACTCCAATAAAGACAGAAGAAACCGTCATCACTCCAAAGGTAATAACTTTTACCATAAAGATAACATTAGAATGGACCTATCTAGATTGAGATGTTATACATGTGATGAAAGAGGACACTTTGCAAAAGACTGTCCTAGAAACAAGATTAACTCTCATAAGAAGAATGGAAACAAGAGAAGGCATCATGCTCATGTTGCAGAGGATGATGAACCTTCCAAGAAGAAAACTAGATATGAAAGTGAAGATTCTTCCAGTGAAGATGAATATGTTTTGATTTCTACTCTTACGGGAAAAATTACTGATGGAAGCACTTATTGGCTTATAGACAATGGGGCTTCCAAGCATATGATAGGATTCAAGGAATCCTTTGTGAAACTATCAGAACATGAATCACCTCACAAGGTGAAGCTAGGATATGACTACCAATATCCAATAAAAGGTAGTGTGGAATCCTCCTATAAAGTAGACTCTGGAAAGTCTATGACAATGAAGGAAGTATTGTTTGTGCCATGACTCAAGAAGAAACTTCTCTCCATATCTACATTATATGAAAAAGGATGAGGGTTGCATTCATATATGGTCAAGTCATCATGTGGCCAAAAGGAAAGACCATCGATGATGTAGTAGTGATTGGAGAACAAGAAGGAGGTTTGTACAAATTAAAGGGCCATCTAGAACAAGCATTGGTCCATGACACAGTAGAGCCAAATGAACTTTGGCATAGAAAGCTTGCACATGTGTATTACAGAGCACTACCTATTGCAAGCAAAGCTGTTGAAGGTCTTCCAGAAATCCAAGCAAAACATGATGGGGTCTGCAAAGGATGTGCGAAAGAAAAGAATACAAAGAAGACATTCCTAAGCAGCGAAAGCAATGCCAAAGGAATCTTGGAAATCATCCACTCTAATGTATGCGGTCCTATGTCATCAAGCTCACTAAGTGGGTATGCATATTATGTTTCTTTTATTGATGACTTTTCTAGGAAGACATGGGTTTACTTCATGAAGAACAAAGATGAAGTATTCATGAAGTTCAAGGAATTCAAAGCATTGATTGAGAATCACACTGAAAAGAAGATCAAGACCTTTCGATCAAACAATGGCAGAGAATTCGCTTCAAATGAATTCAAAGAGCAATGCAAAAAATTAGGGATTAAGAGGGAGTTTTCCACTCCTTATAATGCACAATAGAACGCGGTTGTAGAAAGGAAGAATATAAATATCATGGAAGGTGCAAGAGAAATGCTTCATGATCAAGATCTTCCTATGCATCTCTGGGTGGAAGCTGCCAGAACAACAGTGTATGTACAAAACTATACTCCATACAGAGTACTCAAGAACAAGAATCTCAAAGAAGTCTTCTTCGGTAAGAGACCAAAAGTCAGCCATCTCAGAATATTCAGCTGTCCTATGTATATACACATTCTAAGAGAGAAGAGAACAAAATTAGATCCTTCAGGTAAGAAGGGTATATTTGTGGGATATTCTGAAAACTCGAGGGATTAAAGAATATACTTCCTAGGATTCAAGAAGATTGATATCAATAGGGATGTGACATTTGATGAAGACACAAATTACAATAAATCTAGAAAGAAACCTACTGAAGAATCTGAAGAAGCAGAAGCACCCAGGATTCATGACACAACCATGAATGAAGAAGCTCAAGAAGAAGATTGAGAATTTGAAAAAACACAAAGAACTGTAGATCCACCTCAGGAAAAGAATCCTCACAAGAGGAAACCTGCTTGGGTACAAGAAGTTATCCAAGGTGCATAAATATATGGGGCTCCAGAAGAGAATCACAAAGAAAGAACGAGGACCAGATCCTGCTCCGGGTATGTAGCATTACTCATTGATAAAGAACCTTCCAATTATGAAGAAGTGGCAGAACGGATAGAATGGAAGGATTCTATGATCGACGAGTATTATTCGATCATGAAGAATGATGTTTGGGATGTTGTAACAAGACCAGAAGGGAAATAAGTTGTAAATTTGAAATGGATCTACAAGATCAAGCATGCTGCAGATGGTAGTATAGAGAAATATAAGGAAAGATTTCTTGCTCGTGGTTTCTCCCAGAAAGTAGGTATAGACTATGAAGAAACCTTTACTTCTGTAACCAGATATGCTTCCATAAGATCGGTACTTGTTCTATCTGCAGTGATGAAATGGAAGATACACCAAATTGATGTCAAGACTGCTTTCTTGAATGTTGTAGTTGAAGAGGAAGTGTACGTGGAGCAACCACTCAATTTTGAGACACATGACAGAGAGTCTCATGTATGCAGACTAAATAAATCCCTATATGGTTTGAAACAGGAACCCAGGACTTGATATGACAGAATTGATAGCTTTCTATCCAGTTTAGGCTTTACTAAGAGTAAAGCAGATTCCAACCTTTACTACAAGGTTGAAGATGGCAACCCATATCTGTTTGTAACAGGTATGGATGGGTTGATTGCTGATACGAAGAGGGAGCTTACTGCCGAGTTTGAAATGAAGGACTTGGGCATGATGCATTATTTTCTAGGCATGGTGTTGTGGTAGAATGCAGATGAGATTTCCTTGGGACAAGGTAAATATACATTAGAGATCCTGAAGAGGTTTGGGATGATCGACTGCAAGGCTATGGCCACACCTATGGAATCGAACCTGAAGCTATTGAGTGATGCTTCATCAGAGACGATTGATGCTATGATGTATCGTTAGATGATTGGGTCCTTGATGTACCTGACAAACACGAGACCAGATATTTTCTTTTTTGTGAACACCTTGAGCCAGTTCCTGACAGATCCAATACATGTTCACTTGATTGCTGCAAGGCATATTTTGAGGTACCTAAGGGGTACAATTGATTATGGGATCAAGTACGAGGAAAATCAGAAAATTAACCTAGAGGGTTATGTTGATTCAGATTGGGCAAGCAGTGCCATTGATAGGAAGAGCACTTCAGGGTGTTGCTTCAGTATGGGATCAGGTGTGATCTCTTGGTTTAGTAGGAAGAAATCCTGTGTGGCACTTAGTACAGCTAAATCAAAGTATGTTGCAGCTTGTTCATCTAGTTGTGAGGCATTATGGATGTGGAATCTACTGTCTGATTTATTTCATCTCCAGTTGGATGCTACTTGTATACATTGTGACAACCAGAGTTGTGTGAAGTTGTCAGAGAATCCAGTGTTCCATGACAAGTCGAAGCATATCGAGATAAAGTATCACTATATCAGGGATATGGTGTAGAGGGGAGCAATAAATATCCAGTATATTACAATGAAGGAATATATAGCTGATGTGTTGATGAAACCATTGGCTATGGTGAAGTTTGAGTACTTCAAGGAGAAGCTTGGTGTTCTCCAAATTGAGGTTTCCTCCAAGGGAAAAAAATGAGACCCATAGCCATTCTGACATGGTGAGAGGATTGGTTCCTTCCATGGTCAAATGTAAGGGCTGATCCATTCTGTCATGGTGAGAGGATTGGTTCCTTGCATGACAGATATGAGTGCTGAGCCATTCTGATATGACTGTAGGATTGGTTCCTACATGATCAGATATAAGGGCTATTGCCATTCTTGGAATGGAGCTACTTGGTGAGGTACCAGGAATACTTGGTTTGGGACTGAGGGCTATTCTGATATGACTGTGAGATGTGTTCTCACATGATCAGATATGAGTGAATGGCCATTCTGATGTGATAGAGGGATGTGTTCCCACTTGATCGGATGTAAGGGCTGAGCCATTCTATCATGGCTAAAGGATTAGGTTCCTTCCATGTTAAATGTGAGTGTTTGACATTCTGACTTAGTGCCATATATAAGGGCTACCACCATTCTTAGAATGGAGCTACCTGGTGAGGTACCAGGAACCCTCAGTCTGGGACTGAGAGCCATTCTGATGTGACTGAGGGATGTGTTCCCACATGATTAGATGTAAGTGCAGAGACTTTCCACAGATGATAGTAGGTGTGTCCTATAATGCTGGTGGATGTGAGTGCTAGCCTTTCCACAGATGATAGTAGGTGTGTCCTATCATGTTGGTGGATGTGAGTGCTGCACCTTTTCACAGATGGTACTAGGTGTGTCCTACCATGCTGGTGATTGTAAGTGTTGTGGCTTTCCATAGATGGTAGTAGGTGTGTCCTACCATGCTGGTGGATGTGAGTGATGTGCCTTTCCACAGATGATAGTAGTTGTTTCCTATCATGCTGGTGGTTGTAAGTGCTAATCCTTTTCACAGATGATAGTAGTTGTGTCCTATAATGCTAGTTAATGTGAGTGCTGGGAATTTCTGATGTGATTGTATGATTGGTTCCTACATGATCAGATGTGAGTGTTGGGTGTGCGTTTCTGACAAGTAGGTCAGATGTAAGTGCTGGACGGGCCATTCTGACTTGGTGTCAGATATAAGCACTGAAGAAGACCTACATGGAGGCTAGGCCTACAACTAGAATGAAAAAGGGCTGGTTCTGTAGAACTTCCTATGACAAGAAGAATAAAGAGATAGCGCCCGTCATGATCCAGTAATGATGATCCAACAGTGATGATCCAGATCGAGTGATGATCCAGATCTAGTGATGATGATCAAGATCGAGTGATGATCCAGATCCAGTAACGATGATCCAGGTCGAGTAATGATCCAGATCCAAAGATAAAGATGACTTTAAGAAAAATATGACTTGAAGATACATATGATGAGATGATCCAGAGAAGAAGACCGGCGATGAAAATTGTGTCAAGAGAATACCTTCCTAGTTAAGAGGGAGTGTTGATGTAATTGTAACTTCAGAATGTATTTACTTGTATTTCTTATCTATTGTAACCCGATGTTTATTCCGAGATGTACTTGTGTCAAGTCATGCCCCAATGTTCCTATCGAGAGGATCTATATTGTAAACAAGTCATGTCAAGTCATTATGGGTAACCCTCCTATTTTTTAAGGGTTACAATCCCCGCAGTTTTGGGGCACTAGGGTTATTAGACTCTCCTAGAGAGGTCGGCCAAAGTAGGGTTTTAGCCATGTCCAGATTAGTATAAATAGAGAGATAGACTCTCTATTTAGATCACATCTCACTTACACTCAAGTGTATCGCATAGCTGAGGAAGGAGAAGACACTGGGGCTAGATAGAAAGAAGGTTACTGCTGTCGAGAGATCACTTACTGTTTTGGGTTTTACTTTGGTTCTTATTCTATCTCTGAGGAAGTTACGAGTTTTCTCCATTTATGGTTTCCCCAAGGAAAAATGATGTGTTCATTGTCTTTTGTGTTTGATTGTTGTGCTTGTTGTTCTCTCAGTTAAATATCCTAATGTTATGCTAAGATTAATGTTAAAAATATAACAAGGCCATATAGTCACATGCTAAATAAAATCACTCTAGGGATAGTTAATCCCTACAGGATACTTGTAGCACCTGTTAACCATGAATATCCATACATCAAATAGTATATCCTCGAGACTTAATACAATATAAGTCATGTGAACTCAATACACCATAAGTTCTAGACTTGATACAACAAAAGTCGCATACCTTAACATAAGGTCATCATCTTAAGCATAAGATCCTAGTACAAGCATCTCTCTCGAATATGACTTGATCAAGTTCATACCTTGATACAATACAAGATATTTAAATTAACAAAATAAGTTAGTGAACTTAATACAACATGAGTTTCAGAATTGACAAAACAAATATCATGGAGAGGATCTTAACCTAATACAACATAGGTTCTAGACTTGACACAACAAGTCTCATGAAGGATGAACCCCAAAGTTGTACATCTAACAAGAATTAGTATGTCTTGCTAGGCTTGTTTGGCCCAAAAGGGTTAGTAAGACAAATAAGGCTTGTTTCGTCCCCAGGTAGATCCATTTTTGTAGTCAGGATTGTTTGGCCTAAAAGAGTTAGTAAGCCAGACATACGCGAGGTGGATCTATCAGAGCACCCATCGAGATGTTGGGTCAGATGTCCTAAGGGAATGATGATTTGGTCCCAACACTCTATGCTAATGATAACACTGCATTTATGATGTTGATGATGGTGATGAGATGTGGTGTCAATACTCTATACTGATGACATGATTATGTGTTGTTGATGATGATGATGATGTGGTCCCAACACTTTTTTTTGATGATGATGATGTTGATGTTGTCTCAACATTCTATGCTAATGTTGATGGTGTTGTTCCAACATATTTATGTTGATGATGTAGATGATGATATATAATTTATTTGTTGATGATGTTGGTTTAGAACTAACATGTTAATGATGTTGTTGTCATTCCAGTATTTACATACGGATGATGTTACGTGTGTTGTTGTCCCAATATTCACATATTGATGATGGTAATCATGTTGATGCTGATGATTATGCCTCATGATGATTCCTTATGATGATGATGATGTTTCGTGATGATGATGTTCAATAATGATGATGTCCCACGATAATGTTGTTATATGATGATGGTGTTCCATGATGATGATGATGTTATGTGATGATGATATTCCATGATGATGATGTTCCATGATGATGTTGTTCCATGATGATGATGTTCCATGTTTATGATGTTCCACGATAATGATTTTCTGTGATGATGATGTTCCACGGTGATGCTGTTCCGCAATGATGATGTTCCAGATACTTATTATATTACAAAACATCCTATGACACATAGATCCACCATTCACTTGTACAGTTGTAGTAGTTGTTTTTATTAATGTAGAATACCTTACTTGTTAAGAGAGAGCATTGAAATAATTTAACTATGAAATATATTCTAATTGTACTTTATATTATATAATTATTGTCCCTCCCTTCTAGAGATGGTGTTTCTCTGATTAGGGATGATATTGATGTGTTTTGTAATGTAAATTATTGAGGTAAAACCTTCATTGTAAGTCAAGTAAACAGTACCCTCAAAAGAATTATTAAAATGTTTTCTTTTTTCTTCCAAGTTAGGTCGACCCTATTAGGAAGGTGAAGTCAGGCTTGCTGGATTATTAGAATTTCTAGCCAATGTATAAAAATATGTGAGGCACCCTCCTCATTTGGACATACTCACAACACATGAAAGTTTGCTAGAGAGAGAAAGAGGAGTCCATGTGGAGAATAAGAAGTCTATCTTATATTTGTGGGCTTACATTGTACTTGTTGGATTCTATATCGAGGAATTTTTGATGGGTTTCCTTTCCCATAGGGGATTCCCAGGATAAATATTTCTGTCTTCTTTGTCTTGTTGTGCTTTTTATTCTTTAATTTATCTTCTTATTGGTCATAAAAACTTTAAAAATATAACATGAAACACATCTAAAATATCATACTTGAAAAAAACCATAGGGTCACCATTTTATAGTCTCCATATCTAACGAACTCCCTTAAATTGAGGAAAAATTGGTCCATAAATAGGGGCCACTAGTACTAACTATGTACATAAAATATGCAATGTCCCAAATTCTATTCAGTCGTTGTAAGCAACCACCATGTCCTCACTAACCATAGAGTTGAGTCTTTGACTCTCTTAATCAGACATTTAATCATCAACTCAATCAATCCACCTATCGACTACTATGTTAATCAACTATCATATATTAACTAATTATTTACAGAAGATCCACAGGCGTGATGAATTGTCAAGAACATAGGTTCTAACATCCTTTCTATACATCTATTTCAATATTGAATAACTCTTCATATTTTCATAACAACAAATACATCTTCTAAAAAAATATTGGGATATTCTACCATATTAAGAGATATAGATGAAGTAGGTGTATTTCGGAGCACATTGCTTGGAATGGATTCACTGTCCATTCATTTTCATAATGATGAAATTATTACTCCTTATCTAAATTAGATTTGACCACACTAGGTATCTTATGGTCACATCAAATGCATATTCAAACAGTTCATTAATTTAGAATAAAGGAACTGCAAAATTGATTTTCTTTTTTTTCCTCGTGTTTATCAATAATCTATTGAAACTAATGCAATATATTATGTTGCTCATTATCACATGTTTTTCTACATGTATTAAAATACTAATGAATTATCTTATACAATTTAGAAGCAATATGTATTTACTCACCCCTTCTTTTTACACTTTTAATTATTTTCCATATTTACTTATCATTTGTTTTTTCTATTTTAATATAATGTGAAAAAATCACATGTCCCAAGTAGGAATGAAATTAGTTCACATATTAATTCTATAAAAGAATTTGCACTAATAAATACAAGTACCTCAAGTACCTCAAAGTATGATATATATATATATATATATATATATATATATTATCTTTGTGTTCACAGTTTCTATAAAAGTTTCAAAATTTTGTATTCTATTTTATTATCAACAAGTATGATTATTTTGTGTTCGCGGTGAAACAATTAAACATCATTATTGATATATTTTATAAATGTTTTAGTAGTTTAATAGGTTTCAATTTCAAAAAACTATGATTCTTTTTTGTGTGCATATAGATTTTAGTGAATACTCATTGAAATATTATTATGAAAATTATGAGCTTTGAATCTTGAAATGTTATCCTCTAATCAATTAAAAACTAAAGATAATTGAAAATGTGGAAGCCTAAGGAAAACTAATAGCAATTACAAATATCAAGTTGTGCGATAAGCTTTAAGGCATATAGTTTCGTTCCTCGATACAAGAAAAGATGGGTGGCTAAAGGATTGCACAAAAAAATTGTTCAAATTGAATAACTATTATTAATATCATTGTATTATTGTTAACTATTGAAGTTACTCATTTTAACTTGGCTAATAAATATAACAAACATACATAAAAAAAATGAAAGATCCAAATATTCCTTAATGTGTGTGGAATTTACCTTTACTTAATATTTCTTAGGATATACCAAGAATGAGGGTGAATTATTTATAAATTGGGGTCCGGGTAAGAAGAAAGAGGTAACAATATAATCAAAGAGGCATGACATGACTCAATTACGTTATAGAAACATCCTGGAATAAACATTGGGGTACAAGACACAAGATACATAGGTGAATACATTCCGAAATTACAATTACATCAACAGAAAAAAACTTGTTTTCTTTTTATTTTTTAACAGTCATTAACTTTTTGATTTTTTGAAATTTGATTGTTGTGCATTTTCATCGTAACCACAAAGCTCATTGATCTATCAATACATGTTCTTAAGTCATATTTTCACAATCATTTCCTAGAGTTGCAACAACATTTCTATTGGTTTTTTGTTCTGCAATTTCAAGAGTCCGGTACTGGTTTGACACATCAAATTTTTTATCTCCTTCGTTTTCTAGGTTAGTTTAACTGAAATGCACTAGTCTTTTTTTTTGGTTCGCTCTTTATGTTCTAACTAGGGCTTCAATGCAATGGAGAAAATGTTTATATAGTTTGGGATTTTGTGTCAAAATGTAATTTTATAAATTGTCATTTGTGCTAGAATGTAAATTTTTAAATTTTCATTTATTTTAAAATGTAATTTTTTAAATGGTAGTTTGTGTTAAAATGTTAATATCATGACCATCATAGGAGACTTAAAGTACACAATCTAATTAGATTTAACTATCCCCCCCATAGATAACCAATGAGACCAAAATGGTGTATCCTTTCAAACTTTGAGGGTCTACATATATATTCATAATCACATTTGACAATATCATATCAATTTGTTGAAACCTTTTAATCTCTAGTATAACGAACATGAACAATATTAGCAACCCCTCAATTTCTTCTACATTAGATCCATTGGAACCATAATGTAGACTTTCTTGCAATTAATAATTATAAACCAACACTGGGAACCAATTAACCACTCATTATCCTATGGGTATTACCACTTGTCAAAATGGTGTAACAACTACTTTCAAAAATACACTTACAACTCAACATACAAACCCGCTTGGACATTTACATAGAAATTCATTACGTTATAAGGAAACACCATATCTATTAATATACCAACACATACATTAAAGTAATATGTGAACTCCTAATTTGTGACATCATTAACACAAACCCTTAGCCCATGTTTTAAGGAAATATATAAATTCATGTTATGTAGAGTGAATAACCATTACCCACCATATGCCAATACCTACTGGAACAACATGTAGTAATCCAAGGGAATTGCTTAGGTAATCGTCTACACATGATTAGGTAATCTTGTAATCACCTCCTTTAATTTTTAGTCTCCGTTAATATATATATACTCTATTCAATTTAGTATGTTATATATTGAGTAATGAGTTTTTTTTGTTCTTATAGGTTATCAGAATGTCAAATAAATATACCTAGGAAGAAAACAATAGGAGGTATGCTGAGATTAAGGTAGCATTGGAGGGAAAGGGTGATGTAAAGTGTTATTTCCCTTGCAATGGTTGCATAGGTTTGCAAACTAGAAGAATTTTAAGAACAACAGCTGAAAAACATTGTAAGGAGAAGGGGAATGTTAAAGGGGGGTATGAATATCATCCCTTGGTAAGAAGTTATTCATTACATAATGTACTTCTATTAATAGTACTGATAATGTATTCACAATTTTTTTTTATCATTTTAAATATATGTGTTGTATATTATACGCTAATGTTATTGCATTGTTTGTAAATATAAAGACAATTCCCCCAAGATGTTGACTGATAGAGAGCTATTTTCCACATAATAGTAGAAATACTACTTTACAAGACGACGAGCATGGAGGTCATGCTATTGAGTACCAATTTCTTAATGATCCTATGGACGAAGATGAAGTTATTGATACTAATGGTGAAGATGAGATAAATATATTTCTCCAAGACACATTGTCTCCATTATATGAGGACAAACTCCATGATATTCATGATATTCCTCTTCTTGAGAAGTCCCAAGAACCTCTTTATGAAGGATCAACAACCAATATTATATCTCATATATTGTTGTTGGTGAACTTGAATATTTTGAATGGTTTATCAAACAATTGTTTCACACAGCTTCTAAGGTATGTAAAGTTGACTATTTTCCTCTATTGTTAGTCTTAATTAATTCATAAATTAGGGATATGAAATATTTATGACGTATATTTTTTACATTTTAATTTTTGTCAATGTTGCAAATTGTTGGGTGAATTTCTATTACCACCATCAAATAATTTACCATGCACAAGTTGAGAGGTATTCTTGATTATGAAAGAAATTGGAGTGCAGTATCAATCTATTGATGCATGTCCTAATGATCATATGATATATTATGGATAGTATGCATCAGAAAACAAATTCCCACAATGTGAAATTAGTGTATATTGAACCGATCAAGTAACAAAAAAGGTCCCTTGCAAATTTCTTCATTATATTCCCATAATTTCACGTTTCCAATGACTATTCAGGTGCCAAAGTATAGCATAGTTTATGGATTACCATGTGAAGAAAAAAACTAAAGAAGTGTTCTTCGAATGTGTGTAGATGGTTCTGCATTGAAGAACATCAAAGAAAAATGACTAATTTTTAAAGATGAACCTTGTAATGTTATACTTTCAATGGTTGATGGTTTCAATCCATTTGGTGAGCTTCGTTCTACTTACTCGAAGTGGTATGTTTTGGTCATAAACAATAACCCACCTCCTTGGATGATGATTAAGAGAGAGAACACAATGTTGTAAATGATTATTCCAGATATTTTTTTGAAAGTAATTATATTATTTCATAAAGTTATTTGTTTAATTTCTGCATGAGAACACCTTTTATATATTTGGACAGATAACTAAATAGCAATATTTTATGTTTATTGATCAATTTGGTAAGTACCAAGTTAAAGATATGAATGTATATATTGAGCCTCTTATCGATGAGCTATTTGTTGTTCACTCTATATGCCAGTTAATTAAAACAATCATGCAGAATGCTCAATATAAATTGTCAACCCAGGGAAGTCTTTTTATTTCCAAGGTAACTCACATTGTCTGTGCTTAAACACTAAGTAGTTGATTAATAAATAAACTATCCTACTTATCTATTTTGTGAAACTCCTCCCATAATCAAAATGATCTTAAACTACCTATCTAAGAATTCAAAATTGCAAACACTTCCTACAACTTTAATCCAACAATGAATGATTCCTGAAATAAATATCTAGAATTACTTTTCCAGAAAGCTAAATCCTAATTTACCAAACTATATGCAATTCCATTGTGACTAGCCAATCTAGCCTTAATCTAGGAATAAGAAATAACGGGAATTGAATCAATAGCTCTATACTATAGTCTACCTGAATTACCAAACTTGAGCAAGACAAGTAATTGAAAGAAACTAAGGTAGACCTTGACTGTTACAACTATCACACACATGCATAAAAGAAAATAACCTACACAGTTGACTGTCACACCACACTGCTGCAGCTTAAAGGAAATGCAAGTATTGAGTATTCAAGGAAACACGACGATTAAACCTAACTGTTGTAGGTATTGAAACAAATGCATACAATGTAACATCCACACCACACAACTAATCAATGAAACATATAATTAACTCGGCGAGCTCTGTGGGAAGGATGTCCCAACCTTCAAACAGAGACACCGGAACTAACACAAGTTAAAACACAGAGATCTGAAGAATCCTGCTCCTTGTATTAAATGGTGAAATGAAGTTATAGTATCTATTACAGCTTATAGAATAAAATATGATATTGTCCAACCCCTGGATCTGAATATTTCCTCTTACTTCTACATCAACAATCGTAAACCTCACCCACTAATATCGGGCATCCATGAATATCTACGATCTTCAGGCTACCTTGTTACATGCATTGTTAGAGCTGTGGAAGGAATTAAACAGAGTGAGGGAATATAGGAAATTATGTTTCTCGAGGCAGTAAATGATAACAGAACCAATTCAAGAGAGGAACTGATGATTGCAGCCAACTTCAAGCAGTGGCACGCTGTTGTAGCTAAGTTTGTTGCAGCCATGTCTCTCACAGCCTGCATGGAATGATGACCCTTGGTTGGATCTGCATGTAGAGATGGGATTGGCAAGTCACAACTGATAGTGAACGCTCATATCCTCTTTGGACCACTCAGGATGCTACACCTGTACTCTCTCACAACTTGCACTATATTTGTGAAATCATAATGAGTTAACATAATTCAAGAAGCAAAGTCCTGATTATAGCAATCATAAGCATTAATAAGATGAAACAATAAATAGTCATACTTGTGAAGATTCAGGGCTCAAGTGAGGAAAGAATGTATGTTTGGTACACAAAATGGAATAAGACAAGACAAATAGGGTATAAGGGATGTGGTTAAAAAAGAACATTTTGGGACCCAACATCTCCCCCCAACTAGTGTCTTGCATGTCCTCATGAAACAACCTCCACTAGTCTGAATCATAGTCTCGAACTATGCCTCGTTCATGGAGAGATGAAAAGTTGAAGGAGGATTCAGGTGATTCCCTCCCATCTAGATATTGATTATGGGCAGCCCAATATTTCCAACACTACCTTTCTTCTTCTTTTATCAGTGAAACATATTCCCTGTATGGTTTTGTTGGCTACCAAATAAGTGGGAATTTGAATTTAAGTCCGAACAATTTAGCTCCACATTTACTCATACATCGACATACCCTTCAACCCTAGGGAGATCCTATTTAAAATTCTTAAAGCAATAAGGGTCCCTTTTCTTAATTAATGAAGGGGAAGCCTACCACCTATGCTTCCTGCCCTCCAAAGCCAAATGTTGTTTCCTAGAAATTTGGCTAACACAAGTGGATATGACTTGCTCTTGAAACTTGACCAATTGTTGAGTCTGGATGGGATATTTAAGCCTATGTTCTTGATGATTATGAACAAGGTGAGTGGATTGAGGTGCACACAAAATCCATAGATTAGAATGAGCCTCATTCTAAGAAATTATCTGAAATTAATCCTCCCATTGCACATGGTTGGTGACAAAAGAAGCAAAATCCCTCAGACGGACATCACCTAGGTGAGGAGCAGGATTTGAATATCGGTCCAAGTGGAAAACCATTTCATGTAAATAAAGCTCACACAAAATATTATGCTCGATGAAACTACTTTTCATAAAAGTTTCCAAAAACTAGTCTGAAGATGCTACTTCATAAGGTCTTCCTTATTTTAGTGCCTTCATCTTAAACCAAGTGAACTGTTCATATAAACATACATGATAAGAGGGAGATGGAGCTCTAGATCTCATCAATTCTCGGGAGAGAATGTACAGTTGGTCTTTCTGCTTTTGCATGGACTTGAACTTCTTCAACTCCTTCAATTCTTTCTGTACTTATTCCCAACGAATCTTCTGGAATATTATATCTTATTCCCATCTTTCCCTCAATTCACCAATAGTCTTCCTATGTTGAACAATGGGAATCATTCCTTACTGATATCTATCCACCTCACTTTTCCATTTCTTTACCTTTAATTTTAGCAGTGAGAGTTCTTCTATTAGACCTTGAATCCTTTCTTCTCTCACGTCCTTCTCCTCATCAGAATCTAAATTGACAAATTCTTGGGAAGATTGCATGCATACCTTATTGACCAATATTTCAGCCTGATTGTTCTGGATTGGAAGGGAAACAAATTCCTCTTCTGCCAGTGGTCCAACAACTTCTGCCTACCAGTGTACTTCTACAATCAATCCTAAAGAAGTTGGTTCTTATGTAACAAAACCTTCTTCCTGAAACCCCTTTTTGTCAACTCCAACAGCTAATGGTGAAGATGTTGGTTCTTGTGTGGCAACATCTTCCTATGTTCCAATATCAACATCTTCTTGAGTCTCGGCTAGAACTTCTTGATTCTCGGCTGTGGCTTCAATAGGGAGCTACAGAGATGTTGGTTCTTGTGTAACAACTTCCTACTCTTCTAGATCCTTTGGAAACTTGGGTTGATCTTCAGTTACTTCCATATCCCAAGAGAGATGAGGCTGTTCCTCGAGAATTTTAGTGTCCCCAGATAGATGATATTGGTCCCCAAATGATATAGTGTCCCCAGATATATGAGACTAGTCCTTGAATGCTTCAGTGTCCCCTGATGGCTGGGACTGCATCTATTCATCTTCTCCTAATTTCACATCAGGGATTATGTCCAACTCAAGGTCAGTTGCCCCTAGCTGAATGGGAGTCTTAGCAAGGTTTTCTGAGGATGTTGGTTCTTGTGTGACAACATCTTGATCAAATTCAACATTTTCCCGTTGCTAAAGTTCTCCTTGCACTAGGTCTGTGTCCTGATATTGTTCTGGGGTCATAGTGAAAACTCCTAGGTTCAGGTCAGGGATTGTCTCAACCTTAGCTCACTCACTTCCACTTGAGTAGAAGCTTCAACAAAAATTTCTAGGGTTGTTGGTTCTTGTGTAACAACACCATGTGGCTATGCCTAAAATTGATCACATTCCCTTACCTCTACATCGAGGATCCTTTCCACTTCTGGTTCTTTTTTATCACTCAATTTTCCCGCAGATGTTCTCTTCTCTTATCCAACTTCCTGTGTGGGTTTTTGTGCCACAAATGCATGCACTGTGACTTTGTATCATGATTGACTAAATATTTCTCCACAATCAGGGAAAACTAATTTTTCCAATTCATCACCTTCCTCAGCCGAAGGTGATCCTTCTATCCAATCTGTAGCTTCCACCAGTATGTTCAATCTCCTTTCCACCTATTTCTTCCATGTTTCCTTCCATCTTTCCACTTCCATCTGAATCACTTGCACTTCTTCCTTCAACAGACCATTTTCAAACAAAATTCCCTCAATTTAAGGTTCCTCTGCAACAGGTTCTTGTAAGTCAGCATTTTCCTTAGGTATCAAGATGGGAAATTCAATGTTTGCTTTGATGTTTGCCCATTTTTCCCACGCTACTTCTACTGCTATGAATGATCTGGTTCTCCTTCTTCTAATTGGGCTTGATGCATGTACCTCCTCCTTTGATCTTCTTCTCTTCCTTTGTGATAGAGGGGATTCCAATTCTACAGCTGATGTAGAAGGAATGTTTCTTATTTCAGCATCTTCTTTGGTCTCTGCCATCTCTATTTCCTCCTCAATAAGAGTTCCCATCCATTTTGGAGAAGATGCAATGGTGAAAACCTCTACATTTTATTATGTCATCATAGCTCCTACAACTTCTGCTTCAACTGTTGCAACATCCAATGTTGCTCCAGCTTCATCTTCTATTGATGGAACTCCCAAATCCTCTATCCCTTCTATAGGGTTGGTTGCTATTGCATCCTCACTTGATTCTTCTTCTTGGTTATCAGATTCTATCTCATCCTCTTCTTCTTGATTATCTAATTTTTCCTCACCTTCCCCCAAAATTGAATTGGAGGGACTTTGGTCCTCCCGATATTCTGCCATTCCCCCCAACTGGGATGGTGCCTCCTCTTCTTCCTATGTTTGAACACCCCTCAAGAGTGGATGTGCTTCAACTTCATGGTCTATTGGAACACCAAGAAAAAGTACAGGTCCCTGGTTTATTTGAGGTTGGCCATTAATTTGCTTCTAGGTTTGGTTTCTCTGAGCTAAGGCCCTTAAGATGAGCAATTTGATTAGGACATGATGGGTGAGGGACAAGTATGGGTGTCTGGCTGATTTCACAAATCCCTCCATATGATGCAAGTCTTTAAATAGATAAAAGGGCATATTGAGTAAAGCCTTATGACATAAATGAGACAGCAAAGGGAATTCAAATAAATACACAGTTTGATATCTGCCTTCACACGCAATGTACTTCTTCAATAATATCGCTACTTGATTCCAGGGGTGAGGTAGTGACTGTAATGCTATCCCCCTCTTCGCTTGGCAAACCTATTCACCAGCTAGCAGAAACTCCTGCATCGCAGCAACATTTTGTATTAGTCTTCTAAACCATGCTCTTCCATTTTGAGTAAGGCCCATGAACTCTCCTACAACCTCCTTAGTAAATTCTATATGTAAACCCCTGACCTCTTAATGGGTTTATGTGAGATTTAGAGTGAACCGTAGAATTTTTTCTTGGTGAAAACCACTTAATTGTTGGAAAAACTCAGTATAGATAGGAGCTACAAAGATGGCAAAAACCTCATCATTTTTGCGCAATTCCTGCATGTTTCTAGGTTTGTATCGAGATGGGATACCCATGGTTCCTTTCCTTTTGAATGCTGGTATCAGTTCAACAATTTATAGGTCCAGTAATGGAGGTTACAGCACAGGGTCAAGCAGGAACAGTTGATGTTGGGGTTGTGAAAATTAGGAAAGTTAGGATAGTCATAAGTAGGGAATCATTGGTAAGATTTGGCCCCAAATTAGGAAAAAGGTGACGACCGTAAGATAAGATCGAGTACCCATAATATCATGCAGATGGATAGTTAACGAAGCGTGGATATAATGACAAGTATAAAAAGGAGAGCATCATTAATTTTGTCAAATCTACTTAAGGCTTAGTCATGTAAATAATCAGAACCGTACCTTAGCAATTATGCGATGATCTGTGACTTCTCAATATAATATAGCTTGTCAAATGATGCCATCACTTTTAAACATAATTGTGTGCATGCTGCGATGATGTTCCTTCCGACAAACCAAAAACTATCTTTTCAACATTGACAGAAACATAATTGAAGTCGCGAGGTGAGTCAAAATCAACAAAATCATGGGCGACAGAAGTATCAGACAAATCAGGAAGAGTCATAGCCATTTTGTGGATAAATATGGAGGATTTGTAGCCGCGAAAGATAGGAAATCTGCTAGAGTTTGGTGGAGTCTCATCTGCAAAAAATAGGAAAATTCTGCTAAAATTAGTGGAGTCGCAGCCGTGAAAAATAGGAAAGTTATGCTAGAATTGGCAGAGTCATAGCTGCAAAGAATGGGGAAATAGGAAATTTTTATGGATTCGTAGGTGTGCGGAACTGGAAAATAGGAATATTTTTATGGAGTCGCAGCTGCTTAGACCGGAAAAATAGGTAGATTTTTACGGAGTCGCAGTTGCGCAGAACGGGAAAAATAAGCATATTTTACAGAGTTTCAGCTGTGTGGAACAAGAAAATAGGAATATTTTAAGGAGTCATAGCTACACAGAATGAGAAAAATAGGCAAGTTTTATGGAGTCACATATGCACAGAATAGGAAAAATAGGCAATCTTTACAAACTCGCAGCTACACGAAACTATTCATCATCCAAATTCTATTCTTCTTCATGGAGCTTTTCCCAGAGTAGGAAATTAGAATTGGGGTTCACAGTTGTCAGGCACAGTCACGACCAGTGCTCCTTAAGTCAATTCCTGCACGGATTCTTATTAAAAAAAAAACAATCAAGCATAAAGGAAAACAAAGTAAGAAGAAATAAAAACAACAAACATCAATTTATTTATGTACAAAAATTTATGTCATGTGGAAATCACACTAACTTTCTAAAGATTGACAAGGGTGGAGAAACGTTCCTGCCCCTACACTAACTGGTATCCCAGATCAGCTGCAACGTGTGAAATAAACACATCCCTTGATATTGGTTTGTGGTACATTCGCAGTCTGTGACCATTAGCAAATAATGGTGTATGCTTTTCGTAGATGGTGACCATGCGAACTATACCATTATCAAACACTTTTTCTATGTGATATGGACCCAACCATCTTGTGCACAACTTACCTTTGAAGTCCCTTTTTAACCTTGAATCGTAAAATAATTCCTAGTCTCCTTCACATAAGAGTTTCTTCTTAATGAACCGATCATGCCATTTGGATCGATACTATTGAATCAATGTTGTTTGATCCACTGCAGCTATACATTTTTCATCAAGTTCATTTAATTGATTCAGTCTACTCCTCTATGCCTTTGTTACATCCAAGTTTACATCCATGGCCATCCTCAAAGTCTTGATTTCTAATTCAACAGGGAAGACAACACTCTTACCATACACCAAGTTGTAGGGGTAGAACCCTGTAGTATTGTACCAAGTAGTGCGATATGCCCAGAGTGCTTCTAGAATCCTATCAGCCCAGTATCTGCGAGGGCTTCTTACTGATTTAGTAAGGATAGCTTCGATAACTTTATTGGTACTTTCCACCTGGCCATTGGCCTGGGGATGGTAAGGTGAAATTATCCTATGCTGAATATGGTACTTCTGTAGTGTAAGTGCCAGAAATTGTTGCCAGACTACTAAAGAACAAGCCAACACAATATCAATAAATCAAATTATGAAAAACAGGTTTTTAGGGTTTTGGTTGTACAGTTTGATAGCAGGAGGGTAAAATCTCATTAGGCTAAGACAAACACTGAATCATGTAATAATGAAGGACTGAGATGCATAATATATGAAACATAAACCATAAACAATAAGCACAACACTGAATTTCATCCACAGTTAACAAGCATTTCATGAATAATAACCTCAAACAAGAAATGAATATATCAACTGAGTGATTACACAAACAAAAAATAAAGACAAGAAATAGAGTAAAATGGGCTTATAGTTTTCATATATGTCATAATCAGCTATCAAAAATACATAAGAGTTTATGAACTTAGCTTTGTATACAATAGCTTGAATGCCTCCCCTTGTACAAAATTTCTAGCCCCCAGTCTTTCTTCAGTCTTACTTTTATCTTAGTTACTTAAAAATAGTTACATAACTGAAAAACTATTTTTTAGGTCATACTACCGAACTACTCAATAAAGATAGAGTCATACATATTAAACCAACTTTTTCAAAGAATAACTAATAACCACTATTTTTTAAAGAATTTTACAAATCCTTAGCAGCCTCTGCCAAAAGAGCTATCCCTTCCAAAGCTTGAGTCTTCTTTCTTGTTTTCTGCTGATCAGCTTCTAGGTCTTCGACTCTTTTTGAAAGGTCTTGATTTTGCTGTGTTAGGTCTTGAATAGTTTGCTTCAATTCTGCATACAGAATTTGGGTCTGTCTTTTCCTTTTCAAAGCTTCCTTAGACACTGCAATTAACTCTTGATAATGGCTATTGACCTCCTCTAAATCCTCTCTTAATATTCTGTTAGCAGCTACTAACCCCTCATTTGTTTCATGCAGGTATTCTATCTTATATTTGTATTGTTTAATACTTCTCTACAAATTTTCATTCTCTGAATCAATGCACTTTCCTTCTGAAACTGGATACATTTCTTCTGGCATCCAAGGGATCTTAAATTTCTTAAATATCTCTTCATCCTCTTCTTGCTACTCTATCATAGCCACATGAGCCCCTAGAGATTCATTAACTTCAAAACTGCATTGGGTTGATGGTTCTGCAACCTTTTCTTTTTCCACCCAAAAACTTGTTATGACTAAATGTTGTTCCATTGAATCATCATGATGATGGTCAAAAACTACTTTCTTTTGAACTTCCTTTAACATTTTTGAAATTTTGGTTTCAGTGAAGGATAACTTATCCTCTGAAATAACCTGTTTCTTACCCTTCATCTCTTTTACATTTGAATCTTCATTCTCTTCTAACTCTCCTTGGGATGAAGAGTCTTCTATCATGGTAATTTTCTCCTAAGCTAACTTAGGTTTTAGCAATTTTTTCATATTCAATCTTAGTTTATTCTTGGGTCTAGTCTTAGGACCTCCAAACTACTCTAATATCCCCTAGCATGCTCAAATTTTCTCCTTGATGTCTGATAGAGGCTAGCTGAACTACCTTTATTTTGATTCATCATGACATTATCCCTTCTTCAGAGTATTTCTGTAAATCTTGTTCAGTGTCAACCCTAGCTTCATCAAACAATTGATTTTCCTTATCTTCTGACTGTACTGCCATAGGGATTTGTTTCTGTTCTATCAAACTTTCATTTACTTCTTGGTTTACTTATTCATGAAGGATATCTTCTACATGCTCCAAATCCTTAGTTTCTCCCTTTGATATTTAATATTTCTCAATATTAGTTTGCTGTTCATCTTCAACATTTTCATCCTTTTGGGTCATAGACTTTCCTGGTACACTATCTTCTTCTATCTCGACTATGACCTTTTTCTTCAATTTTTTGACTAAATTATGTCCCATTAGAGGAAATTTGGGGTCTAAAATGGGCCTTATAAGAAAACACGCCAACAATAAATTTTGTGAGATGGAATTCAAGAACCAATAGAATTTCAATAAAATGAGTCAACCATAATGGTTGAATTGACAAATTTGTCATAAAAGAAAACTACTTTTTTTGTTCGTATTTTTGACATATCTCCCTATGTTTTTACTCAAATTTTAGGCAGGAAAGCTCGTTGGATGTGGAATTTAATTCCGCATCCAATGAGTACCCACAATGCATACTTTTGACAGACTTTGCTACCCCAAAAACAAGAAATGACTGAAAAAACATGATGATGATGTCATCATCACGTTTTTTTAGGAATTTATTGTTTTTGGGGTAGCGAGGTCCATCAAAAGTATGTAATGTGGGTACTCATTGGATGTGGAATTAAATTCTGCATCCAACAAGATCTCCTAATCAGAATTTGAGTAAAAACACAAGGAGATATGTCAAAAATACAAACAAAAAAGTAGTTTTTTCATTCTTCCTCCAAAATTAATAACTATTATTTTATTATTTTAATTATATTTTATTATTTAAACTACTATTTTATCATTTTCCTTAGGAGGCCCATTTTAGACCTCAAATTTCCTCTAATGTTTATTTAGCTTCCTTTTCTGAGCTTAGTCTTCTTTCTCACATTGAAACCCAGACCAGAATAGAAAGTAATACCATGTTTTTTCCTTCTTTTGGAGCACAGTATTTATGATTAGATTTATTATACCATGATGGAATATATATTATTTAGTATGGTATTGATGCTCATTTACCCTGCCGAGCATCTTTTGCATACTTTTAAGGAAAAAGAAAGGACGGTTCATCTTTGCTTCATGATTAAGATGCTGTAAAAACCTGAAATGAGACTTCAATACAAATGCATATCTTCCTTCATAAGTTACATAAATTTGAGAATTTTTATTGGTTCTCTCCACTTTGGTTTGAACTTCTGGATATGTACTCCTTTACCCCATTCTGCAACAACATCTGGAAGCAAGTAATTATGTGAATCAAAGGTAGAAGGTACCTTTTTGAACCAATATTCACCTTCATCAGGGATCCCTGTAGCCTCTGCTATTAGTTCTCTATTCAGCTCGATCTTTAGGGTGTCAAAGGTAACAGTATCTTTATCTAATTCCTTAGAAAATTTATATGAAACCTCTGGGTGATGTCCCTCAATTTTCTCAAAATAGTTTAACCATCTTGCTTCTAAAAATAACCTTGCATAGTCAAGGAAAGCTTGAACCCAAGACATATTTGAGGGTTCAGCTCTATTTGTTTTCCCACTCCTCTTCATTCTGGATAATTGAACTTTAAAAATTGCTTCCGTTAGTAAAGAACTTAACTCTATTCAAATATTGGCAATTTTAAACAATCAATCATATGTTGAGAAAACTAAACCCTTGAGATGAATTTTATGTATCGAACTGATAAGTCTTTTAACTCTGTTGACAGAGAAAATTCGACATTGAGCAAAAATTAAGTTTATATACTAGCATCCTTAGTTATTCTCCATAACTAATCTTCTGTCAATGTGAACCCAAATACATGGAATATGATAGTAATTCGCTTCATACCTGTCTGAATAATGGAATCAGTTGCTAGAAATATGTTTTCCTGTCTTCTCAGGTGTCCAATTTCATTCTTAAGTCTTTCTCTGACTGCCACGACAATGCTAAATAGTTACCCTACAAAGACCTAAATTGTTGACCTTCTTCAATCTTGGATCACAAACTGCCAGAACTTTTCCATGACTTCTATGGTCTTCATGTGTTTCAGGAGATGCATAGCTAATGGCGAATTTTCCTCATCATGCATAATTATTAAAGTTCCACTACTCTATATCTCATAACTTCTAAACCATCGCAACTCACCCAAATGATTCCTCGCTTGAACTCATAACACTTGTCACAATGATTACTCTCACCGAAAACATGTATCAAACTCATTGACAAGTGTGAAAGACCTCTCCTATGCACGAATTTCAAAAATTTTGAGCCAAAATCATGATTTTTCAGATAGCACGATTTTCTTGTAGCACGTGTGTTTAACTTTTCTGAGCTTTTGCTACAAGAATACTTGTTTTAATACTTTTCAAAATAAAACTCACAACAAAGGGTTAAAATTTGGTTAAATGGCTTTAAATAAAACCTTACGATATTTTTTAGAACCTTTAAGTCATATAAACTTCCTACAACCCCCTAGAAACCATAAATTTCTCTAAGTAAAACCAAAATTTGAAAACCCTATGAAGTGAACTATAAATATAAGCACAAAATCAAAGAAAAATTTAAAGGAACCTCAGTTCAAACTTAAAAGATGAAAGAAAGACCATGTTTTAGAAGAAGCACATACTTTAAAATGAGAAACAAAAACAGGCTATAACATTTGGCTCCTACTACGGGATGAATTCATCCCTGTGAGGCTTCAAGAACCTGTATATCAGTGCCTTCTTTACTGTAACCGGAACTACTTGCTACTTTGCAAAATTTCCATTGGGCCATGGAGTCTTTATTCTAAACTTCACACCGGTATATGCAATGAAAAACCAAGATCTTTCATCAAAAGATGTAGAAATGTTTGAGGAAACGTTCATTAACTGGATTAGACAATTCCTCACCATCCAAGGTCCGTAGACAATTCCTCACCATCCAAGGTCCGTAACACAAAAGTATTATTCTCTAGAATCTTTGATAATATGAAAGGACCAAACCATAGATTATCAAATTTTCCATGCTTTCCTTTTTGCTCCTTTCTATAATCCCATCTCAAAACCATATCTCCATTTGAAAAGGTGTTCTCCTTGAGCTTTCTATCAAACCTTTCTTTGATCTTTGTCTTGTATAGCTAAGCTTTTTCTTCTACTGTTTCACGCTTCTGCTGTAATTCTATCAGTGCATAAATTCTTCTTTGAATATCACTGGGTTCTTCTTGACTATATTGAAGAAACTTCATCACTGGAATACCAAGTTGAATAGGAAACACTACATCAATACCATATACCAATTGGAAAGGAGAAGTTCCAATTGCCTTTTTAATTGTTAAAATGTCCGCCCACCATGCATAGCTTAACATTGAGTCCCATGATCGTATATTCTGATTCAATAACTTCTTGATACTCTGAATAATACTCTTATTGGTTGAATCGACTAACCCATTTCCCTGAGGATAATAAGGTGTTGAGTGTTTCAAAACAATCCCATTCTTCTCAAAAAATGTCACCATAGATTTGGAATTAAAAGCTTGAGAATTATCAGTCAATAACTTCTTGGGACATTCAAATCCGCTAAGAATATTTTCCTGAATAAAATCTATGATTACCTTGTTTGTTGCATTTCTTGTGGGGATAGCTTCTACCTATTTAGTGAAGAAATTTGTAGCTGACAAAATCTATTTATGCTTCCCTAAAGAAGAAGGATTTATCCCCCCTATGAAGTCCAAACCCCACTGCTGAAAAGGAACATTTACTGCAATAGAATTTAATGGTAAAGACACCAACTTTTCCTTGCAATCAAACTTTTGACATGGGATACATGCTCTTATGTGCTGATATACATCAGAGAATAAAGAAGGCCAATATCATCCAAATCTCAATATTTTATAAGTTGTTGCCTTCCAATACTTATGTCCCCCACAAGCATCTTCATGTGATTCAGAGATTACCTCTTCAATTTATAACTTATCCAAACATCTAAGCAAAATCCCCCCTAGATCTTTCCAAAACAAATGTTGTTCTATCAAACAATATTTAGTAGTTTTCAACTTCAATGACCTAGCAGCTTTCTTATCTAGATGTTCTGGACATTGTAAATACAAAAGAAAGTGT
>LPNX010373911.1:114738-152297 GCA_001517045.1 Pseudotsuga menziesii
AATTGGTTGTTCAAGTCCATCATTATTCTTCTGTAATAAAACAACAGCTAAAGTATCCTCTAATGCAAAAGAAAAAGTCAAAAATTCCTTTGAAAAATTAGGACTTACTAGCACTGGTGCTTCCGTAAGAGCCATCCTAATCTTTTAAAATGAATTCTTAGCCTCTACAATCCACTTAACTTCCTGATCTTTCTTCAACATAGCTGTAATTTGTTTAATGGTTTCAGGAAAATTTGGTATGAACCAACACAAAAAAATTATTTTTCCAATAAAATATTGCACATCCTTTTAACTCCTTGGTAAACTAATTTTCAAAATAGATTTTACCCTTTCTGGATCTATCCTTATGCCATCAGCTGAAACCAAATGACCCAACAACTTACCTTCTTGTACAACAAAATGCGACTTTTTGGGATTGAGAGACAATCCATATTTTCTAAATTTCAAGAAAGTTTGTTTTAAGTGTTTTAAGTGCTCATCATCAGACTATGATAATACTATAATATCATCTAAATAGATCACCACAAATTTTTCCCTCTCTCCCACAAAGGCTATGTCCATAGCTCTTTGAAAGGTAGCTCCAGCATTCATTAATCCAAAAGGCGTTTTATTGTACATAAAAGTACCCCAAGGAGTAGTAAAAGTTGTATTTTCTGTACCATCAGGGTGCATTGCAATTTGGTTATACCCTGAAAAACCATCTACCATTGAGATTCTTTGTGCGCCAACCACCTTCTGCAATATTTGTTCAATCTTTGGTAAAGGATAATTATCTTTAAGTGAAGACCTATTCAAATTTCGAAAATCAACACACAATCATATTTCACCATTATTTTTTTT
This sequence comes from Pseudotsuga menziesii, assembly GCA_001517045.1. Taxonomy (NCBI): domain Eukaryota; kingdom Viridiplantae; phylum Streptophyta; class Pinopsida; order Pinales; family Pinaceae; genus Pseudotsuga; species Pseudotsuga menziesii. The sequence continues at coordinate 115,579 of LPNX010373911.1, forward strand.
GACAGGTGCTAGATTTGCTACCCATGAAGAATATCGAAGGGGAACAATAATCTTAGCATCTAACAATTTTTTTACCTCTTTTTCTATAATGGGGAATAAAGCAGGATTGATTCTCCTTAATTTATACCTGAAAGTTTTAACATTCGGTTTCAAAGGCACTTTATGCTATATAATACTAGTATCATACGTCTTTAAATCCTCGTATGACCAAGCAAAAACATCAACATACTCTTTTAATAACTTGATGTACCTGCTTCTTTGCTCTATTGTGAGTGCCTTTGAGACCTTCACTACTCTTTGGTGCTCCTTGGTGCCAATATTACAATCCATTACATTTTCTTCTGAAGAATGCATAGCTAGTTTTAAAGGGGTATCATCCTTCGAAAAAATCCTCTCCAAAGGCACCAGACCCTTAGCAATAAAATTACTTTTCAGCTCAATGATCTTGTGACCTGCAATTTCATTTTCTGCAAAACCCTCAATATGTTCAGTTTCATCATCACATTCTTTGTCAATTAAGGAATTAGAAAACTCACCTGTCAGCTCTAAAAACCTTTTTATCTCAAAATCATCTTCAAAAACTCTCCATTGCTTTATATTATCAGGCACATAAGATCTATACCTAACTTCAATAGGATACTGCAGGTGTGTTGTTTTAGGAATCCTAAAATGTGTGGCTGCTAGGGCAAGAGAATCAGTGGTTTGGTTATGATCCCTAGGAATATAAGAGATATTAAAGCCACAAATAAATTGTCTATCATATCCCACACTTCATTCCTATACACTTTCAACAAATCTTGCTTTACTTGATGGTTATTCCTTACTTGCTGAACAACCAACTCGGATTCGCCATACACAGAGATTTCCTAAATACCTAAATATTTTGCAGCTCTCAAACCTAACAACAGAGCCTCATACTCTATTATATTAATAGTGGTAATAAATTCTATCTTGTACATTAATCTTACCGCTTCACCACCAGGAGATATCAGAACAACTCCTGCTCTAGCACCTTCTTTAGATGATGATCCATCAAAATACATTTGCCAAAGTTCATCATCTTGTTCCCTAGTGCATTTGACTGATTTTTCTTTTTCAACCTGTAATATACCAGCATCATCATTATCATCACTAAAGTGCAACATACAAGTACCCAAATCCTTTTCAAGAGCATACAATGGATGATTTGTAGGATTCTTATCATCGGTCACAATATAAGCAAATTGCAACTCTCTATACAACCTTCTGTTCTCACCTCCAAAGACAGGAATGGTTGCATATGTTAAGTCCATCTGTAGAGTTCCACCTGCCTTCTTGGGCCAAGATCTAGAAAGGAGCATTCCAAACTTAGGTGTGATATCTACCACAGCTACATCCATAATAACACTTTTCATTGGAAACTAAGCTAAGCTAACCACCATATCCTTTATCACTCCTAAACATTTTACAACTCAAGAATCGAAAGCATACAAGTCATTATAAGGTTTTGTTATGCTCAACCCTAAAGCCTCCATGACTACTTTTGGCATTATATTATGAGATGCTCATGAATGGTTAATGTGATGTAAAAAGGAGGAGATGCACTTACATCATTTTCAGTTTTCTCTGCCAAAGCTGATCCAATAAAAAATTTAGGATTTTCCTCCTATAAATTTACTGTGTCAGAGGGTACTTGACTGCTTGATGAACCAATCATTTTCAAAACTGATTTTTTGTATGAAGGATTTTTTATCAACTCAATGAAAGGAATGGGGATTTTAATTTTGGACAATTCGTTTTCGAGATTAAAATTCTGCATATTTTTATTCACTTCTTCAACTTCAATAACGTTCTTTGATTTATCCTGATTCTATTTCTTGTCAAATACTGGATCAAACTGTTGTTTAGGAGGAAGAGTTGCCTTCTTTCTAGGATGTTGAACCACCTGTTTTGGCCCTGATCCTAAATTTAGGGTTTTATTTGGATCAGACTAATATATATCAGCAGTTACTTCAAGGTTTAAATCATTTTTTGTTTCAAAAACATCTGCATCATAATATTCAAAGTTTAAAAAATCCTCCTCAGTCACAAAACCTTCAGTCAACCGTTATCCAAAATAATTCATGTCTTGATCTGGATCCTCAAAAAAATCTTCTGCTTCTATTTCTCCTTCATCAGTAACATTATTTTGAAGTGTGGGTGGCACCTTTTGATCCTCAGCTTCTCTCCTCTCTCGTTGCATGTCATTATTTCTTCTCTCTCTGGGAATGAAACGAGGTGGAAACTGTCTTCTGAATTGATTTGGATTATTAGGATTTATGTCTCCCTCTTGAACATGCCTATTTGAATTTTTCTTTAATTCCAATTTGTTTAGTTTTGTTGTTAGGATTTTTACTAGTTTTTCCATCTCATCAATCTTACCATCTGCAGAGTGCGATGTTGAAACCACTGGAGCTACCTCTTTCTTACCCTTTGTGTCATAAACTTTTTGAGATGAGTTTCCCTTTAGTCTATTAGAAGCAAGAATATTAGATTCCACTTCTAATGCTGACTCTTGCATATTAAGTAAAGTAACAGGTCTTCTTTCTCTCAAAAGTAGGGAAAACNTCAGTATATTAGAAGCAAGAATATTAGATTCCACTTCTAATGCTGACTCTTGCATATTAAGTAAAGTAACAGGTCTTGTTTCTCTCAAAAGTAGGGAAAACGTATGATCAAAAGCATTAGCATAAGTGATTTTTACAGAAGTTTCAGAAGGTTTAATCTTTGTCGGGATTCTACCATACATTTTATTGAACCTCTTAGAGAAATCAGCTATAGTTTCATCTTTCTTCCTTCTTAGAGCTCNTTTGTAGAAGTTTCAGAAGGTTTAATCTTTGTCGGGATTCTACCATACATTTTATTGAACCTATTAGAGAAATCAACTATAGTTTCATCTTTCTTCCTTCTTAGAGCTCCGAACTCTATAATGTAATATGTGTGATCTTTAGTATCAACCCATTGTCTCATAAAAAGATCCTGAAGCTCTTCTATTATAGTAATAGAGTTTTGTAGTAACTCTCTGAACCATCTTCTGACCTCTCCATCCAGACTCTGTACGAACATCCTCATCCACACATATTTTGCCTTGATATTCTGATTATCTGCATAGCTAAAAAATGCATCGCAATGCTCCTCAACTGTGGTCTCACATTGTCCATTAAACCTAGCTAAGTACTTTTGGTAGTCTCCACCAAGAAGATCATTTAAGGGCTGAGGTAAAACTAGAGGTGCATACCTAGCTGCTACCATTCGATCCATCATATCTAATGGTTGATTTTGGTCTGCCATCTTTGAATTGACTGGTTTAGATGAAGGAAAAACTTGACTAGAACTTGGCTGAAAAGGACTCTTACCAACTTTGAGATGAAATAAAGGGATTTTTCCAAGAGATAAGGTTTTCCCTTTCTTTAAAGACTGAGGATCAGTAAAAATATGAAAATTACTAACAGGGATTGTAGGTTTCAACTAGGATGAATCTTATTCTTTTTCCTTTGAAACAGAAAAAGGTGATAAAAAATCAGCAACAATATTTTCTTTCCCAGGTCTGTCAATAATGGTAATATCGAACTCCTATAATAGTAATAGCCATCTTGTTATCCTAGAATTTGTAACTGGTTTGTTCATTAAATATTTGATGGCTGAGTGGTCAGTGTGTACAAATGTGGGATATCCAATGATGTAATGCATAAATTTGTTAATGGAGTAGACAATGGCTAAAAATTCTTTCTCTGTATTAGTGTAATTAATTTCAGCAGGATCCAAGTTTTTACTGATGTAGTAAATTGCATATGGTGCTTGACCATCCTGTTGTGCCAACACTGCTCCAATGGAAATGTCAGAGGCATCTAAAGAAATGTGGAAATGCAGAGCCCAATTGGGCCCCTTAAGATAGGATATGTAGACAACCTCTTCTTAAGTTCAGTGAATGTTTTTTGGCATGCATCATCCCAAATAAACTGTACATCCTTCATCAATAAGGTAAATAAAGGAGAAGCTAGTTTGGAAAAATTTTCTAGAAATATTCTATAATAACAAGAATGCCCTAAAAAGCTACGTACCTCTTTCTGTGTTCCAGGAGCGGGTATATTTTCAATTACCCTAATTTTGGATGGATCTACCTATCTACCATCGGTAGAGATAAATTGCCTCGACGCTACACCCTCGCTCATCATCATATGGCACTTTTCAGTGCTCAAATATAGATGGGTCTGCTCACAACGTGCTAAAACCTTATCTAAGTTTTTCAATTCCTCCTCAAAATCACTTCCATATGGGGTAAATTCATCCATGAAAATCTCCATACTATCATTGACCATCTCTGAAAAGATGTCGATCACAGCTCTCTGAAAGGTGGCTGGTGCATTGCACAAACCAAAGGGGAGTACCCTGTATGGAAAGGTACTCTAGGGACAGGTGAAGGAGGTATTGTCTTCGTCCTCAAGAGAAATATGGATCTGATTGTACCCGATAAAACCATCCAGAAAGGAGAATAACTTCTTCACAGATAGGGTGTCAAGTACCTGATCAATGAAAGGCAGAGGAAAGTGATCTTTCGGTGTTTCCTTGTTTAACTCTCTATAATCTACGCAAAATCTCCATTCCGAATTCTTCTTGGGTACTATCATGAGTAGAGAAACCCACCTGCTGTTTGAGATCGGGTATATAAACCCTGCTTCCAAGAGTTTTTGAATTTCCTCCTTCACTATTTCCCTAATATTGGGGTTCATCCTTCGTTGTGGCTGGCACACAGGTTGGGAGTCACTCTTGATATAAATGTAGTGGGTGCACAGATTAGAAGGGATACCCTTAATATCCGTGTTCTCCCATGAAAATTCCTCCTTATGCTTTTTCAAGAGAGTGATCAAGTGTTCCTGTTCATCAGGAGCGAGATTGGGATTGATATTCAGTGTTTCTCCTGGATCTATCTCAACCAAAACACTTTTCAAAATTTTCAGCACTAGAATTATGTGGGTGTCACTGACTAATGTATCCTCTATGATATTTTCTTGCTCTTCTTCACCTAGGGTGCTATTCAGGATCTGATAAAAAATTTTGTTGACAGAATTGGGCTCACTGATGAAACTATTAATGGCATCATCCTCTATTTCATCCTTGAAAGTCAAGGCCTTCCCTATTGTTCATAGTGGCTGAACACCCTCCTCTTCCTCTAGCTCCATGCATAATGGATTTTTAGCTTCTAGACTAGGTCGAGCTGGAGGATATAGGGTAAGGTTTTTTGTTTCGGTCCCATATGATATGGCCATAGACCTTGATCGACAGTTGATGCAAGCATCTGTTGTGGCTAACTAGGGTCTTCCCAGGATTAGCGGGTGTCCCCCTAGTTGCGAATTGGGTTGTAAAACCAAGAATTCAGAAAGGTACTCCCATGATTCAACTAATACAATGAGGCCATCAAAGATTCCCTCGGGTTTGATAGTGGACCTATCATCTAGTTCTAGAATGGTACGGGTTGGCCGAAGATTGGTGAGACCAAGTTTTCATACATTTTTTATGGTCATAACATTAATAGTTCCACCTATATCTACCAGCACATTCGATATCTGTGTGTTCCCAATCTGCACTATGACAGTAGGGCTCCCAGGGTCATCATATTTGGCAAGGAGATTTTTTCCCATTATCAATTTAGATAGTTTCCTTATGAAATGGAAACTGGGAGGATCTCTGGGTTTTCTACCTGGTTTTCTTACAAACAGGTCTCGGACTATTTTTGTGTAGATAGGCACATCATGGAGGGCCTGCAACAATGGAAATTTGACATAAATATTTTTCAAATCTCCTAAGAGGTTAAACTGAGGTTGTTCCACTGCTTTCTGTAGTGTCAGTCTTTCAATATATGGTAGTTATCTAATCAGTTGTGAAGGATGTGTTTCAATAGCTATTTCTCTATGTGTTTTAGCTGGTGTCTCGATGGGACCTTCAACATCCTCAATAATGGGGATTGTAGTAGGGATTTCTCCTTGCTATAGGGGTAGGAATGGCTCCCTTCTGTCTATAGGATAGAAGGGTAGTTTCTTGCTTGTGGAAAGACTGAAAGGAAAAACAGAATGTAAAGAACAGTAATGAAAACAAAGATGGAGAACCCCTCTGCACACAAGGTTAGGGTTCCGCTTCCAATAATCTTTAAATAATATGTTAGAAATCTAAATACCTATAAAACAAGCTAGGAAATAAACCTGCAAATAAAACCATGGATTAGAAAACAAAGAAACTACTAAGCAAATACAGAAAATAACAAGCTATACCTTCTCTTTGGGTGGAATGGGCCACCATGTCCTAGCTTAAACAAGCACCTCTCTTGGATGGGGAAGTTATGCCTCAATAGAGATGGAGGAGAGGGAGTGTGGATGGCTTGAGAGATGAAGGGTCTTAAGGCATCCACGGGAAGCATAATAGTATGCAAAGGATAAGTGTTTTGAGAGTGACACCCCACCCTCCTTTTATAGCTTTTTTGGGGGTTTTAGGGTTTTAAGCCCTTGGTCCGGGCTTTAGCCCATTTTTTGGGATTTTAGCCCCTTCCACCCTAATTTTAGCTCCTTTTAGGGTTTTAGCCCCTTTTGGGGGGCTTTATCTCCTATGTGAGTATTTTAGGCTCCTTTTTGGGGTTTTTAGGCCCTTCTCTTCATCCTTAAGCATTTTTTAGGGTGTGGGGGTCTAATGGAAGGTCGCAAAGTGGTGTCCTTGGGTGGTGTAGGTCATGGGGAGCTTAGTGAGGGATTTTTTGGGTTAAAAGATTGCCCCTTGATGTGTGAGGGAAAGAGCTCATTGTAAGGCCGACAAACATCATAGGATTTGTTGCGGTGAGGTGGTGCTTCCGGGGCTAGGGCATGGTGGCTTTTGGTTTTTGTATTAATACAGTTCCCATCAATGGGTGAGATATAAATAATGTGTGACATGTATATGGACGAGGCGGGCATCCCCATACTTGTGACAATGTCAAAAGAATAATTTGATCTATGCTCTAAAATACAAGAGCCAATCATATACAACTGATGATACAATAATGGTTGCCTCAATGTGAGGATAAATACAATACTGATCTGGTACATTGGACCCATGGAATTCTCATGGAATGCTATATCTTCATGACTGATAGTCTACTAGATCTGGAATGGTACATAGCTATATGGACTTGCTGATTGAGAGTCAGAGTCTCCGTGGTACAAGTATGCTGGATCAATCATAAATCTATATAGAAGCACTGCTAGGGCTTCTGAATACTGTCTCCAATGCAACCGGAAAATCAAAAGGGACATAACCTGTTTAGGTCCCTTGAATAGACTCATCAATGTGCTAGATTCAGGTGATATTCGGGTTCTTTAACCAAGTACTGTACGGACCAAACCCTGTACCAATCTCAACGGTGCGATGATGTAGTTGGAGTCGAGCACGTGAGAAACTACCATCCCGAGAGGCACTAAGGACTCCTCTCAAGTGGTCGAAGGAACTCATCAATGAGGTTAATGAAACTAGGATACAGGGACCTCTGGGTCTATCCTCTGGAATATATGTGTTGTCATTGACAAAAAGAGACCTGCCCCTAGTCAAGGCAATGATGTTTCCTTGACCAGGAGTACGAGGGAGATAACCGAAAGGTGTGAGACAATCTGCGGACTAACCCACTGAATCGGGGGGGGGGAAGAATTGAACAGGGATAGGGGGAGTGTGGTACACTCAAAATTCCTTTGTTCAGAGTATGACAGCAGGGTGGACCAGGAAGCAAATGAAACTTGATTCATGGGAATGAGATCATAGCTGTAATACCAAGAATGTCACTACAAATGGGAAATACTTGGAGGAGGTAGACGCTTTTGATATTGATGGGATCCAAGGAAGACACATTGCAGAGTACTCTAAACAAAGGAAACCCAACGGGGGAATGCTTCCAAACTATTTTCTGTGGGGTGGTGTCTAGGGACACCGTTATGGTACGATCTTGTGGATTTTTGGCGAGCCCGAGAAGGTAAATGCTCGATGGTGCTTTCAATTTTAGAGAGTCTAAAAGCACGAAGAAGACTCCAGTGGGGGATCTTTTTTGTTGGTAGTCTCCTGTGCCTGAAAAAGGATAAAAGTATACATAGGAGAGCTTTCCCATCCTATAGGGGATGAGAGACTTCTTTACCGTTGGTAGTCCAATCAGGCCAAAAAAAGGTTAAACCTATACTGACTGGATAGTCGTTCAGATACTTTTACAAGCATGAACAGAAACCAAGTTTGCTTGGCAATCTTTTCTTGATGAGAAAGCTAGAAAATAGCTTAACAACAACCCATGGTGATATTTTTTGTAAAGTGCGGCCCCTCTGCCCAAGAAAGCATAAAAGTGTGCAGAGGGGAACAGTCTTGGCTTGAATACGCAAAGGTGGTCCTTTTCAATTGATGGCCTACATGCTCCACAAAAAGAGGTAAACAAGACAATGTAGATGCCCTTTCATATACTTTAGTGAGAGGGAAAGGAAGCAGCTGCGCTCGGCTATCTTTTCATTGTTTTAAGGAGTCAAAAAGGAGCTTAAATAAAACTCCAATGTGGTCAATCGATTGCAGTGGCACAAGAGGTGCCCCATGTCAGGACGGTGGACAGAGGTCCAAAGGTCATCCACGCAGTATGGACAAAGTAGAAGTCTCTCAAACATATCAATACATGCATAGGATAGATCACAGCAGAGGCTTGTGAGTCGATGCAGCAAAGGCACACAAATCGAGGTGGCTCTCATACAGAGGTCAGGAGAGTGTGTGTGTGTATTGCGGTGGACGGACTTGACTACATATGATGTGAGTGCAATTCCAGGGGTAGTTGTATGCCAAATACGTACAAGAAAAATAAATTGTTTTGTGGACAATGATCCAAAGGTCCACGTAAGGTGCGGTGGGTAAAGAAGACAAATATGTGTTAAAAATACAAAACAAAAAAGAAAAATGGTAACCCTTAACGGGCGATGGCCCGAAAACTTGTATGAGTAGTGGTCAAGAGGTGTGATACAAGTACAGGTCCGTAGACACTCGCATCATTATGTCATGGCTCGTGAATCGAGGTGACTTGTCAAAAATGGTCCCAAAATTAATTTACTAAACTTGAGACGATGGTCTCATAAGGAGATATAAATTGGAGCCTGGAGGTGTGAGAGATGTCTCGAACTGGTTCCGGGTGACTTTGGATTAGCAATTGATGGTGCTGCCCCTGACTTGTGCTAAAAAATGTTGAAAAAAATAAGAAAGGGAAAAAACTATGCTATAAGGGACTCATGGTGGTTATATTAGGCATAGACTCTCTTGAGGTGGAGCCCATTACATGGCTTCTTCAAGAGTCGATTGTCTGAGTCAGTGAAGATGTATGCCCCCTTGATAAGACTAAGGTCATTGGCAAGTCAGGATGGCGAAATCTAGTCTTTTATGGGAAGAACCAATTCCACACTATGGTTTAAAGGGAATGGGGTAAAACCAAAGGCGGTATTAGTTATATCTCCGTCCTTGCGTAAGTGGTGCCGATATAGATCAGGTGGATATTCCATGGCTGACAAGACAGAAGGGAAAATGGTGCTAGATATCATGTAAATGGTATTGGTTGTGGTTTTTGTGGCCTTGCCCCCAGTCTCTGTTAGAGGAAGAGGGGCAGGCCTAGAGACATGAGGAGTCTTTGATGGACCTGGATGTAGGTGCAACATCATCTCAATTGGATGGACATGATTCAACACATCTTGGGGCCTCATAGGTAGGGTAGGTGGTTCAAGGTACCACAAAAGATCTCCCAGTGCGAAATCTTCTAGAATGCGGGTTTCCAAGACAGGCTTACTCACGATCTCGGATGTTAGGAAAAGGAAAAGGAAAAGAACAAGGAAAAGGATCATGTCGATTGGGAATGAACCCCATTGTTTCCCTGGTAATTGAGTTTGAGGTTGCAACTGAGGTTGTGGCTGTGAAAACAATGGAAGAGACAGGTCTGATGGACCGTTGGTGGTGATGGAGATAAGAGGGTTTGCAGAACTGGATATCATGTAGATGGACATGGTGTTTGAAGAAGGAGGTGGGGGGTGAACTTCTTCAATCAGGGTGATATCAAATTGAAGGGAATGTTGATGAAGGTCAGCTAAATCCATTCAAAATTCAGGCAAGTCTTGGCAATGGTGAGAATAGTGTCCATACAAACCGCAGAGGGTGCAAGCATGGTTTGTTCTCAGTGTCTTGTTTCTGACTATTGGTGCAGTTGGAAGTTCACACACGAGGAGGTTTTAAGTTGTGTCCATGGCATCCAAATGTGTATGGATCATTTCCATTTTAGGGCAATTCTGATTTGGGTGGCCCTATTTCTCACAGACGGTGCAAGGCGGGACTTGTCGCGGCTCTTCATTAGGTTTCACATTCTTGCCCCTGGCCCTTTTTGGGTGGGGCGGTGCGGGTGTGGTGATTGGATTTTGCGAGCTAGGTGGAGGGTGAGACTCAACTGCAATGGGTTGTACTGGGGTTGAAAAAACTTGGCGCATTGGTGGTTGAGTTGGTGGATCAATATACCTCACCGAAATTCCCAATGTAAAGTTGGGTAGGCTTAAGGTGGTCATTACCATCTTGCTCATGACACTAAGCAGGGAAAAGAGGAATGGAATCATATGTATTGGAAATGAGTCCAGATAACTTCGTGATGGTTGTATGTGGGGGTGAGTTTGTGGTTGCAGCTGCGTGTAATGCAGCTATTGCAGATGATGGTGTGGCCTCTATTGGTGTTGTAGCTACAGATGATGTTGTGTTTATGGTTGGGGCTGTGGCTACGGTTGTTGCTTGGGTGCAGTGGTGCTGGATGAGACCATGCACAAGTCCACAGTCTCATTTTGTGCTGGTGGTGGTGACACTAAGGGGAAAGGATCCATCATGGTGGTATCGACAAACAACCCAGGGCCCACTTTCAACAATGGTGAGGTTGGTGTGTTGTCAACCATAGTGTTGATTGTAGGGACGACATTGGCATGTGTGGTTGTCCCTTGTGGCTCAATGGTGGTGATGGTAGGGATGACATTGGTGGGTGTCATTAACCCCTGTGGATCGTGATAAGTGAGTTGATCAACCATCACAATATTCCCTTCGTGGGGGAACATCATGAGACAAAAGACAGTTGATGCGACTACTCTCATGGCATACATATAACTCCTTTCGAGGAGAAGGTTATATGCCAGTTGAGTGTTGATGACCTCTATGTCGATCAGAATTATCTTCCCAGCTAATGTGATGGGGACATGGAGGAGGATTCTTTTGGCTTTAGTGGGATGTCCATCATAAGCCCGTAGAGTTGTGGAGGATGGTTGCAGAATTGGTGATCCAAGTTTCTGCGAAACCAAGGTAGACATAACGCACGTGGATGCCCCCTCATCCACTATGCATCAGTGCATAGCCAAATTCTGAATGGACTCTTAGATTTTAAAGGCTATGGTCGATGGCATGCGCAGTTCTCTGTTCTCCATGTCAAATGTGATGAACTTGGAGTCGAAGGGATCTACTACCCCAAGGGCGGCTAGTAAAGCTTTTCGTTATGTTGCACATGTTTTAAGTACCTCAAGAGTGGACATGGCAGTTGGCGTTTGGTCCAAATCATCCATAATGCTATAGCTAACTGTAGCTATAGCCGTGGCATTATTGGCAGACCTGCGTACGGGGGGGGGCGCGGGAATCGGGGTAACTAAAGAGGTATATTGACTGTTTTGGATGTTGATGCCATTGATGTGTCAACAAGTTTTGTGGTGGTACCATATTGATTCTGTCTGTTTTGCATGTTGACCTATTCAGTCATCATGGCTAGCAAGTAGTGAACACCTGTTTCAGCTATGGGAGGTGCCCTCGGAGCGTTGGTATTTGGTTGGGGACGGGGTACAGTTGCCACCAATCCTTGGACTGGTAGTGGGTTTTGAAGCACCATAGGAGGAGGTCCTTGTGGTGTTGGGTTGGGTTGGGCTTGATTTGCAGCATTGGAATCCTATTGAATTTCGTTCTAAATGGCATGCTTAGCATGACCCATGAGGGGACACTTGAATGTGTAGTGCCCATAAACATCAAAGAGTGTGCACGGTTGGGTTGTGTACAATGGGGCATTGCATCTTGGTTCATTTTGTCATGGGTGGTTTTGGGCGGGTCGGTTTGCTGCAACATTGTTGGGAGGGTTTGGTTGTTACCGCCTCCCTACGGTTGGTTATTGGCTTATTGCTAAGGCCAATTATTTATAGCTTTCCCTTATTGATTGTTGGGGGCTGGTTGGTTGGGACAATTTTGTTGTGAGAACACTTGTCCCAATAGAGTGGGTGGAGCAGGTTTGGGGGCTTGAACTGCTTGCACTGGCGATGCATAGTAGATCTAGGTGGGTAGTGGTGCTGCAAATGTGGGTATTTTCCCCACATACAGTTGTATAGGCCAAGCCATGGCCTGATCCTACTGCAATGGTGCAGGTTTTGCATAGGAAGTTGTTTCTCTGGACTGGACATCATTTTGGCATAGTCCAGAGTTTGGTTTTGGAAAACAATACTAGCAGTATTGCTTGGTTGTGATGGAACTATAGGTGGTGTCGATCGGTGTTGTGGTTGTTGGGATATCAATCCTATGATGCCATCTACAACATGGGATGCCCCTGGTGCATCGCGGTAAGAGGTGCCTATGCGAGGAGCAACTGGGATGATGGTATACAAGTATCCAAACTGAGCATAGATGAGGTCAAACTATTGAGATTTTAGTATGGCCTCTTCTTCGAATTAGGGACATTTGGATGAGACATCCTTTGCTATGGGTGGGAGCAAGGTCTTAAGGAACCAATCCAAGAAGATCTTGTCGTCAAGTTGTATTTTACATAGGCTACGGCATCATCGCCACTCATGGATATGGTCAGTTATATGAGTAGTAGTGTTCTAACAGCAGGATAGCAGGATCTCCACCCCCTCCGCATATCTGATGGGGACTTGGAAATACTGTAGGAACATGAAAGCTAGGAAATTGAAATCAGGGTACCTAGCTTGTGGCAGCTCAATGTACCATTTGGCCGCAATGCCTATAAGGGTGCGTTGGAATAGCCTGAGCCTGATGGAATCATCTATGATGTTGTTGGATGAGCACCATAGATGGAATGTCATAATATGGTTTTGGGGACATTCCCCTACCTTTCCTTCAAACTTGGGAATGTCTGATGGCAGCTTGGTTGGCATGGGTGGCCAAAATGATTGGTGTTGGATGGGGTTTTTTCTTAACCATGCCAAATCAGGTAAGTTATGATGGGCCATGAAATGCAGGATTGACCCCAAGTTGATGTGGGATGGATCTATTATGGTGGTCGGGTTTGCATGTGCATAATGCATCTGCACAGTTGGGGGTACTTGCGGTGGCACCATTGTAGATGGGCCAATACCTCTAATTATTGTGGGGGGGACAGTATGAGTGGTGGGGATATTTCCCCCATTTATAATAGTAGGGGTAATGTAACTGGACGGTCCCCTGCCACCCTGTGTGGAAGTAGGGGCAGTGTGTGTGGAAGGGCCACTGCCCCCATATGTTCCAAGTGGGAAATCTTGGTTGGTCACTATAGGTGTGTTGGCCAGGAAATGTGACCTATAGGGTTTTGTGGCCAACTACTGAAAAACAATCCACATACTCAACTTATTGTAATCTTGTATGTGTTTGGTTTAACTATTTTTCACAGGTTAAAGGCCCTGCTGCCTATAAAATATGCTCTCAAGGTAGAGGGTCTCTTGGGGTGTAGATGGTAAATTCTACTTAATCAAATATTCACTCAAATCAAAAGATCTAATTAAAATGACTAACTAATTCTAACAAATACCTTTAAGATAAAACAGAAAAACAATAGTAGCTCCTAATATTGATCTATAATGACCTAAGATGCAATATACTATCCCAAACTGGGAGCTGAAATTAATAATATGATAACAAGTTTTATTTAAAAATTTGATCTATGATCCTGCAATGTTAGGAAAGCCTATTCTCAGCAGAGATAGATCTAAATCAACTTACAATAAAATAACATTTTATTATAAATTAATTTGAAAATGAAACAAAACTCATAATCGAAATAAATTTAACACAGTAAAAATACACTCAGGTACTAACACTGAAATGAATAAATTTCAACTCACACAGTCAGTACTTTGTATAAAATCATATCATTATCAACTGAAGAAAAAAAAACATGAAAACGTTCACTTACTTTTCTACATGACACCTAACCATCCATGCTTCAACACTAAGTACTTTGTTCAGAATCCATTAACAAAAGTGCTTTCACATATAATATAAAGATACATATATATGAAAAGGAAATTCAACACAGGAAAAACAACATTAAGACAGCATGATATAATTGATAGACTTAGCAAATGTCTTTAGTATGTCTGTAAAATATAGTAATCCTTAGAAATAGTTGTAAAGGAACACAAATATACAAAATAATATTAAGTGTTGTATTATATTTGTTCATCACAAGTTCCAAGATTCCAACCCTTTGCTTCCATTCAGAAGTTGCTTATAAAGGAAATTAAAAGACTACAACTAACTAACTAGAAATCCTATTCCTCAAGAAAAATCCCAATCATATCCAAATATGGTTCAACTACGACCGGAATCATAGGCATGTTGTTACAAAATCATATGGAGAGAAAGATACGCCAAGAGGTTAACTTACTGGAGAAAATCCAGTGTTATACTCTCCAAATCATAGTAACACCATATTGGATAATCCATGCCAACAAAAGCTTAAAAATAGGAACGAAGTAATCACTGAGCATCAAATCAGTTGTAAATCCTGAACCTTATTCATTGAGTAGCCACGTACAGTCAAAAGACACCAATATAGACCAGCATCCAGTTTTATCCCAACAATTTCTTTCACACCTGTAAATATTAACAAAAAGTTGTTTAGCAAGATTTAATGATGACCAATTAAGCATGAGTGAGATATCTGCAGAATTTTAATTCTGTAGATATCTCAATTTAATAATTTAGACCATGAATTGAAAACCAAAACTGATGAACCCAAAATATTACTAACATTTAAGGATCTATCCAAAATCCTATGTAGGAATAATCTAAGATACAAAAGACAAAATTTAGAAGTCATTGGAAAAACAAAATATCAGGTTTTTAAGGCTGACTCGACTGAGTATTGAATAGGTACACTTCTCCTAGCTTCATTCAATTTAGCCCTGAACCTGACAACCATGGTCCTGTTAATCCTATTTTGTCTTTTCAATCTTTGATTATTTAACAAAAGCCTTTTAATCAGTTCTTTGCATTTCAACTGTTTTCCTCTTAACACATCCCATTTCTCAATCCAAGTGATCAATTCAGCTTTTAAAGATGTAATTTCTTCTAGGGCAATTGTTTGTATAACTTGTGCTTCTTCTAAATCTGTTTGCAGGGAAGAAATCAATTAGGCATGAGGATTAGGATCAGTTTGGTCCTTCGACTCTATTTTCAAGTTTATTCGGGATTCTTTAGTTAAGTAAGGCTTTCTGTCAATTTCTTGGTCACCCTCATGATTCTCTTGCTGACTTTCAACCACCTTGTTTGCAGAGGTAGAAACGTATTTAAGATCTAGCACATATGGGCCTATGGGAGCTAGATGTGGTCGAACGTCTGAAGAGTCACTCACCTCAATAACTGAGATATCCCCAACACTCAAATTCCTCCTAGCAAGAAAAGTGGCTCTCATACTGCGTGTGGTTCTTTGTATAGCCAGATTTCTCATAGCATGGCTAGTTTGATCTTCAGCCTCTGTTTGCTTCATATCAACCAGTGCATGATAATAACTCTTGTCTTGACAGGTTATGCGAATTGAGGGTTTCCTTACTTGACCTCGATAATTATTTGCACGAGTTTCAATACTAGTTTCCACCTCAATTTTTACATCATCAATACTTAGGGTTTGGTCAGGATGAAACCCTTCATCCCCGAAATCATCCTGAGAACCAGAGCCCTCAATTTCAAGCTCGACCTCTTCATTTTTTACCCACCTACGTCGAACTCTAGGCCTCTGTTTGGGCCATTCCTCATTAACCCCAAACCCATTTCACACAAGGAAAGAATCCCATATCTGACCTAGTTCTTCCAACTAACTAGACACAATAATTTTGATTAACCCATGGTGGAATAAACCCATATTTTTATCCCCAACATTAGATGATAAGTGGATTCCATTTTATGCAAACTGTTCAAAAAGAAAAAAGGCATATTGATAGGGTACCCCTTAAATATCAACAATAGCCGAAGGTGATAGAATTGCGTCTGAGATAGCCTACCTTCGCAAGTTACATACCTAATGATTAGCTCCAGAAGAGCCCTCCATTTCTTCATTAATAACCGGGATGGAAAGCTGGATTTGAATTTTGTTTGTCGATGAGAAGGGGTAAGAAACCCTTTCCGCCGGTCATTCTTAATATGTTTTCCTTTATACCACTTCTCACCAGTTTGTGGCAAGCAAATAGCTTGAGAAATGAATTTATCAGACAGCTTAATTTCAACGTCTCCCACATGTGCACGAACCGCATCAAATGACTTTGTGAATGCCTTATATATTGCCATATTAAAACCATAAAATTTCCAAAGGAAATCCAACCATCCAACGCTCAATACGATCTCTCGACACTCTGGAGCAGCATACAGATATTTGTCACCAATAAGTTCGAACCTAGATACTGGAGCCATGGAAGGAAATACACAAAACTCTATGGTTTTCGAAACACAGATTAAAATATGCAATCAATTTATCAATAGTCTAGGCATTACCAGCAATACTCCGAAATACCCTATTTTATCAAAACCTTGAAAACCTTCCTGTAAGTTCATCATAACGTGAATTGGCAGAGACAAGAGGTTTCAAAAACAACTTACCAAAACATAATGAGCCGTAGGAGAGTCACACAGGCAAGTTATTGCAAGTGATGTTTGCATGATTAAGGATTGACAGATAGCAAACGTCAAATGACACGACTAACAAAACCTTAGTTCCACCATTACTTCATCATTAATTGTAATTTCATAACGTGTTGATAATGGAGGTTAACTCATCGTTTTTTTAACGCATGACTAAATAATTTCCAAAAACCTTAATCCTTCATTTATCAAATACAATCATAATAATGTGATCACCTTGGCATATAATCAATATCTTAGGGTAAAGGTCAAAACTGATCAGAGAATAATTTGATAATGTGACCAAACCAACGTCAAAAACCTAGAAAGTGACTTTACACCTTCATCACAAACTTTGATACCAACCTATTTCAGAAATATGAATTTGAAATAAGCGATGAGCATATAATATAGTAGGGTTCATGAAGATCACATTAAATTCACCTTAAAACTCATGACAACTAAGATAAGATAAATAATTGAGAAGTGATGAAGATTTACCAAATTTTCAATATGAATCAGACAATAATAGTTATCACATCATGCAGTAACTAGTTTGAATTAATAATTAATAAATTCATTTGATTTTTAATCAAACATAGTGATGAGTGGAAAAATAGGAGCTACTAATATTCTGTAATTATATTCCTCCTGATGATTGACAGAAATGAAGAATTAAGATCATAAGAGTCGAATTTTTCTATTACTGATGTTCAACCCATCTGAATCAATTAGTCAAGTAAGTTTCTATCAGGAGTGCCTTAAGAATCAAAGATTCTTAGGGCCCTCCTAAGATATCCATGATGAGTTTTTTTTAATCCAAACAAAACGAACCAATATTGCTTGAAAATTATCAATCTTCAAATTACTTGTGTTAAAAAATGCTTCGAAGGGTGTTGCCTACCAATAAGGTGGTAGAAGCTGACTGATGACATTTTGCATGAATATTCTTGGGCCACTTATATGGTTATTGGTTATAGGTTGTGGTGTGGATATGGGTCCACTTGCTATGGTTATGTCGGAAAATGGATCCGGATTTGCACCAGCCCGGGGGCTTTATGGTGCAGTATGGAGGCCTAGTTCAGACTAGTATGGGTCTGAATTTGAATCAGAGGCTGTGTGGCCCTATGATTGTGTGGGAGATCACTGAGACTGGTTTTGATGATGTTGATTTAATGTCCCGAATGGTGGTGGTTTTCCTCTTAGGCGTGAGGAAGAGCGAGGGGAATCAATTATGTTACATGTTTATCAAACTGATGGGAATGATGTTTGGACCCCGGTTTCAATGGATTATTATTGGATGTAGGTGGTCACTCGGCCACCAAGACTACCAGAAGACAGCGCTTGACTTTTTCCTCATGGGCATTTTCTACTCAATCGGAAGGGGTCGTTGCCCATTTTGCTTGGTAATTCCTCTCAGCGGCCAGCTACTGGAAATTAAAACAAGAACTAAAATTAAACTAGTATGCTGGACAGAGGCGATTGAGCCGCACTAACATTCCCTATTAAAATGAAATGTAACCCCTATTGAACTGAAAATGAACCTTTGATTGACAGACCACACATTTTTGATCAAATTTGGCGAGAGGGTAGCAAAAAAATTTCAGAAATAAGCGAGGGGGTCACACAGATTTCACAGATAGTCACGGTCTATGTTTTTGAGTTATAGTCATGCTCCGAAGGGTGTTTCCTGCCAACAATTGGTGACATTCTGGGACTGAACCAGTTATCTCTGTAAGAAAACACCATTCAAACTTCAAATAATCACAAATGATGCCATCAAATATCGAATCTCTGCCTAAGTGATTCAAATTCAAAACAGTCTGAACATGTGACTGGACCTCAACATATTTCTATAACAAACCTATGACTATCATCTGAGTGTTTTGATCCTAATCAAACTTAGGAAAAAGCAAGATGACTTAATTCCAATGTAGATCCACAAGGTCAAAAACAGGTTAACCAATACCCGTATAGATATGGCTCCTCAAGAACATCAGTTGGTTTTCCCCCACATTAAAGAAACACATCAGACAATACTCCTTTTTTTTCTCTCTTTTTTTTCTTGTTAATATATATAAAAATCATATTCACAGAGACAAACATGAAAAGAATTAATCAGAAACACTATCTTAGCTTGGTGACCAAATAGATAGCCTTATTCACCAACCCTACCAGAAACTGATCAGGCCAGCTCATGATGAGACTTCCTATCTCTTAGTTATTAGACCGAGAGTCACTGTCATTGGCTTGGTAACCAAATTTTGACAACGTCATTCCACTAGAATTTATGATCATAAGTAGATTGTCTCGTGATGAGGCGCCCCTGTCTTCTGATAATACTTTTCATGTTCACCTAATTTCAAGAGTATTGTCCTAGTCGAATGACCAAATGTATTCCCAAAAATGGGGGGAGGAAACCATAGACTTCTCAAGAGTGCTTAGAGATAACCAGATATATTCAACAAGT
Organism: Pseudotsuga menziesii; assembly: GCA_001517045.1. NCBI lineage: Eukaryota > Viridiplantae > Streptophyta > Pinopsida > Pinales > Pinaceae > Pseudotsuga > Pseudotsuga menziesii. The sequence continues at coordinate 134,969 of LPNX010373911.1, forward strand.
TTTCAAGCTTAGCAGACATCTATTGAAATCAGTAAATAAATTACTCGAAGTACTTGATCTGTAAGAAGACACTCAAAGATAACAATCACAGACTGCTGACAACAAATTTGTGGAGGCTTAAATTACAACAAATCTAGGAGCAAATCACTTATTAGAGATCCGATACTCCTTGTCATCATCAATGACTACAGTCTGGTATGCATTTCAATCATTAGGTTCTAAGTCTATGCAGAATGCTTCATGTTGAATCTTGTGATCGAATAAAGGAGATGCGTTTAAAAAAAAAAAAAAAAAATTCACAGAGGCAAAACACAAACTTATGTACAATAAATGATCTAAAGAGTTGGATTATTTTCATAATCTATCACCTATAATTGCAAATAAACATTATGATGATGATAATAATGAAAATAATTAGTAAGTATAAGATCAAAAATTCCAACTAGAAATCAACATAAACTGCAATCTTATGTACTGAAATCTACACAGATGGAAATATACAATGGAAAGATTTGATGATGTGCAATTATTGAAAGTAATTTTTAAGGGCATGCCCATTTACCGGAAGGGTATTGAGCTGTCCTTGTAAAGTCTTTAAATGAAAGGTATTTGGACCAAGCTTTTCTGCTATAACATGCGGACCTAACCAAAGACATTGAAATTTGGTATGTTCCCCTTTATCCTCATGTGCTTTGTCCCATCTCAAAACCAGATCATCTACTTGCAATTCTTGATTCGAGGATGACCCACGATTGAACCATGCCTTAATAATTTGCTGGTGTTTTGCAAAGTGTTTCTTGGCATTTTCTCTTTCTTCTTCCAACTTCAACAGTAGATTAATTCTTTCTTAGATGGCTAAACATTCAGTCTCTTGTACAACTCGTGCACACTGTAAGGAAGGTAAAAACAGGTTTGGAGGAAGAATAGCATCTACTCCATATACAAAAAATAAGGGAGAATTACCAATAGATGATTTTGGAGTGACCCTATCATCCCACAAAGCCTGATGAAGGATAGTATGCCAGTTCCTGTGATTTTCAGCTATGGACCTTTTCAAAATTTTCAGCAAATTCTTATTTGTGGATTTAGAAAGGCCATTGCCTTGTGGATAGTATTTTGATGAATATCTAATTCTAATTCCATTTTCTGGAGAAAATTCAGTCAATTCTCCAGAAGAAAAATAAGATGCATTATCAAATACAAGAGTTTCAGGCACTCCAAATCTGGTGATCACATTAGTTTCAAGGAAATGCAATACCTGATTCGTATTAACCACTCACAGGGGTTCATCTTTAGACCATTGAGTAAAATAATCGGTAGCAGTTATAATATACTTATGCTGAAGGGAGGAGGATGGATTTATTGGTCCAATGATATCAATTCCCCATTGTTGAAAAGGCATGTCCACCATCACAAGTTGCAAAGGAAAAGCTGGTTTTTTAACTCTGCCAGTTGCGGTCTGACAATTCTAGCACCTTCTAACGAAAGCATGAACATATTTAAACAGATTTGGCCAAAAATAGCCCGCCCTCAGAATTTTATGAGTTGTAGTATCACCACCAAAAGTGGCCACCAGCGGGCCCATCATGCATTTGTATTAAAACTAAATCAGATTCTTCCTTCTCTAGACAATGAAGCAAAACTCCATCTGCATTTTTCCTGAAAAGCACATTATTTACCAATTGATAGGGTGTTGATTTTAATCTTACTGCTCTTTTATTTTTTGTATCTAAATGATTTGGGACAATGCAAGTTTCCAAATAGATGTGAATGTCAGTATACCATGAGCTAACAAGATCTGGAATAAAACAGATTTCATTATGCAATAAAACATCATCTAAAGGCATGTCATTCTGGTCAGTAGGGAGATGTACTGATTCAGCAGCCAACCTACACAAATCCAAACCTCATATGACCTGAGAGGGTTTAATCTCTAGATCATATTCCTGAAGAGAAGCCATCCAATGTGCTCTTTTTTCTCCAAGGTCGTTTTGTACCAATAAATTTCTTACAGCACTAAATGGAACAATTACCTTGGATTTTGAATTAAGGAGATAAGGGCTGAAATGTTTTACTGCTTTAAACACAACAAAATCCTGTTTATCCACTTCATGATAATTTAGTTCAGCTCCCTTTAAATTTTAGCTCATGAAGGATATAGGTACTTCATCCTCCTATTGATTCTTCTGAGTAAGAACAGCTGCATAAGATATGTCAGATGCAAACGTATAGAGAATAAAGTCTTTCCTAAAGTCAGGACTCACAAGTGCGGGTGCCTCAGCTATGGCTTCTCTAATCCTGATAAATGACTACTTTTCTCTATCCCCCCATGAAAAACTACTGTGTTTTTTAATCATATTTTGTAGTGGACGGACAATTTCAGAAAAACTTGGAACAAATCTCCTTACGAAATTTATCTTTCCCAAGAAGGATTGCATGGATTTCTTGGTAGAAGGAAAAGGAATCTTAGAGATGGATTCTATTCTCTTTGGACTGATCATGATCCCTTATTTGGACACCACAAACCCTAGCAAAATCCCCTTAGTTACTGCAAATATTGGCTTTTTGGGGTTCAGGGAAATACCAAATTTCCTCCAGCGTTGAAGCACTTTTCGTAAGTGTGAGATGTGATCAGACCTGTTTTTTGAAAATACAGTAACCTTTTACAAATAGACAACGACAAAGTGGTTTATTAGACCTTTGAAAGCAGCGTCCATAGCCCTTTGGAATGTATCCCCATCGTTTATCAAGCCAAAAGGCATCTTCCTGTATGCATAGGTTCCCCATGGTGTCCTAAAAGTGGTTTTCAACTGATCTGCAGGGGAAACAAGAACTTGGTTGTACCCAAAGAAACCATCTAATAAAGACAACATTTGAGCACCTGACACCTTTTGAAGGATTTTCTCCATGGGTGGAATAGGGTAGTTGTCCTTTTCTAATGATCAGTTTAGGTTTCAGAAATCTACACATAGACGAATATCTCCATTCTTGTTCCTAACGGGAACAAGGTTAGCCACCCATTGTGTATGGTGTACAAGAAATATGATATGGGAAGTAAGTAGTTTATTCAATTCTTTCTTTACTGTTGGTTCTAGGGTAGGGCGCATTTTCCTTAATTTCTGTTGGAATGGTTTTAACTGAGGCTTCATGGGGATCACATGCTATATGATCTGGGTGTTAAAAGTTTTCGGATCGTCATAAGACCATGCAAACACATTTTTAAATTCACTAAATAGTTTCAGGAAGGCTAATTTTTCATTTGAAGTTCAGTCTGATCCTAATTTTATATTTTGGAGATTGGATCCTGTGCCCAAATTAATGGTTTCATAACGCATGTTAGACCTATTTGTCTTGCAATTAGGCACTCCCTTGAATTTATCATGCAAATCATAAAACTTTTCAAGCCTAAGAACTAACACAGGGATTGAATTTACCTATTAAGAAATAAATAATATGTGAATCATCATTAAAGACCCGCCAGTTAGTGATATTATCTGGAATGGACAGTCTAAATAATAATTCAATAGAAAAAGAATTAGGAGAAAATTTTTCAGTGGGAATAAGTCGTGAAGCTACGTTTGCTAACAAATTAGCTTCCTGATTCTGAAAAATGAGGAATGGATTCAATATTAAAAGCATCAAGTGCTAAAATCAAATTCCATACCTCCCTTTGGTAACTTTGCAGGTGATTAGATAAACAGTGAATGTAATTACGAAACTGTCTAACAATTATTTCAGAATCACCAAATGCAATCAAAACTTTAACTTTTAAGTCTAATGCCTTCTTGAGTCCTTGTATAAGGGCTTCATATTCAACCATATTGTTTGTGCAAATAAATTCCAGTCTACAAGACAGCATGAATTTGTTTCCTGCAAGGTCTAGGAGCACGCAACCTACTCCTGCACCTTCATTGGATTGAGATCCGTCAAAATATAGATGCCAAGGCTTATCAACAATACTATTTACATTATTTATAGTATTCACGTTATTTACCAGAATAGGAGCAGCTTCCTGAAAATCACAATGCATAATTTCTGATTTATTTACAGAATTGGTAAATGCAGATTTAAGTGCAAGAAAACTCCCTAAATCAGAATCATACCCATAGTTTCCTAAAATAGAATCATTCAACAGAACTGGTTCACTGGGAGCATTTATTTCAGTCACCATGTGTTTCATGTACCTTTCTCTGTCAATTCTGATCTGATTTGGATGCCCATTTTTAGGCAACCACAAATGTGACCAATCAGTGGAAAAATATCCTTTTAAGGCTTGAGACCAGTCACAGCTTAAAAATAGCCCATAGACATCTGGTATGTCCACTACCACTACGTCAATAACCTGGAAGATCTATGGATTGGTAGCCATCCTAATAATTACTCCTTTTAATTCTCCTATAATTTTTACCTTGGATCGATCTAGTTGGATGATTTGGATTTCACAAGGAGTAGGGTTGGCATTCAGCTTCTTACAAACCGAGTAAGGCATGACGTTTGATGAAGCCCTAGAATCTATCATATAGTTATGAACATTCCGGTTGAAAATTTCAAATGTTAGCAGAAAAGGTGGAGTTGTAGATTTGGAGTTCTTACTTATGAGCAAATCTTTATCAGCAATTGTTTTGACATTACTGTTATAACCTACTGCTATTTTACTAGTTGTATGATCAAAGTTATTAACTAAAGATACAGAGGGTTGATTCTTTGTTTTAGTGGTTCATAGATTTGATAAATTAGAGAGTATCGAACCACCAGGCATGGGATAAAGTTTCAATAGATTAAACATGCTAATATTAGCCCTCTGTTTCTTAATATCTTCTATGATGTCATATTCTAGGTCTATACCTTGAGTGACAGGATGTTGATTTGAAGTTTGAGGAATGTTCTTAGGTGCTGATGATGGTTGTGGATCTACAGGCCCTTTACTTCCAGTGTTATGGGTGTGCTGGTTTACAAAGACAGAATGGTCACTAGACTCTCTGTCTTTGATTGAACTATCCCATAAATGGTAATTAAGTGGAAGAGGATCTTCAGAAGTTTTCTCTTCAGTTTCAAGCTGATTAGATTCATGATCATCATCTGACTCTTGATCAGTTGAGGAATCAGGTAAAGCATAAACAACCCTTATAGTATTGATAACTTCCTCATTAGTTGATATGATAGGGGGAGTATTTTGCCTAGTGTTTGAGGATGTAAATGGCTGGTATGCGGTCTTGAAATTTCCTCTATTTGAAGTACCCTCCCCATTGTTTCTTTTCAATATCACCACTTCATTTGTAAGAGACCTAATTGATTGTTGTAATTTTTCTACATCAAAAGCAGGGGCATCTTTTTTGTCTGTGTTAGTTCTAGAAGCAGTTTCATTGTGTTTACAAAGGAAACCATCAGCTTTTCCATTATTTTCTGGCTCAAACGTCAATGATTTTTTCTCAACCTTTATTGCTTCATCAAATGTTTCAACTAGAGTGATTTTACAAGCTTGTTTTACAAACATACCCAGGTATTTAGGTAAGGCTGAAGCATAATTCTCTATTATGATGTCTTCTATAGGTTGGGAGGCCACTAGTATATTATTCAGAAGAGTAAGAAAATGCTGATTGAAATCCTTTATCCTTTATTTTCTCTCCATCTTAATCCTAGCCAATTCTAGTGCTAACATAGCAAGGGTTTTATCTTCACCAAACTTGTTCAGGAATGCTTGACTAAAATCACTCCAGCTTGTTCTGGATCCTTGTGTCAGGGAAAAATACCAAACTGCAGCCTTTCCTTCAAAAGTAAAAGGGAATAGTTGACATACCACATCCTCATGCTGAACATTCATATTCTAAACAACCAAGATGAACTTGTCAATGTGATTTTCAGCTAAGCCCTTATCATCTGGGTCAAACTTAGGTAGCAGTTTATCAGGGTGTTTGGGTAGTTTATGTTGTAGTCCAGGCACAGCAACAACACCGCATCGTAACCATGGTCTATCAGCATTAGGGTTACCTTGATTACGTTCACCCATGTCTGGATCAGGTTTTGAGTTTGATGAAGACTTGTTGTTATGGTCACGAGGACTATCTGGTGGTGATCCAGGAGGTAGATCAGATCCACCTGCAGATAACAATCGTCAAGAAGTGTTATGATTCAAGAGTTTTGTCTCCAATCGAATCAGCAGCTGAGTCAATCACTGCCAATGTTTGGAAATTAGTTCTACTTGTTTATCTGAAGTTAATCGGGGGAATCCCTGTTTGGCGAGAATATGCTCTGGTTAAGATTCTACCTGATTCCTCTAAAGTTTGACTTATCTGTTTAGGGGAAACTGGTGAGACATTAGGGTCCCTTTCAATAATAGATCTAACTGTATCTAGGAATGGAGTATTTACAGTTTCAGGTTGTGATGTAGAGACCGGGGTAGACAATGTTCCAAAACTTATGAGGGAGGAAGTTGGTTGATCACTGATAGGAGCACTATGTGATCGATCATCCATTAAGATTTCAGCTTAGGCCCTCCTTCTAGTGCCATTTGTTTGGCCAGGAAATGTGACCTATAGGGTTTTTTGGCCAACTACTGAAAAACATTCCACATACTCGACTTACTGCAATCTTGTATGTGTTTGGTTTAATTTTTTTTCATAGGTTAAAGGCCCTGCTACCTGTAAAATATGCTCTCAAGGTAGAGAGTCTCTTGGGGTGTAGATGGTAAATTCTACTTAATCAAATCTTCACTCAAATCAAAAGATCTAATTAAAATGACTAACTAATGCTAACAAATACCTTTAAGCTAAAAAAGAAAAACAATAGTAGTTCCTAATATTGATCTATAATGACCTAAGATGCAATATAACTATCCCAAACTGGGAGCTGAAATTAATAATATGATAACAAGTTTTATTTAAAAATTTGATCTATGATCCTGTAATGTTAGAAAATCCTACTCTCAGCAGAGACAGATCTAAATCAACTTACAATAAAATAACATTTTATTATAAATTAATTTGAAAATGAAACAAAACTCATAATCGAAATAAATTTAACACAGTATTGAAGCATGAAAAATACACTTAGGTACTAATGCTGAAATGAATAAAGTACAACTCACACAGTCAGTACTTTGTATAAAATCATATCATTATCAACTGAAGAAAACAAACATGAAAAAGTTCACTTACTTTTCTACATGACACCTAACCATCCATGCTTCAACACTAAGCACTTTGTTCAGAATCAATTAACAAAAGTGCTTTCACATACAATATAAAGATACATATATATGAAAAGGAAATTCAACACAGGAAAATCAACATTAAGACAACATGATATAACTGATAGACTTAGCTAATGTCTTCAATATGTCTGTAAAATATAGTAATCCTCAGAAATAGTTCTAAAGGAACACAAATATACAAAATCATATTAAGTGTTGTATTATATTTGTTCATAACAAGTTCTAGGATTCCAACCCTTTGCTTCCATTCAGAAGTTGCTTATAAAGGAAATTAAAAGACTACAATTGACTAACTAGACTCTCCTATTCCTCAGGAAAAATCCCAATCGTATCCAAATATGGTTAAACTGCGACCAGAATCATAGGCATGTTGTTACAAAATCATCTGGAGAGAAAGATACGCCAAGAGGTTAACTTACTGGAGAAAATCCAACATTATACTCTCCAAATCGTAGTAACACCATATTGGATAATCCGTGCCAATAGAAGCTTAAAAATAGGAACGAAGTAATCACTGAGCATCAAATCAGTTGTAAATCCCGAACCTTCTTCATTGAGTAGCCACATAAAGTCAAAAGACACGAATATAGACCAGCATCCAGTTTTATCCCAACAATTTCTTTGACACCTGTAAATATTAACAAATTTTTTTTTAGCAAGATTTAATGATGATCAATTAAGCATGAGCGAGATATCTGCAGAATTTTAAATCTGTAGATATCTCAATTTAATCATTTAGACCATGAATTGAAAACCAAAAATGACGAACCCAAAATATCACTAACCTTTAAGGATCTATCCAAAGTCCTCTGTAGGCATAATGTAAGATACAAAAGACAAAATTTAGAAGTCACTAGAAAAACAAAATATCAGGTTTTTAAGGCCAAATCGACTAAGAATCGAATAGGTACACTTCTCCTAGCTTCATTCAATTTAGCCCTGATCTTGACAGCCATGGTCCTGTTAATCCTATTCTATCTTTTCAATCTTTGATTCTTTAACAAAATCCTTTTAATCAGTTCTTTGCATTTCAACTTTTTTCCTCTTAACACATCCCATTTCTCAATCCAATTGATCAATTTAGGTTTTAAAGATGTAATTTCTTCCAGGGAAATTGTTTGTATAACTTGTGCTTATTTTAAATCTATTTGCAGGGAAGAAATCAATTGGGCATAAGGATTTGGATTAGTTTGGTCCTTCAACTCTCTTTTCATGTTTATTCGGGCTTCTTCAATTAAGTAAGGCTTTCTGTCAATTTCTTGGTCACCCTAATGATTCTCTTGCTGACTGTCAACCACCTTGTTTGCAGAGATTAAAATGTATTTAAGATCTAGCATAGATGGGACTATGAGAGCTGGATGTGGTCAAATGTATGAAGAGTCACTCACTGCAATAACTGAGATATCCCCAACACTCAAATTCCTCCTAGAAAGCAAAGCAGTTGTCATACTGCGTGTGGTTCTTCGTATAGCCGGATTGCTCATAGCATGGCTAGTATGATCTTCAGCCTCTTTTTGCTTCATATCAACCTATGCATGGGAAGAACTCTTGTCTTGACAGGTTATGGGAATTGAGGGTTTCCTTACTTGACCTCGAGAATTATTTGCAGAAGTTTCAATACTAGTTTCCACCTCAATTTTTACATCATCAAGACTTAGGGTTTGGTCAGGCTGAAACCCTTAATCCCCCAAATCATCCTGAGAACCAGAGTCCTTGATTTAAAGCTTGAATTCTTCATTTTTTACCCACCTATGTCGAACCCTAGGCCTCTGTTTGGGCCATTCCTCGTTAACCCCAAACCCATTTCACACAAGGAAAGAATCCCGGGTCTGACCTACTTCTTCCAACTGACTGGACACAATAATTTTAATTAACCCATGGTGGAATAAACTCCTATTTTTATCCCCAACATTATACTGATAAGTGGATGCCATTTTATGCAAACTATTTAAAAATAAAAAGGTCATATTGACAGGGTACCCCTTAAATATCAACAACAACCGAAGGTGATAGAATTGCGTCTGAGACAGCCTACCTTCGCAAGTTATATACTTGATGATTAGCTCTAGAAGAGCCCTCCATTTATTCATTGATAACTGGGATGGGAAGATGGATTTGAATTTGGTTTGTCGATGAGCAGGGGTAAGAAACCCTTTACACTGGTCATTCTTAATATGTTTTCCTTTATACCACTTCTCACTAGTTTGTGGCAAGCAAATAGATTGAGAAATGAATTTCTCAGATAGCTTAATTTCAATGTCTCCCACATGTGCACAAACCCCATCGAATGACTCTATGAATGCCTTAGATACTGCCATATTGAAACCAAAAATTTTTCGAAGGAACTCCAACCATCCAACCCTCGATACGATCTCTCAACACTCGTGAGCAGCATATAGATATTCGTCACCAATAAGTTCGAACCTAGACACTAGAGCCATGGCATCAAATACACAAACCTCTAGGGTTTTCGAAACACAGATTAAAACATGCAATTGATTTATCAACAGTATAGGAATTACCAGCAATACTCTGAAATACCCTATTTTATCAAAACCATGAAAACCTTCCTGTAAGTTCATCATAATGTGAATTGGCAGAGAGAAGAGGTTTTGAAAACAACTTACCAAAACATAATGAGCCATAGGAGAGTCACATAGGCGAGTTATTGCAAGTGATGTTTGCATGATTAAGGATTGACAGATAGTAACCGTCAAATGACACAAATACCAAAACCTTAGTTCCACCATTACTTCATCATTAATTGTAATTTCATAACGTGTTGATAATGGACGTTAACTCATCATTTTTTTAACACATGACTAAATAATTTCCAAAAACCTTAATCCTTAATTTATTGAATACAATCATAATAATGTGATCACCTTAGCATATAATCAATATCTTAGGGTAAAGGTCAAAACTGATCAGAGAATAATTTGATAATGTGACCAAACCAATGTCAAAAACCTAGAAAGTGACTTTACACCTTCATCACAAAATTTGATACCAACCTATTTCAGAAATATGAATTTGAAATAAGCGATGAGCATATAATATACTAGGGTTTATGAAGATCACATTAAATTCACCTTCAAACTTATGACAACTAAGATAAGAAAAATTATTCAGAAGTGATGAAGCTTTACCAAATTTTCCATATGAATCAGACAATAACCATTATCACATCATGCAGTAACTAGTTTGAATTAATAATTAATAAATTCATTTGATTTTAATCAAACATGAGTGATGAGTGGAAAAATAGGAGCTACTAATCTTCTGTAATTATATTCCTCCTGATGATTGACAGAAATGAAGAATTAATATCATAAGAGTCAAATTTTGCTATTACTGATGTTCAACCCATCTGAATCAATTAGTCAAGTAAGTTTATGTCAAGAGTTCCTTAAGCATCAAAGATTCTTAGGGCCCTCCTAAGATATCCATAATGAGTTTTTTTTTAATCCAGAAAAAAAGAACCAATATTGCTCGAAAATTATCAATCTTCAAATTACTTGTGTTAAAAAACGCTTCGAAGGGTGTTTCCTGCCAATAAGGTGGTAGTAGCTGACTGATGACAGTTTGCATGAATATGCTTGGGCCACCTATAGGGTTATTGGTGATAGGTTGTGGTGTGAACATGGGTCCACTTGCTATGGTTATGTCGGAAAATGGATCCGGATTTGCACCATCCCTGGGGCTTTATGGTGCAGTATGGAGGCCTAGTTCAAACTAGTATGGGTCTGAATTTGAATCAGAGGCTATGTGGCCCTCTGATGGTGTGGGAGATCACTGAGAATGGTTTCGATGATGTTGATTTAATGTCCTGAATGGTGGTGGTTTTCCTCTTAGGCATGAGGAAGAGCATGGTGGATCAATTATGTTACATGTTTATCAAACTGATGGGAATGATGTTTGGACCCCGGTTTCAATGGCTTCCTATTGGATGTAGGTGGTCACTCAGCCACCAAGACTTCCAGAAGACAACACTTTAATTTTTCCTCATGGGAATTTTCTACTCAATCAGAAGGGGTCGTTACCCATTTTGCTTGGTAATTCCTCTCAACGGCCAGCTACTTTGGGGTTCCTCTCAGCGGCCAGCTACAGGAAATTAAAACAGCAACTGAAATTAAACTAGTGTGCTGGACAGAGTTGGTTGAGCCACACTAACATTACCTATTAAAATGAAATGTAACCCCTATTAAACTGAAAATGAACCTCTGATTGACAGACCGCACATTTCTGATCAAATTTGGCGAGGGGGTCGCAAAAAATTTTCAGAAATAAGCGAGGGGGTCATACAGATTTCACAAATAGTCACGGTCTATGTTTCTGAGTGAAGTCACACCTTTCAGGGGATTAAGTGCACCCTGGGCATAACTATTAGGCCATTAAGTGCGCCCTCATCCCCTGTTAAGGACTGATAAGTGCAACCTACCCTAGATTTGGGGTTTTCTGATCCTGAGTCAGATCCGACTGACAGTAACCTGTACTGTGGCCAAACTGACTTTAATTTTCCTAGTAGAGGATTTGAAAACACTAATAATTGGAAATAAACTAGATCTAAACTGAATTTGACATGAAATTTTAAAAACAAGGGAAAAAATAAAATAAAAAACTTGAAATTTTAAAAATCTGGACCCGGGATCCTGTGGGATCGACTTGGCATGGTCGCCAATTCTGTAGCAGGGATTTCTCCTTGCTACAGGGGAAGGAATGGCTCCCTTCTGTCTATAGGATAGAAGGGTAGGATCCTGCTTGTGGAAACACTGAAACGAAAAATGAAATGTAAAGAACAGTAATGAAAACAAAGATGGAGAACCCCTCTGCACACAAGGTTAGGTTTTTGCTTCCAATAATCTACAAACAATATGTTAGAAATCGAAATACCTACAAAACAATTTAGGAAATAAACATGCAAATAAAACCATGGATTAGAAAACAAATAAACTACTAAGGAAATATAGAAAATAACAAGTTATACCTTCTCTTTGGGTGGAATGGGCCACCATGCCCTGGCTTGAAGAAGCACCTCTCTTGGATGGTGGACTTATGGCTCAATGGATATGGAGGAGAGGGAGTGTGGGTGGCTTGAGATACAAAGTGTCTTAAAGCATCCATGGGTAGCATAATAGTATGCAAGGGAGAAGTGTTTTGAGAGTGACCCCCCACCCTCCTTTTATAGCTATTTTTGGGGTTTTAGGGTTTTAAGCCCTTGGTCCAGGATTTAGCCCCTTCCGCCCTAATTTTAGCTCATTTTAGGGTTTTAGCCCCCTTTTGGGGGCTTTAGCTCCTATGAGAGTATTTTAGGCTCTTTTTGGGGGTTTTTAAGCCCTTTTCTTCATCCTTACGCATTTTTGAGGGTGTGGGGGTCTAATGGAGGGTCGTGAAGTGGTGTCCTTGGGTGGTGTAGGTCATGGAGAGCTTAGTGAGGGATTTTTTGGGTTAACGGGGATTTTGTGTGGGATGAGTTCTGATGGTTCATCCTTTCTTACGACATAGAGGATGGAACATCCTCAATGACTAGAGGATCCACTACTCTCCCTGATCATAAGCATATGTCGTTATAGGGAACTAGAGTAATGAATTAAGTGGTCATGTTGGCAGTCTCAAACTGGTGGACTTCTTTATTATTTGGGTTGGGGTTAGGTTGAGTAGGCAACTGCGGTCGTATAGGCATATTAGGTGCAACATTGTTCTGGAGTTGTGGCTGTTGCTGTTGGTACTCCTGGTATGGCTGAGGGTATTGTTGAGGAGGGTATTGTTGGTGAGGAAACTGTTGGTGTGGAAAATATTGAGGATATTCACTGTGGGGAAACTGGTTTCCTGGATGGGATTTCCTCCACCCAGGAGACCAAGAATTCTGTTGTTTTGGTGGTTGTGTCCAAGGGTTCTAGGAGTTGAAATTCTGCATAGGAGGTTGAGAAGGATGCCATTGATGGTTGGAATAAGGTGAAGGGAATTGTGTATTAATATGATTCTTATTATTCCAAATATTCATATTATTCAAAAATGGAAATGAGTATGGAGTCATACCTTGGTTTCAAGGTTGCCAAGGATTTTTTGGGGGAATGAAGTAGGCTGGTTCCACTTATGGAGTTGATGCCTATAGAACTGCCTTCACTTGAGGTAGTGGGAACTCCTTTGTATCATGGTCGAGTGGGAACTCCTTCAAGGGATGTTTCTTCCTACGTCTAGGGTAGAATACACCAAGTGTTAGATCTTGTACTACTTGTTTATTCTTCACCCTCACGACATCTATTTCTAAAGAGATGGAGCTCATCATTTATGTTTTGAATTTTTTGAGAAGGTTGCCTATTTATGCTCAAGTGGGTCCTCCATTGGATGACTTCTATGTTCCGTCAAATACATCTCCTTCCAATTTGTCCCATTTGTTGGTCCTAGAAGATCCTCTGGAATACCTTCTGCATAATTCAACAATCTTTTCAAAGGATTCCTTTGAGATATCCCCCTCTCCCAGCAGTTTCAACATACCTATAAAGTCTTCCCTAATCCCACGAAGTAGTGTTATCTTGAGCACATATAACCCCATATTAGTCTGTCTATCCCTCTACACATTGTACAAGATCCTCTCAACAAAATATTCCAAACTTTCTTTGTCCCTTTGTACCATCTTGAACAACTCTTCTCTTTTATCTTTAGTGTTGCAATACTCCTGGTTATTTTCTAGGAACACCTGTTTCATTTGGTCCCACTTGGGTCTAGTTTCACCACCCAGGCTCATGAACCAATGTATCCCATTATCCTTCAAAGTAGCAGGGAAAAATTTTAACTTTTGCTCGCTGGAACTGTAGTCATAGCTACAACAGAGGATGTCAAAATAGAAGAGGAATTTATTCAGATCCTCTGTGGCCTTTCCATGAAAATGAGGTAATACTGATGATGATATGTTTTTCATGGGGGCTTGTCCAACTGATTGTCGAATGGGGAATTGAAGTGTGACAACTATCCCCTCAGGTGGGGGTTCATCGTCATTGTGATGATTTTCACCCATCACCTCTTCATGATCTTCCGGTTCATGTGCGTTATTCATATTTTATTATTCTCTCTCGTGCCTTTGCTTCTTCTAATATTCTTGCTTATTATGAAACTATGTCCAATCCTACTTTGTCACCTCCTTCCTATTAATGAGATAAACCATGTCTCGATCACCTGCTCCTGTAACACTAACTATGTATTCCTTCGTACGAACACCTGAGGGTGTTGCATCTCTTCCTGTGTTCTCCATTGTGGAAACTGATGCTTCCACCCTGCGGGTCATTGGGATTATTTTGACAAAGGACCCCTGATGGCGAGCTCCAGCAGAGGAATTGGTTCTGGAAATAATATCGTCAATGAATGTTCTTCTTTCCAATGCTAGATTTCTACCACGACCTTGACCACCTTCAATGTTAGTATTTTGGGGAGTTATGGGGGTTATAGGAATATCATGCTATACTCTTCTCGTATTCATGCAACCCAAAACATGAAAACTTAAAGGCTGAAGAAAAATGAATACATGCAACTACTATGGTGTCTAATGATTACCTTCCCTGAAAACGATGCCAAAATTTTGGTCACTCTATATGCCAGTTATTTAAAACCATCATGCAGAATGCTCAATATAAATTGTCAACCCAGGGAAGTCTTTTTATTTCAAAAGTAACTCACATTGTCTGTTCTTAAACACTAAGTAGTTGATGAGTGAATAAACTGTCTTACTTATCTATTTTGTCAAACTCCTCCCATAATCAAACTAATCTTAAACTACCTATCTAGGAATTCAGAATTGCAAACACTTCCTACAACTTCAATCCAACAACAAATGATTCCTGAAATAAATATCAAAAATTACTTTTGCAGAAATTTAAATCCTAATTTACCAGACTATATGCAGATCCATTGTGACTAGCCAATCCAACCTTAATCTAGGAATAATAAATAACAGGAATTGAATCAACGGCTCTAGACTATAGTCTACTCGAATTAGCAAACCTGAGCAAGAGAAGTAATTGAAAGAAAATAAGGGTGAGCTTGACTGTTACAGCTATCACACACATGCATAAAATAAACTAACATACACAGTCGACTGTCACACCACACTGCTGCAACTTAAACTAAATGCAAGTACTGAGTATTCAAGGAAACACAATGATTAAACATGATTGTTGCAGCTATTGAAACAAATGCATACAATGTAACATCCACACCACACAACTAATTAATCAAACATCTAATTAACTCGACGATATTTGTGGGAAGGTGGACCCAGCCTTTGAATAGAGATGATAGAACTAACACAAGTTAAAACACAGAGATCTGAATAATCTTGATCCTTGTATTAAAATGGTGAAATGAAGGTACACTCTCTGTTACAACTTACACAATAAAATATGATATTGTGCAACCCCTAGCTCTGAATACTTTCCCATACTTATACAACAGCAATCGTAACCCTCACCCGCTAATATCGGGTAGCCATGAAGATCTACGATATTCAGGCTGCCTTGTTACATGCATTGTTATAGTGGTGGAAGGAATTAAATAGAGGCAGGGAACATGGGAAATTTTGTTGCCTGAGCTAGTAAATGGATAACATAACCAATTCAAGAGAGGCTCTGATGATTGCAGCTAACTTCAAGTAGTGGCGCGCTGTTGTAGCTAATTTTGTTGCAGTCGTTTCTGTCTCAGCCACATTTGTCGAGCCCACGTGCAATGATGACCCTTGGTTGGATCCACATGTAGATACGGTACTGGCAAGTCACAACTGATGTGAATGCTCATATCCTCTTTGGACCACTTGAGCTGCTACACGTGTACTCTCTCATAGCTTGCACTATCTTTGTGAAATCATAATGAGTTAGCATAATTCAAGAAGCAAATTCTTGATTATAGCAATCATAAGCATTAATGAGATGAAACAATAAATAATCATACCTACGAAGATTCAGGGTTCAAGTGAGGAAAGAATGTCTGTTTGGCGCACAAAATGGAATAAGACAAGACAAACAGGGTATAAGGGATGTGGTTAAAAAAGGGCATTTTGGGACCCAACACTATTGAAGTTATGGGTTGGAATCACTATGTATGAGATCTCCATACCAATAGCGCATAAACAATTTTAGTGGCATGGACTACTTGCATGGACAATTCATGACACTCCCGAGTTAACACATTTTTGTGGTATGTAACTTTATGTTGCGTGTCGTTAAAATTATATGTTTTTATGGTAAAAAACATGCATTTTTTTTTAATTAATAATCTTTTGATGCTATAACATTAATATATATATCTCACAGGTCTTCAAAGAAAGGGAAAATTTGCATGTCCAGTATGTGGTCCTAGGATAAAATCTCATTGTTGAAAGAAGTTTAGCAAAGGAGGTGTTCGATGAATACAATCAATTCCTCCCTAAGAACCATAGGTATCGAACTATCGAAAAACAAATCAATGGTAAAGAAGAGAATGCAAAGAAACCACGAAGAATGACACCTCACCTATGGAAGTTGGAATATAACAGAAATCGTCAAGGTATACAATTTGTATATGTAGCATAAAATATCACATGTAATATTATGATTTTTATATTTTTACTAAATTTTATCTACCGTGGTTGTCATGAATTATTGTTATTGTGTTTTCATTTATGTTTAATGAATGTATTTAAGGCATGAATGGTATTCCACGAGGAATGAAGAGTTATCCATACAATTCAGTAGGTTGCCTTATTACGAGCACCTACAAATATCTCATTTGTTCGATACAATGCATATCGGGAAGAATGTAACAAAAATTATATGGTAGACATTAGATGGAAGGTCTGACAAAGATAAAATTGAAAAAATTTGCAGTGACATTGGAAAAGCCAATCACGCTTTGCAAAGTGTAATTATTTCCAATGTCGGAAATGGGTACTAAAATATTAGTCTTCCATGGTTATTGATGGAGCAACAAAGTAATACTATAAAAGATGTCACTCACAAAATAAGGTTTTTGATGGGGTTTTCATCGAACATACAAAATATTTTAGCCAAAAAGGTTGATTTTGGCGGTGTTAAAACTCATGACTAGCATATCTTCATTAAGGTAATTATTTACGTATATAATTTCCATTAA
>LPNX010373911.1:159959-180744 GCA_001517045.1 Pseudotsuga menziesii
ACCATGTATTAAAAGCAATTCATTCGCTTTCCATACCTCATCATTTATAAAATTATTTAGAATATTGACCTTAAAACTTTGTATACTTGTCATCCTCTTTGTATTAAATATATGAACTGTGAGTAAAGATATACTATTTATAGTCAAGAACATTAACAAGAGAAGATAAATTATAGAAAATTAGAAAAAAAACTTCTATGGAGGACAATATACCTAAACCAAAAACCAAGTGCTCCACTCCTCTCCCTTGATACTAAGACACTAGCATCATTGCAAGTCAGTTTTTCAAATGCAATGTTCAAATCATCAAAATTTGATCCATTAGCTGGGTAAAATCCAACAAATACCATATGTTTTGTTTCCTTAAAACCTTGAAAAACAAAAGGTTATATTAGAAAAAAATCCATTATGAAACCAACTGGCTTCACTTCTAGCATGCATAGAACTAGTAAAACATTGTGAATCTTTCTTGTCGTCTATGACTATAATATTCCCTAACATGTTGGATAAGATTATTGTTATAGGAAATCTGATAAATAAAATTTGAAAGTAAAAAGGAGTAAAAATATGTTTTTGGCAAGGAACATGACAATAAAGAAGAATTGAAAGATTGGGAATGGATAAAAGAACAGAGTGAAAATATCAAAGAGGAAAAGAAGTAGCAAAAGAAAAGGAGAATAGAAATGAAGAACTATGATAAAAGAGCAAGAGAAGTTGAAAACCCTTTAAAAATGAAAATGAATACAATAAGAATGGGGCCAAAAGGATACATTTAGTGTAAACCACTAAATACAATGTGAGAATGCAAAAGCAAGCCCTAGATCAATGCTGAAAGCAGATAGATAATAAACAAAATGTCTAGATAAAAACTAAATGAATGCTAAGAACTAAATATCTAGCCAAAATAATATATAAAAGAATGTGCTAGTACAATAAAGCATCAATGCTAAACAGAGAACAGGATGTCAAGGTGCGTTGGAGCTGGAGATGGCTGCTAAGGAAGAACACAACATGCACTAAAGAGTAGTTGAAAAATGAGAAAAACACTCTAGTGCACAAAGGGGTGATCTCTATTGATATCCTTGATTATTAAGACACATCTGTAAATGTCGTAGGTACATAAAGAATTATAAAATAAATAATCTCATGTACTCCTCCTATAAATGAGTGTTAACATGATCTTTTATGAAAAATTCTAAACATGCATGTGTATCATGACATGTACCATGACATATATAACAGGTAAAATACCTGAAAAGCTAAAGAATTAGTCATTAGTGAAAAATAGCAAATGCTCATAAATTATTTCTTTCCCAGATTACAAATTCATACTCTTTTGTACATGTCCTTCATGTAGACATTATAACATCAATGTCCAAACAACTTTGAATGTTTTCTCTAATAGAGATGTTTCAAATACCATATATCATACAAACATTACACTCTCTATTACTATTAACAACAGACATCCTACAATTTGGGAGGATATGAAGTCACAAAAATTGACCAATTTGGGTTCTCCTACAAAGAGAATCAGATTCTGCTCTTCCAATTTTGCATTGGTTAAAGATTCATTCCATAAAATTTGAAATTAAGTCATAAATCTAATTCAGTTTTAGATGGACCTCCACTCATTCTTATAGCCAGCTTCACATCGAGCTGTGGAGTTGTCTTCCACCTATTATATATCTAATAAATAATTCTTTCATATGTTGATTGATATGGATTCCACAGTGGGTAGGTTCACTTAACAACCAACTTGCATCCAAAGTTCAAAATCGATACGCCACACCATGTTTGGTTTGACTTAAACTTGAAATTTTTGCATCAATAAAGCTTGTAATAGCAACCAGTCAATACGCTAAACTCATTCTAGTATCACCTTCATTATTGACATTCAACAATAACTAACCTTAAACCTGAAGAAGAGTTGACGACCATAGCATTCTACGAGTGTGATCAGGTCGACCTAGCTACTCACAAAAAGGAAAGAAATTACAAAATCCTACATCCTATCCA
Organism: Pseudotsuga menziesii; assembly: GCA_001517045.1. Lineage (NCBI taxonomy): Eukaryota > Viridiplantae > Streptophyta > Pinopsida > Pinales > Pinaceae > Pseudotsuga > Pseudotsuga menziesii. The sequence goes on from LPNX010373911.1 coordinate 161,979, forward strand.
TGCAAACTATTTTTTGGAATTTAGTGCAGGATTTGGGAGGATTTATTGGTTGTCAAAAGCACTTATATACAGTTGTAAGTCATCTTTCACAATTTTGGTTGTCACTGTCTAAGGAGAGGTCAACCTTTCCTTCTAATTTTTCCACATAGCTTCGATATTATTCCTTCAACTGGGCACTTTCAACTTGTTTAGGAAAATGTTTTTAACCAAACCTTAACTTCGTTCTTTTGTAGAAGTATTTTCTCATAAAATCAAGGTGTTGTTTTCTTCATCTACATGACCTTTTTTTATACCAATTCTCCCTCCAAACATCCACATATAAATTCCAAAAAAGCTTCTCTCTTCACTGTATATGGGTGACTATTATGTGGTAGAATTGGTTGCATGCCAGGTGATAAATATCAGACCATATGTATATTGCCATCCCATGTATGCATGTCTTTGCATGCTATACTTCATTATTTACAAATTCAGACTCCTAGCAACTTGAAACTTTTATGACAGGCATGCCACATGGAGGATGTATGGGCGGTTTGTGTAAAATCAGTAACAAATTTCAATATTAAAGGGAGTCAAAAGTACCTATATCCTCAACAAACTAGTCCAAACATTTGAACAATGCTAGAAGGATGCGTCCATAGCATCTATCATTCATTGTTTCCTCATCATTTCCATGTTGTCTGAGAGAGTGTGCTTGTCAATTAGGGAAAAGGTTGAACTTATCATCTATTAGAAATCAACTTCATCATTGGAATTGAATCCTATGTTAGTTGCATACCAATCGAGATTGAAACACATTGGAAAGGTCGCATGGAGTGGTTGTTAAGTTTACTGACCAAAAATAAAAGGAAATATCTTTAAGGTGAGCAAATTAGAACAGAAAATAACAACATATATCCCATTTTAAGTTACTTTGATTTTCTCACAACCTATTTCAAAGCACAATACTTGAAGGTCAACATAAATCATAGAAATAATAACAAATAAAATATTCTTCAATGCTATAATTTTTTAATTCAGAGCCTATTCTAGAGAATGACTCACATATGTAAAATAGTAAATACGAATATGGTCCCCCAAATATGAATACGGTCCTGGAAATATCTCTAGCGCTCACAAAAATGAACAAGGGCTATCCCAATCACAATCATGCACGCTGCCTCATGCTTAACTCCTGTGTAAGAGGAGCGTGTTGAGAAACACTAATTATACCAAGGATTTCACTATCTCACCTAGACAGACACCTACTTGTTCTTTTAGTGGTATTGGAGAATTAACTCACAAGGAACTATTCAAAGACCCTAAAACCTAATCTTGTTGATGCACCCTATAAGAGAAAAGAGTGCAATTCATTTTTTAAGCGTTGATGTTAATTGGTTGTGATTACTCAAATGGAAATGGTAATGCAAATAATGTCTTTTTGAATCAGCAGTGAAATAAATGTTCACACCTAACAAAAATGCCAAGTGCAATTTTGTCGAAATGAAAAATGGGGTATGCCACTACATGAGATGCATAAATTTTCCTTCAATGTCAATGCAATCCTTCCTATATGAAATCCTAAACACAACTCTCATCCAAGCAATCCAATGCAAGTACCTCCTTGAATCCATAAGTGAAATGCAAGTAAGAATGCAAATATTTTTTATTTTTCAATATAAAAGAATGAAAATGCAATAAAAGTCATTTAAAACTCTCAATATTTGTAGCAAGTATAAAACACAAGCCTAGAAAGACACCGAGAGAAAAATAAAAATGCACTAATGGAAAAACAAAAATATAAATCACTAGAACTAATTTTAAAGAAAAATCAATGAAAAGCACTCTCTGGTCACAAAATAAGCATCCAACAAACAACATCAAAACCCAGGAAGACCCAACCACACTCACAACCCACCCAACAACCTATGGTATGCATCTATACCACTATGATTGGGAGTTAAACTGGTTGTTGCTTAAGTTAAATGTATATTTCCCTCTGCAATTTCAAAGATGTCAAGTGTCATTTTTCCAACAATTGTTTGCAATATTGGGCTTTGGATTTACATAGATATATAATCTATAGACTATATTGTTAGCTAGAATAAATTTAGTAAAAGAACAAATTTAAGCATTGTTCCTTTGATCAAAGCCAATTCTAAATAACAAATTTAAGCATTATCCATGTAATGGTTTCTTGTCATGACCTTCATGTCTCTCTAATTAACCAACCAAAGGTGTTGCTTGATATGGAACACATTTACCAAATATATTTCCAATAATTAGCAGTTGAATAGTAACTTCCAAAGCTAAGCACAAATTTTCATTGCTTTCAACACAAGATTCTCATTTTCTTAAGTGCTCTCTTTATGTTCACCAAGAAACCCTAATTGGAACAATGGCATGGCTTAAATATGGAAAGGAAACATTGCTGCACATATGTCACAAAGTGTTGTTGTAGTGTTATCAATTCATCTGGAAAACAAGAACTCATTAATTGAGAAAACTATAGAATAAGATTATCCACAATGATGCACTAGACTGCATACTTGCTATTAGATGTCTTAGTACCCATTATTTTGACACCTTGATAGGATGGAAAATGGATTCATATTTATAAATGGTGTCAGTTCCTAGCTTGAGAGAAGGGTTGCTACATGTTTTCACATAAAAAGTGGATTTCTTTTTTCTAAACACATTTTGGCATTGTTGCAGAGCAAATTGCATTGTCATTTAAATGAAACTTGATATAATAAATTGATTTTATAAACTTTTGCATCATAAAGTAATGGATATCGTATCCCAAGAGAGGATATATATGCCTAGTTTCCTTTAGGATATTTTCTTATCTAGCTCCCTTTATTTATGACCATCAAGTTGATTTCTTTAACATGATTTGAGGTTTCTCACCAGTTGAGACTATTAAATGTGTATAGTTGTATGTAAACTAATTATATCCAACTACAATAGCCATATTCAAGGAAAATAGTTTCCCATTGGCCAATTCCAACTAATTAGTACTCGAGCTTTGACACACTACACCAAAACATTTGGATCGACAGGGAGGTCAATCAATTATTTAGATAAATTGTATTAAATTAAATCATTTGAGTATCTTTTGCAGTGGCTTACAAATATAGTCAAGCTGAGAATAATCTTTTAACTGCAACTATAGTGAAACCAAATAGAATATTTTTAATTTTTTTACTTGATTTGTTTTAGTTTGCATTAAAAAATCTATCTTTTATACCAATTAAAAAGTGACAAAATAGTTATATTCAAGGACAATTGTATTCTTTGAAATATGCACTTCAACTTGTAAATATGGAATGGGTTACTAGATCTTTGGACATTCTGAAAAATATCAAACAGATGGCTTTCTAGCCAGAGCTAACACTTTACCCTAGGATTAGTCGGCAACAAGCTTGTTGCAAATTTTTGGAGCCTCCTAAACCCTTGTTGCTAAAGGGCATGATGGATGGCATTACGGATTTGAAATTTTGAACCATCCCACCATTATTGCTCACCCTTCTTATGGCATGTTTAGCAGGAATAACAAAGATCTGGAGTACTCTTGCACTCTTTGGAAGAGTACAAGTCCCGTTATGGAGCCAAATCTTTCCACCCAAAATTGCAGGCCCATTTTGCACTTTTGGAAGTTCCTCTTAAGAGTATCATGATGCATATTAGGGCCAACTGTTTAATTATAGCTATTTGGTTTATGTTGAGTAGGAGATGTTTTCTTCAAGGTTGTTCGATACCTTTAAAATTATATACTTCCAAGTGATTGTGAACAACACTAAAGTTTATTAGGTGTATTCGAGTTCTTAGAAGAAATTGTCTTAGAGTGTTGTTCTGAAAGGAGATTTCCATTGAATGGCTTTGTTGAAATTAGGTACAAGGAACCATAGAATAATATGTCTATTGAATCCTAGAGTGAGAATGTTAAATGCTTAAATGAAAGAAATTTTGCAGGTGTACTGATTATAGGCACTATAGCAACAACTGTACTCTAATTTTAGATGTCCATCATCTCTCATGGCTGCCACTTCAAAATAAAGCTTTACTGCTGCATTTACTTTGATATTTTACCCTAATATTGGTGATAAAACACTCTTTATCCCTGCATTAGTAGCAACTTAATATTCAATACTCAAGAGGATTGGTGCTTGCTTATCCATGGGATCATTTTCATTGGTGGAACAAAATATATGAATACTTTTAAGCTGTTGTTTGTAGATCATAATCTTTGCATGTACAATATTAGCGTTAACATGGAAGGGGATTTAGACAGTATAACCCCTTAATATGATTAAGATAGAAACCTAGGATTTTAAATATTATAGATGAATTTAGGGTTAGGGTTTGCAGGATAGAATGTAACACTTACCACTGATAAGCCAGCTGAAATTCTCCTCAGAGAATATGCATGCATCAAGAACTGATCTGGTGTTGAACTGGTGCTCTCTGTCTCTAGTGATACCGTAGTAGCATGAACCAAAAATCAGTTAAGGGTTACATTTTCAGTGAAGGAGGTGTTTGTTGCAGGTGAGAATTTACAGGAGTGGTAGTATTCTTGTGCCAGAGAGGATTCTTGATACATGCAAAATTTCTGAGATCCCTAAGCAAGCTAGCGAATTGAACTAGAGGTTTAGGTGCTCATGCCCCCTTGATCCCCAAATTGCTGAGAACTACTCTGGATGAGAAAGAAAGGATTTGATAATCACCGTGTACTGGAGGATGATACCGATGATGAGAATGGTGCCAGTTTTCTGAATATAAATGGAGATCTAAGGACCCAATGAATCATTTGGGGTTTTGTAGCTAAAAACCCCCCTACAGGTGCACACGTGTCACTGTAAAAAATCTCTGATGGATACTAGATAACTACAACTGGATGAATAAGTTGAAGAGGAGATGGTGAACCTAGATGGTTCACCCTAGATGAGACTAGGGCATATATCTCACTACCGAAACCTCATTAGCTGAAGGCGTCATCTTCAACCCCAACTGTTGTGGCCGCATGCTGTGCTGCTACTTAAGAGCTCCAAAATCAATAATAATCATCAGTAAACTTCTTTAGTCTCATTACCCTCTTAAATAGAATCCCATAAAATTTTAGGGTTTCCGCTTTACTTTTGCATGCATGCAATTCTATTTTAATGTTGACTTTTAATCCTAAAGAAACAAGGCCTCTTCCATTTGACTGATGATTTGATGCTGAAGGAATGTCCTGCAGTGCTCTAAGTATCAAATCCATTCAGTCAATTCCCTCTTATACAGTACCCTCTTGAACCTAAGGGAATTAAATAGGTTAGCGGGTGTTTGGTATGCTTAATTAGAGGGGGGACATTACAGTCCTCCCCACTTTAAATTGCTTGTCCTCAAGCAACTACAAACTAGGATGCTGCAATAACTACTCTCCTTCCCATTTGGAATCCTCCATGGGTAATTCCTTCCATTTCACCAGATACTCTCGAATCACCCTATTTCGGAGCTTCCTTTCTCGTACCTATAGAATTTTCTTTGGAATTAGTACCAGTAACCCTTCATCATCTAGAGGACGTAATTCTATGGATGGAGCAATGTGTTGTCCTAATGTTTTCTTAATACTAGACACATGGAATACATTGTGAATCTTGCTTTCTTCCAGTAATTCTAGCTCATAAGCCACCTCTCCAACCGTCCTAATTACCTTGTAAGGACCATAGAAGCGAGGTTTTAGTTTCTCCGCTCCTTTCTGTTTGAGGGAAGGTTGTTTGTATGGTTGTAACTGCAAATATACTAGATCTCCTACCTCAAATCTCCTCTCAACCCTCTGTCTGTCTGCGTATCGTTTCTATTGATTTTGTGCTGCATGTAAGAGTTCTTTCAGGATTTTTAGAATATCCTGATTGTGTTGTATCCAATCTTTGTCCTTGGGGGGTCTTCTATCTCCAAATCATAGATATGCGAAGCTCAATACCTCATAGGCATATAGTTCTTTAAAAGGTGGCATCTTGATAGACATGTGGTAGGTGTTTTCATAACAATATTCCCCTAAGTGTAGCCACTTAATCCATGTTCTTTGTTGTCCTGCTACATAATTGCGCAGATACCCTTCAACCCACTTGTTGACAATCTTAGTCTGTCCGTCACTTTGTGGGTGATATCTTGTACTGGTAGCGAGTTCAGTGCCGACCAATCTGAATAACTTCTAACAGAAGGAACTAGTGAATTTACTATCCCGATCACTGACTATGGTTTTGGGTAACCCATGTAGTCAGAAAAATTAGCCGAAAAATAACTCAGCTACCTAGCCTATGGAGTAATTGGATGATATACAAAAGAAATGGGTGAATTTTTTCAGTGGATTAGCCACGACATATAATAAATCTTTCCCTTGGACCTTGGGAAACCCTGTAATGAATTCCATGGAGATACTTTCCCACTTCTGTTCCAGAATTGGTAGTGGTTGAAGTAACCCTACTGGATGGATGTGCTCGACCTTGTTTTGCTAACAAATGTTGCATTCCTGCATGTGTTGCATAACCTCCCCCTTGAGACCCTTCCATGAGAACCTCTCACAGATATTCCTGCAAGTCTTCAAGAAACCATGATGTCCTAATAGTGGAGAGTCATGCCACACCTATATGATTTTCTTTCTTAAATTTGATTCTAGGACGAGGGATATCCTACTCTTGCAATAGATGATGTCATCGATAATTCTATACCTATCATCCTGAACCTTCCCATCGAATAATTCGCAAGCGAATTTATTTTTTGAGTACTCTATTAAGAGAAGAGCCTGCCAATCTATAGATATACTCATGAGAGATAATGAAGTGGGTCATCTGGATAATGCATCAGCTACTATATTGTTCTTACCCATCACATACTCTATCTCAAAATCATAGGCTTGCACTTTGCTAACCCATTTCTATTGGCACTCATTCAGCTTCTTCTGCTCTAATAAGTACTTGAGGTTGTTATGATCTATCTTGATTTTGAACTTGCTTCCCACCAAATACTATCTAAATTTAGTGAGAGCATGTAAGATGGCCAGCATCTCCTTGTCATATATGGAGTAGTGGTGCTCATAGTTCTTCAGTTTCCTGCTCTCAAATGCAATGGGGTGATGGTTTTACATCAATAATGCTCCTAGCCCTTCCCTTGAGGCATCACATTGTACTACAAATGGTTGTGAGAAGTTTGGTAATGCTAAAAATTGGAAAGAGCTCATGATGAATTTCATCTCCTCAAAAGTTTTCTCTGCTAATTCTGTCTAGCTAAAGGCTCCCTTCTTTATGAGATATGTGAGGGGTGAGGCGAATTGGGAGAACCCCTTAACATACCCCCGGTAATATGTGCAAAGGACTAAGAAGCCTCTCAATTCTATGACTGTTTTTGGCTTGGGCCAATCCTTGGTATCTTGGATTTTCTCCATATCAACCTCTACCCCTTCTGCACTAATTATGTGCCCAAGATACAACATTTCCTTCATTCCAAATTCACTATTGGACATATTCGCTTAAATCAAGTGTTCTTCTAGAATGCTCAGTACTTTTTCCAAATGTTTCATATGTTCCTCCCATGTTTTGTTGTAAATCAAAATGTCATCAAAGAATACTAGAAAAAACTTATGTAACTAAGATATGAAAGTATGGATCATGCATGACTGAAAAGTGGTTGGATCATTGGTAAGTCCAAAAAGCATGACCAGAAATTCATAGTGACCATCGTGACAACGGAAATTTGTTTTAGAAATGTCTTGATCCCTTACTCAGATATGATGGTACCCCGAGCGAAGATCAATCTTTGAAAAGTATTCGGCGCCCCATAGCTCGTCCATGAGTTCATAAATCCTAGGGATGGGAGACTTGTTTTTTTATGGTCTTTTTATTGAGTGCACTATAATCAATGCACATTCACAGTGTGCCATCCTTTTTCTTGACTAAGAACACTGATGATGGAAAGGGGCTAGAGCTGGGATGAATGTATCCAAGATCCAGTAATTTATTGATCGTCTTATCGATGTATTCCTTATATATTTTGGGGTGCCGATAAGGAGTGGTGATGACTTTCTTTGTCCCCTTCTCTAGCTCAATGATGTGCTCAAAACCCCTGTCTAGTGACCTACCTGATGGAAGGTCTCAAAATACCTTTTTGTGTTTCTGTAATAAAGCATGAATGCCATCTAGGTGTTGTGTGTTGTTCTCTAGAGGTTTCCTAAAGATGACAAAACATTTGGTTCCCATTCTATGTCATCGTGTCTGAGTACTTCCTCCATTCTCTATGAAGAGACTAGTTTTGGGGGAAAAGTGTTCATGCCCCTCAAAACTACCCATTTTCCATCTGGCCCTTGGAAATCCGTTTCCATTGCTCGGTAGTCTGTAGTATATTTCCCTATTGAATAAATCCATTGAAATCCTAATACTACATGAGTATCTACCACATCTACTACATAAAATGAATCTGTCATCTGGTAGTTGTCTAATGTGACATTCAATTTTGGAATCCAATAATTGCACTGCATGCTAGAGTTTCCAGCTACAGCTACAATAAATCTCTTGAACTTCTTTGTCGGAATACCCCTCTTGGCTACCCAAGTAGAATCAATGAAATTATGGGCTGCTCCCCCATCAATTAATACTCCCACTCTATGGCCCTGTACTACTCCTATTACCCTGAGAATATGGAGTCTAGGTACTCCAGATAACGTAGCAATAACTCCCTATGGTGTATCACCCTAGAGTGACTTTTCCTCTGCTGCCAGTAATTCTCCAGTCACCTCCTGCTCATAGTCCTCCCTGTCACTATCCAAATAAACTTCAATGTAGTGAGCCTCGGCCTTTCTTGCACACCTGTGTCCGAGAACCCATGGTTCCTGACAAGTAAAACATAATTTCTTACACCTCAATTCCTTCCTAGTGTCATCGTCTAACCATGTTTTCTTTGGAAATTCCTGCTGGAAAGGTTTCGAACCGCTCCATGAGCTTCTGAGTGAACTTAATATAGGAATGGATGGTGTTGTTACCCATTGTCACTAATCCGTCTTACCACCACTCGTGAGCCTCTCCATATAGGTGGACTGTAGCCAATTTAATGGCATCTATCTCTATCATGGGATTGAGTTGGAAATAGGTATCCAACATCTGAACCCATATCCTCGCTGAACCTACGCGAGTCCCATCAAAGTTTGGGATGGTCAACCTGCCCAAGGTTTTCTACAACTCATAGTTATGATCGAATCCCTTGTTGAAATTCATGGGCATATTCCTACTCTTCATGTTGCAAAAATCCAAAAAATACATGGCTGCATGAAACTCATCCCCTATGTCCCTATATTCCTGCAAATAAGCCCCAAAGGGTTTGCTAGGCTCTACGTGCATGACTGGACCTCCTACTACATCTGCCAAGAAGTGAGACATAGTAGGCCTATTGGAAGGTCTGTTATATATGTGGGGTGTATTCTGTATATTGGTGTATGCAACCTTCCCACTTCTGCTGGTAGACCCTCTATCTACTGGTGAGGGAAGTGTATTGTTGTTACCTGGTTCTGGTTTCACCGATAATCCATTTATTGCAGTAAGTACATATTTTTTCCCTTTGGATAAGTCTTGCAATGTAGATACTAGGTTGCAAAACTCCATCCTATCCTCATCTTCTCCTGTTCCTTTTCCCCTGTCAGAGTGTATACCTGTTGGGTCCATGTATGAGTTGGTATCTTCTAGTTGGATATCCTCAAAGTCCTCGTGTGCCTACTCCTTCTTTTCCTATAGGTTACAAAAGTGTCCTCCTCTGTATTCATATACTTCTCATGTTCAATCCCATAGCTATCAAGGAAAATGCTCTCATACCACTGTAATATCCCAAATATTGACATTCTACTGATTCTATGCAAAATTACTGAAATAGACGAGCATGCAAACTGCCATGCAAAATTTCCCTATATTATGGCTGAATTTAGGGTTATGGTTTGCAAGATAGAATGTAACACTTACCACTGATAAGCCAGCTGAAATGCTCCTCAGAGAATATGCATTCATCAAGAATCGATCTGGTGATGAACTGGTGCTCTCTGCCTCCGATGATACCCAAGCAGCATCAACCCAAAATCAGCTAAGGGTGACATTTTCAGTGAAGGAGGTTTCTGTTGTAGCTGAGAATTTGTAGGAGTGGTATTCTTCCCATTTCAGATAGGATGCCTGACACATGCAGAAGTTCTGAGATACCTAAGCAGGATAGTGAATTGAACTAGATGTTGAGCTGCTCACACCCCCTTGATCCCCAAATTCATGAGAACTTCTCTCGATAAGCAGGACAGGATCTGATAATCACCGAGTACTAGAGTATGATACCGATGATGAGAATGGTGCTAGTATTCTGAAGATAAACAGATATCTGAGGACCAAGTGAATTATTTGGGGTTTTCTAGCTAAAAACCCTCGTACAGATGCACAAGTGTCCCTGCAAACAATCTCTAATGGATACTGGATAACTGCAACTAGATGAATAAGTTGAAGAGTAGATGGTGAACTTGGATGGTTTACCCTGGATGAGACTAGGGAATATATCTCATTGTCGAAACCTAGTTAGCTGAAGACGACGTCTTCAACCCCAACTATTGTGGTCGCACATTGTGCTACTACTCAAGAGCTCCAAAATAAATAATAATCATCAGTAACCTTCTTTGGTCTCAGTACCCTCTTAAATAGAATGTCATAAAATTTTAGGGTGTGCATGTCACTGTTAGGGTTTCTGCTTTACTTTTGCATGCATGCAATTATATTTTAATGTTGACTTTTAAGCCTAAAGAAATAAGGATTCTTCCATCCGACTGATGATTTGATGCTGAAGGAAAGTCCTGTAGTGCTATAAGTATCAAATCCATTCAGTCAATTCCCTCTTATGCAGTACTCGCTCAAACATAAGGGAATTAAATAGGCTAGAGGGTGTTTGGTACGCTCAATTGTAGGGGGGACATTACAGCCCTACTTTCCTCTAATGGAGAAACATTAATAAAGGCAATTGTGTTAATAAGGTGAATATTGGAGAAGATGTTGGTCTAGTTTTTCTTTAGTCATGGTTACAATAGCTCTTGATAGAGTCCGTCAACAGCTTATATCCAAAATAGGGCCAACAAGGACTTGTGATCGAGGAGCTACCTAAGGACAATAAATCTCTAGCATTTGAATATAAACCTACTAACACATAACCCATCATTGAACACCCATATGATGAGCCCATTCAAGGTGATCTGGAGCATGAATCAAAAATTAATAGATAACAGTTCCACCCTAGTTTAGATCTCTGAAATTCATCTACCATAGATCTTCAATCACTAGGTTTGAGGTTGTCTATTATATATCTTCATCTAAAGGGATAATTGATTCATTGTAATAATCTTATGGGATTATGATTAAAGATGCGATGTATTTTGTTGGGATGTTCATTCTTTAGAAATATTTTCTATTTTGTTTGTTTCCATTATAGTCTCATGTTATGGTTGTCCTTCACTATATATAGTTGCACACTATTTATTAGATGTCCATACATGGTTGTGATGGTGCATCTACTATTAGGGATCCCACTTACTCTTATACAAATTGAAAATTGACTTGGACTAGTTATGGCACATCGTACTATGGCTCAGATATATAATATTCCCCATGCTCTTAAACCCTCTTTATTCATATTCCTTGACCCTGTTACCCTTTGGATCAGCTTTGGTTTTAGTCCACCATCCCATTTACTTTTAAGTTTCTTCTTATACCTTTCCTTAGGGACACCCCCCTTGTGTTGGAGGAACCATCCTAAAGATAGAAGAAGAGCTAATGTGGTGATAGTGGGCAACATCCTTCCTTAGTTCTCCTCGGGTTGCACTCATGTCTAAGGGATTTATCACTTGAGTGAAACCTTGGGCAGTAACATTATGTATTGAAATCGATTAGTTTTATTAAGGGTGATATAAATTAGAAACCATAACCCTCATAGTAAACCAAAGATACGTGTGATTGTAAAATCCATAAAATGACTTTAGAATTGTTGTAGTTTATCTAACTGAAGCAATTTGAGATTCTAATTCAAACTGCTTCATATTTATTTTGATTTACTAAGTGTATATTTGTCCTTTATGGTTCGCAGCATGGATACCATGCAACATCATTCAAATTTTATATTACAAATGAAAATAGAAACCTGTATGTAATCCAGGGAACCATAAATCAATTTGAGAAAATTATTCTCATGATGGTTGTTACCAATGCATGTGAATGGAAGCTATAAATGGAGATAATGAATATATCCATCAACTGAGATATGGATCCATTGTAAGAATCATATTAATTGCAAATATAACAACAGAATCAATTTTGAAGCTCAAGTCAAAATGTTTACAGATGTTCTTTACTGGTAATGTTCTTTGATGACATAAGTTTATGTTTTGAAGGATTAGTCATTGATACTTTATCATCCATGAAGATTGAAAATACACATCCATATTCAAGGAAGGTTTGTGGCTTGTAGATGCATGTAAGGTATGTATGTTTCATAATTATTAAACCAAGTTCCAGCAACATTATTACGAATGATGATGAGAACTTGATAATTGGTCGAGAGAGCGTACTTGGAGATGAATTAGGCCTAGATGGTATATGTTGGGTAGACTCAACATTTGGGCTTCATTTGCATCAAACTCATGAAGATGTTTTGTAGGGAATAGAATGATACCAAATAGATAGTGGAGTGGATCATCTTAATTAGTAAACTTTGGTAGAGCTACAAGGCCAAGTCAGTGGGAACATGCATGGTGTTTTGTCACAACATGATCTAGAAGGGTACAAATTGTTTGATTTACATGATGTCATGTAGTGAAGGAAAAGAAAAATGTTGCGAATGAAGAATACTCAAAACAAAGAAGGTACTAGTGGATACCATAATCCTAAGAGAGACCTAAATGGTTAAACAAGAAATGGGGAGATCGTAGTAATCATGAGACATCATGGGGAATTGAAAATATTTAAGAACATTATATGTGAAATGATGCAACATTTATGATCCATTCTTTGAAATTGAATTTGATCACAAGATGAGCATGAGCCATTGGAGAATACTAGATTGAAGTCTTCTAAAGTTCCAATGGGTCTTGCAAAGAACGAAAAAAGAGATACAATAAGAGGGAAATACATCATCAGAGAAAGTACAAAGATAGATTTGATGAAGACAAAAAAATGACAAATAGACCAAAGTGTTGAACAAACATTTCAATTATTCCAACCTTTTATGATACAACAAAAGCAGATGATTGCTTATTTACACTAATTTATTGTGGCAAGGTATTGGGGAAGATAAGTCAAGAAAATGGGAAACATTTAAAGGAACCCTAAGACCTATGAACTTGGAATTGAAATTCAATAGACAAAGACCTTTTAAGAGTTGGTCTAACATAGTGGATAAGTTCAAGGAGTTATTTGGGTATCCCATTAAAAGAGATTCAATCATAACTAGTTGAAGGTCATGGCAATGAAAAGGAGAAAATATGGTACACTATGATTCAAGATTAAAGGCTTTGTTTGGACATTTCAAATGTGGGTACCTAGAACCATAAAAACTTCATTGGTTGAATTTTGGACTATACCTTAATATTGGGTGAAATTTTTTAGAGCTAAAATGTAATGGAAGCTCTTGATGCAACCATAGAAATGGAGAGACGAAAGGAGAAAAATCCATGAGATAGAGATCATAAAAATGAAGAATGACATCATAAAATTTGGAGGATGAGCAAAACATGATAAAATTGGTCAAATCCCAAAAGGTGAATTAAAATGAGGAAAAACCAGGCATAATTAAAGCAATGAGACAAATATGACAAGCACAAGGACCATGAACAAATCGAAACAAATCCATTTTTGCATAACATGTGATACTAACAAGCATTCATGGAATGATTGTTCACACACCTTGTGGAATCAAGGCTAATGCACTAGAATAATATGAAAAAAGGAAATAATATAAACTCTTTTAAGGGTCAATAATCATAACAAGGGCATTGGAATGGTCCAAGATTTATCTGGAACTCTAGATATAATGCTAATGACTCCATTGTTTTTCTACTTGGTGTAGACATCATTTCATTTTTTGCATATGGAGCATGAGGGAATACAAAACCATTGTATTTTTGGTATTCCTAAAAATAATTTGTTATTATTTGTGTACCCAATACCCATGATACATTACATTATTTGAGATGGAAGATGTTGACCAAAAATTGCAAAATGCCTTGAAAATGAGGAATTAGATGGGTATGGAAGATAATGATTTGATGATGACTAGAAAGAGAGTCAAGATGATTTGGATTGTGTAGAGAAAAAAAAAATCCTCCTCATCCTTTTAGAAGTTTAGAGAATGGAGAGAGGAAAAGACCTAAGTGAGGAAAGAGTTTAGATCAAAGCAAAAGAAACCGGAGGGAAAAAAATCCAAGAGTTGGTAGATCAATGTGAGACTTCTCTTGAGAGAATAAATGCTTGAAAAAGGCGTATGAATTCCTTAGATGTTTAACGAACGTTGATGAACATGATGACCTAGATGTAGCGAGGGAATTCTTTCAACATCATTTTTTATTAAATTAACAGCTCTGTCGCTCTAGCGATGACCGTTTCTGCAACTTTGAAAGGCTTGCTATACTAGCGATGAAATTTTCGTCGCTAGTATAAAAATTCCATTGGAACATTAAAGGCGTTGTTGTCTCTATAGCGATGCCCATTTTTTCAACTCTCCAATGGGCTTGTTATACTAGAGAATGATTTTTTGTCGCTAGTATATCAAAATCGTTAGTGAGTTGCACAAACAGGCATCGCTATAGAAATGGAACCTCATCGCTACAACGACGACGCATCACTGGTATAAACATATTTTGAACATGTTCCTCCATCGTTATAGCGACAAAAAAGTGTTTCTATAGTGACGATGGAAGTGTTTCTATAGAGAAAACACCTTGTCGCTACAATGACGATGCATCATTGGTATAAACATATTTTAAACATGTCACTTCGTCGCTATAGAGAAAACCAAGTGTTTCTATAGAAACGATGGAAATGTTGTTATAGTGATGGGAAAGTGTTGCTATAGCGATAAATTTTGAGTTTTTAAACAACCCACGTTTCATGTCTTCTATGTCACTATAGATATAAACTGTGGAAAGTGCTGCTACAATGACGAATTTGTTTCCACGAAAAAAGGGGTCATGTTTGTCGCTATAGCAATGCACAAGTGTTGCAATAGCAATGATTTTCCGTTGGAAAAATGTGCACGTGTACTAGTGTCGGGATTGCGAAGCAGTTAAGGGAATGTGAGTAAGGTGACAGTGGTCACTTGTTTTGCATATGCTTACCGATGGCAAGACCACATTTTGGCGACTTTGTCGGGGATCATTTTGAAATATGAAG
This sequence comes from Pseudotsuga menziesii, assembly GCA_001517045.1. Classification (NCBI taxonomy): domain Eukaryota; kingdom Viridiplantae; phylum Streptophyta; class Pinopsida; order Pinales; family Pinaceae; genus Pseudotsuga; species Pseudotsuga menziesii. Next base: position 177,383 of record LPNX010373911.1, read on the forward strand.
CAGTTGATTCCAAGTCATTCACACCTTGGAAAGAACGGAATCTGGTAAGAAAAATTGAGCTAGTTCTTTCTGGGAATTTTGAAAATATCATTGAAGAATAATCTTGTAGGTCTTACCTCGTGACTCCACAAAGAAAATCCCAACATGAATTGACACTTTGGTAAGTCTTGAAGTCATAATTTTATATGATTTCTTACATTTTTTTAAGAACTAACCTTCAGGCTTACCTGACAACTCCTCAAAGAGCTCATCCTGTCCCATCTATCAGGTACACCCTTATTTTATTTGGTACTTTAGCGATATTTTCTTAAATAACCTGGTAGGTTTCTCCTGTCAACTCCAATCGAAGAAAATTAAAAGGAGTAATCTATAAATATAGGGAAGCCCAACAAGATGGAATCCAATTATGAATTGTGGATGGACATATTGGAATTCTCATTCATTCCAGGTTTCCCACATAATTACGCCATTAAATAATTGTGGTAATACATCGTTCTCATTGTTCCAGCAATATCAGAACCATGAAGCATCCCATGTGCAAGAATTCATGCGATTCATCCGGGAAAGTAACACCATGCATGAAGACATCAGGATTAGGCTATTTCCATTGTCTCTTCACCTAGAAGTCAACTTATCTGTCAGAAATTGGTATGAAGGATTACCTTGCAAAATATTTTCTTCTCTCAAGTAATTCATTGATGCATTCAGCACGGATTGGGATTACAGTATTGAAGAACGGGAAAGAAATTCCATGATCGATAGAATCTGGGAAGAAGCCATGGGAAAAATATATAATCAAGATGATGTAAGAGAAGGAAACATATATGATATTCCATTCAAGTTTGAAGATACTGATAATCCGAATACTACATAAATGGAAATTGGTTTCGCTCCTCTTGATCTATCAACTTTCCCAGGTTATTCAGATGAGTTACCCGAAGTATTCTGGCATGCATTCAAGGGCGACCGTAATAATTTTGTGCATCATGTGGAATGGTTTATTACTATGGCTTCCAGATATGGTATTAAATAAGAAGAATATGTTTACACATGATCATTTGTCCTTCATCTAGGAGGAAAATCTATCGCTTAGTTTGTGGGCCTAGATAAAGGAACGATATCATCATTTGCAAAATTTGTGGAAAAATTTTGTAACCACTAGGATTCATGGCATCATGATGAATGGATTCCTCCTGTTAAGAATGTGAAGGACTTGTTCAGTAAGGAATCCCAAAGAAAATATCGGGTCGAAGCAACCATTGTTCAAGGTCTAACTGATGATATCTTGAGCACGATAGATGATATCAATGAGAAAGAGAATATTGATGAATTTACTTAGGAAGAGCCAAAACTTGACACTATTTGGGACGAGGAACTCTCACTCACCTCCAATAGGAATGATAAAGACATAACTTATGAAGACCTTGTTCAAATATTTGGGACATCGTATCTCTGGTGATTCTTCCATGATGTCCCTATCATAATCGACCTACAATAGGGAAGCTTGTCGCACTAAGGATCCTTTTCCAGATATTCAACATATGATGAGCCTAGGTCATCACTCTCAATTATTCCCCTCAAGATGCACAAAATAATGTTTTCATCCTCCTCTACCCTACATCGACAAGCCCTGAATGATACATCTCAACAAGGCTAAGGAAGGTAGTTGGATAGGTATGACTTTCATCCCTCAGTCTCATAATATTTATTGTATATCTTTTCATTTGAGGCATGAAGGTATGTATTATCTTGTTGAAAATTTTAAAAGTTCAAGCATTATTGAGGTTACTAACATGATTGTGGAAAGATAGTTGATATACATGTATGTACAAAGAAAAGTATGAGTAAATGCAGAGACAGTTTGCGGCTCTTATATGAATATTTGCAAAGTCCAACCCCATAGATAGCCTCCCAAGGTTAGGATTCATGGGTGAGTTTCATGCAAATTGTTTCACAAGATGTGTATGGTGGAGGTGTCTGATACGTAATCCCACTATAAGAATGGATCAACAAAGCGTGTCGAAGCAATGCTTCTCCATGGCTTTTGTTTCAAGTTTTCCAAGTTCTTAAGAAGGTATGGTTTCTTGCACTCATCAAGATAAATATTCTAGTACAAACTCAACATATCATCAATGAGGTATTGTCTTGGATTATGCTAAAGGATAAATGTAAGATGGAAGGTATGAATTGCTTACATAAATGGTTACATTGGTGGTATGATTTCACTTAACATGTTTTGATTACCATGTTTAGAGTAAGTAGGTTTAGTTGCATTAGGAATATTTCTATTTGTTTCATTTCATGTATTTTCATGTCTAGTTAATTTTCATTTTTCTTAATTTGTTCCCCTCATTTTGTCAAAAAGGCCGGATGTAAGTGTATGCATCTACATGCTTTTAATCTCTCGAGCATTCGATATTTGTGTCGGTCTATAGGTACCAATAGATTCGTAGATTCTCGAGGAATCCCAGGAAGAGAACTTGTCCTATAATTGGAGTGTAATTTCCCTATTCAAAAATTCCAAATAAAGGCAGAATTTTGGAAAAATCGTCTTTACTAGTTTTGACCAAGGGGGATTCGAATGGCTCAAGAGGGCATCGAATTTTGTAGGGAATGATGTTGGAAGTATTAGTACTATTAAAGGGACTCTGTGGTATTTTTATGATATTTCATAGACATATAGAACTCGAATTGGTCATGATGGGAAAAAGGGGAAAATTACTAGCAATTTATGATGCAATTCCCCCTAGGGTAATGGAAGAAATGGCTCTCCAACTCCTATTCGACCCTCCAAAATTTTATAACAGAGTATGGCAACTGTAAAAATAATTATTTAATTTCATTTGGTGTGGTTAATACTTCTGAAACTGAGTTTTAAATCTGCATATACTAATGCACAATTTCAGTGATATTTGCTTAAGGGAAATGACACTTAAAAGCTCAACTTCTGCACATAAATGGTGCACATAATGGTTTAGAACAGAGAAAGATTAATATATATCATTGAAATCATTTCAATATCTCACTAAAAACACATAAAATTGATCCAATTCTCAATATACATCAAACACACAATATCCATTGAAAGGGAAAATCATCACATGGAAACTAGTCACAATAAAGCTTGGAAATGTGGACATTTGCACAAGTATTTCTTTAATTTCGACTTACAGAGAATATGGAGATGATATTATAGATATATACATCATAAATAAATTCTTGGGCATCAACCATCCTCAGAAAGGCGCAATAATCACTCCAAAAAGTGCGCCATCAAATGAGGGTGTGGGGAAATGGCACTATTTCTTCATTGATTGACATTTTTACATGAAATATTTCAGTATTTTGACTTGAGAGTCTTC
>LPNX010373956.1:0-38418 GCA_001517045.1 Pseudotsuga menziesii
TAATTTTAGATGTTATCAAAATAAAAATTTAAAGAATATAATATTTTTATTGCAAAATTGTATGAGTTATAAGGTGTTTTGGAAGTTACAAGGAGTTTAGGCTCTGCAAGATTAGTATATTGAGAGTAATTTGTAATTTGAGTCAAACATTTCTACAATTTTGAATTTGGGAGTTGAATGTTATAAGCGAATACTTAATAAAAATACAATTTTTTATATTATATCTTAAACATCCTAGAAATTGAATAAGGGGGTTGTAGAGTATTTGTGTGTGTGCTTCGTCTATTGGTGCATAGTGGAACTTGGCCTTATGGTTACTTGTGCATGGTATTACTTTTTTTTGGAAACAAACTCTCTTGCATATAATGAATCGAGCATGTGAGCATGATTCCATAAAGAGGACAAGTACACGAATAAAAGAAAGAATACAATCAATCTAGAAGACAAGCAAAAGAAAACAACTATTTGAACTTCACGAAAATTTTGGTCACAAATTTGATGCATCTTGCATTATAAGGTCATCTGCAATATTTCTTTGGTGAAGTCTTTGAATGTCCTTTGTGTCTTATAATTAGAGTCAGATGATCTGTCGTGACATTAAAAAGTGGGATTCAAGGTATCTATTTGTGACACATGGTTTTCTACTTAGGAAAAGCATTTATACAAGATTCTGTAATAAAATGATATTATGTCATATGGGCAGTGGTGGAGATGTTAGCACGGAAAGACCATCTAGTCCATTCATGGTGGCAAACAATCAGGTAATGAAAAAGTTTCAGAGTTTTCTGTCAGATATTCCAGGCGAAAAAGATGATGTTCTATATTTTCGATTAAGGTAAACGAAAGTTCGCACTTAGAACCCTACTATTTCTTCCCGTGCAATAAATCTCAATATCTTCTGTAATAACCCTTAAATTGAAATGCATAAATGATCTTGGCGAGATCACAATTTCTCTATCGAATGAGGATATTCGAGAACTTAGTACTAAAAACAAAAATAAAAACAAATTTTAAATTTTACTAACCAATGTCTACTAATCTCGATTAATTTTAAATGCTTAGGTGAATCCACTCTATAGAATTAAATTTTCATAAATTCCACCTTCTGGTATCAATTGCAACTTGCGTGCTTTGTCTTCATAGTTCTCGTATGAGGGTATTTCCCAATGAAATCCAAAAGCGAGTTCACCAATATTGTGCATACATGATAAGCCTCAATATGCATGAACTCAGTGACTCGAGAGATGCAACGTCTTTGCAAATTTTAGAGGAAGCACTTAACAAAGAAATGAAAGAAGTTGATTTTAATATAATTCCTCTGTTATATAAGTAATATTTATTTCCTTTACTGTAAAGTTCAGTGTTACAATTGTTGATTATTTATATTTTAATTATCGGTTATTGATATTAGTTCAAAATTCAAAATAAACAAGTATTAAAAAAAGAATAAAAAAAAATAACTAGTAGCTAACTAATGAATGGATAACTCGTAGCAATGTAGGGATAACTCATAGTTGATGAATGGATAACCAACAATTCATGGCAGAAAACTAGAAGAATGTGAGATAAAAAATAAAAAGAATATAATAGCTGATACTTGATAAATGTATAACAAGAAGAATGTCGGTGATAACATGTAGCTAGGCATGGATAACTCACACTTGAACTGTTTAACTAGAATAATATGAGGGATACAAAAATTGTTACAATTTCATAACTAATATGATACCTCATCATATTCTAATGAATAAGATGCATAACTATCATAAACATGTTGGTTTCTCCAAATTTATGTGCAAGTCGGAATAGAAATATGCTCCTTTAAATATTTTTCATACTCATCATATATGGCTTAACTCTCATTAACAATGATATGATTGTTTTCTTGACACTGCTAATAAGAATCTTCAGTAAAAGAAAATGCCTCTAGATTCCCAAGTAATTTATCATCATCAAGATCATTATACTCATCATAGATAGGTGGATCGTAAAAACCTTTGTTTCTTGTCAAGAATGATGATCATAATTAAAAACAAGTTGCTAGTTTTCTTGAAATGATTCTTCAATAACATGAGCTTCATTATAATTTGGGGAAACTAATTCACAATTAGTTTGATGGTGCTCATCTAGACACAAAATTCTTTAAAATAATTCAAAGTAGCAGCATGAGGATGTACCATCTCTACTTCTTCAATTGCTGATTATATGTGGTCTTTAATAAACACTAACTTCTCATAAGAATCTAGATCAATATGACCTTGATCATGTGAATAACTAAAATCATTTCCCAAATAATTGTTACATATATCAACATAATATCTTGGATAAGTTATTCATTAGTAAATTCATCTTCCTCGTTGTTATAAGAACACTCTTCTCTATGCAGAAAACCTGAATGAAATTCTTCACAACAATTTTCAAATAAAAGCTCAGTTGGAAAATTTTGTTTATAGTGATTATGAAAATGTCATGAAATTATTTAAATGATAAAATTCTAGAAAAAGGTATAGATATGTACCATTGTCAGGAATTTATGTCAAGGAAATACATAATGAATTCTTCATTAACACATCTTCATGGAGAATACGAAACTGATACATAAGTTCATGAAACATAAAAAAATTCTCTGTAGGGTTGTGGTCTTTATCATCTCTGAATATTGGAATGAAAATTTCCCATTCATCCATAATACAAACATCATTTGGAAAAACATGGACAGCAAAAAAATTTATAAGAGAAAACCTTCCAGCTACTATAGCATTCATTCGAGAATTAAACAACATTGACATTATGAACTAGTGAATTTTCCAGTGGATTCTTTGGCCATGGAGCCTCTAGGTGAAATATCTCCAGTCAAATTTGTGTATGAATATCACCATCAAATTCATATCTAATCATGGTCATTCTCCGAGGGGAAATCTTCAATTTCATCCCTAGAAATGACACCAAAAGATGTTAGCACTAAAAGTTGGCATTTGACTACTTGAAGGGAGAGTTTAGCACACCTTTAGCTTGGGATAACATTAGTGTGAGAGTTGTTTAGTTTTTAAAGGTAGGTCAATGCCACAAGGTAGTAAAATATATTATATTTAAAGCTTAATGGTATCTAACAAAAAAGGTAATGTCTCACAATTCCTTGGCATCTTACTCAGAGATCAAACCAAATATAAAACAAAGAAAAGAAGAAGGAATTTGAATGCAAAGTAAAGTTAGATTAACATTCACAAGAAGATATTTTGATCTTTAAACATTGTTTAGAAGATATAAATCTTGCACTTAAAGCAACTTGCAAACTTAGGCAATAGAAATGGAATCATAAATGTTATTAGATTTGAATTATGAAGGATCATTAATGCACTACAATAACTTTTTTGCATTTAAATAAAATAAATATGAACATAGGAGAAGAAATACACAATCTAACCAATGTGCAAATGACTATTGAACATGAAAATTAATTGTTGTATTGGATTCTAGAGAAGATATACACATTGGAATATTGATCCTTATGACCCCCTACGTCTCTCTTAGAGGAAGAGATTCCACTCCCTTCTACATTCAAATTATCCAATTTATAAAAATTAAAAGACTCAAGATGTTACAAGTTTTGTGGAATAAACTTTTGATAATAAACTACAAATAGAAATCATCAATGATTTCTTGCAGGAAATTAAGGATAGTTCAAGTAAAATTCTTTGAAATCCATGATCTCGAGACATTTAGATGATGACTTGGTGTTTAAAAAATGATCGCAATATTTTTTTTCTAAATCTCGTCTTGTATGGACCCTAATTTCTTCCATACCATTGCAAAAATTTTAAAATTTCCCTCAATTAAGATAAATCACCACGCTCCCAAAGGGGTTTTTAACAATTTTGGAAGATTCCTTATGGTTTAGTTGGAATTCAATTCCAAAATATAAGAACCAGAAAATGACGAGAATAATCAATGTGTCTTTTACTGCTTCTGTATAAACCACCTCTCACCTTCTATAGACAAAAGAGAAATGTGGGCTATTTATTCCTGAGATACTATGATAATTAATCCACTAAGCATGGCCTAGTAACAATCAAATATTTTGAAAAACCTATGTTTATTTCTTTTTATATCCTTGAAGACATTGAAAGAACTTATAACAACAAAGATCCTAAATTTTTTGGTTGCATTCAAGATTGTAACGTCCCCCTTACCCAATCTAACTATCGAGAGGGAACATTACATAGATTCGGGGCCTCCAATTTCACCCCAACCCCCATATTACGAATCCATACAGATAAAATATGTGTGCAGAAAATAAGTAACCATACATAGTGGAAAATAAATCGTCCCACACACAATGAACATGCATATGCAAGCATAAACATTATTTCTATAATTTAAAATCATTTCACATTCAAATGAATAAGAATAATTATATTTAAACAACCCAGATCCAAGAAACTAGTTGTGTAAGAGCAATTTTCCACCATCCATAGGAACTCTGCTAACCTATATTCTTTAACATTTAGAGGCCACCCACAAGCTGGGCTATGGGGCCACTAGGATGAAGAAAACACCTACAGGATTCTCTCTCTTGTCCCAAAACAAGATATATTCTCTATCCGAAGCCAAAATCTCATTCAGATCTCTACATGGCTCTCACTCAACTCTTGTAACTTGGCTTCCATAATACCTTCCCCACACAACACCCTACTTGAATCATGAATCCCCTTCACTCATCAATAGTTCTCTTTGGATATCCATCTTGTTGAGTGCTCCTTCTTTGTGAACAGAAGAAGACTAACCTACTAAGGTTTCTAAAGAACCATCTATAGCCTCAATTCATGGATTCTTAAGCATCCACTAGGAGGAGAAAACAATGGGAAAGGCTCCCTAACTTGCCCAACCTCTCGGATCACCTACAACCATCGATTTTCCCTTCCAAATTTGAATCTATGTCCCTAAGTTCAATTTTTTTGGGTTATGCAAGTCATGAACAACAATACAGAGCTTTGAGTAGTGTAGTGAGGATTGACTCCAATAGGTATGAGAAAATGGTGTCAAGACAATTAGCATAACTTGTGACAGTAGAAGGAAGGAATCCTAGAAGCTACAGACTGACTTCTGACAGCTGAAAAAACTGTCACAAAAGCATAGTCAGTCCCATACTTCAATAACAACATGAGATGACTTTTTCCACCAACCCAACACATGCATTCAATGATTGTAAAATAGTAAAAAAAATGAGATAATTGGCGTATTCAAGGCACATGACATAATTTTGGGTGATTTCTAGTGTTAACACATGGAAGCAAGGATTTGGTCTCCCATGGCTCCTCTCTCCTCTTCCCCTTTGGTGGAATCATAACCTCTTTGGTGCAATTTACAAATCCATTCTTAGACCATTTTATTATTTATGTACATAATATTTGCATCCATTTCCAATTGGCATGATAAGCCAAACACAAATTCCAAATAAAATATTTACATCATACATGCATATCCATTCACTAGCCGAGCCTTGCCATTGAGCTTCGCACTAGGAAGCCATACTAACATATTTATATCATTTACATAATTTTGTTCAAATTCATACAAGGAAAAACTAGGGGTATTACAAGGATAAACATCAAGTGTCATGCCTTGAGGCTAATAATGCACTGGATTTTTGCCTTTATGGGGTGCCATAATTGAGTATACAATATGGTAGCTGAAGAATGAAATATCGATAAGGTGTTTCAAAACATAAAATGGATGTGGAGATTAAATTGCATTTTTGAAATAAAATTTTTCCTTTTTTTAGAAAAGAAATATAAATCATTCGATGAACTGTATATGAATCATTTCACATTCCTAATCAACTAGGTCATTGATTGTGATAAGAGACACTCGTCCATTAAATTAATGGGATTCTGCAGTGCTTCCATACTAATAGAATTGAACCTTTGTTGTATAATTGAGTTTGATTCTTTAGCATTGAATTATTACCACAATAACCTTTTTCTACAGAATTGTAGCTCATTTTGTAGCATGTTGAAGAGTGAGAATGTCATTATATAGCACCTTTATATTCAACATTTCTAATTTTCATTGTAGAATGCGAACTCTAGCCAAGATGAATGAATAAGAGTGCCCTCTAACAAAAATTCCTAATTTTTTTGGATTAAGAACATAGAAATTTTAGGTAGAAATTTTGAGTGCTAACACATACTATATTTGAGTGGAATCTATAGACTCAATTTCCAACTGAAAACAATAGATAAAGTGGGCCTTGTTCATGCCTTTAATAATCAACTCCTAAATCAAAAGATTCATGTCCATCTACAAAAGAAACCTAGTTGATCAAGCATCAATGTAACTATGTATGAATCCATCAATAAGGCCTTTATAATAACATGGGTTCCAAAGTATGATGCCACATACTTAACCATCCAAAATTTACTTTTTTTTTTATTATCTTAATCTTTGGTCACTTCCAACACCTTTGTGCAAGGTGGTTTGTTTTCCCACATATATTCAATGGCTAAATATCAACACATTGTTATTCACGATGTCCAACTTGGTGACAATGTTGGCACTATTTAGGTACACCATCCAAATTATCATCATCAATTTCATTTCCATCATCCTTTTCTTCATGTTACTCATCTTGATCATCAAGTTTAGGTACTTTCCTCTAACTTGTTATCAATAATATTCCTTTGTAAATCATCATCAAGAAATCCAATACTCACAAATTCCACAAGTTTGGACTAATTAGGAATGTGAACAAAGTCAAACTCGGTCTTGTCATATCTTAGGAAAAATTTGTTCCTCTTGAATTGCAACTCTTCCTAAAGTATTATAGAATTGCCTTCATTTTCAAACTTATCCTTAGCTGCCTTAGTCTATTTATCCATTTTATTTTCTGTCAGCTTAGTGTTTTCATCCTATTCATTATTTATCTCCATAATGCCTTCATCAAATTCATATGACTAATTCATAGCTAGATGGTGCTCAATATCCTCTTGTTCACTTTCCAAAAATGTTAATCGAATAAATGGATTACGTTGAAGAAGTATGGTTTTATAATCTTGTTGAAAAAATGCAATTCATTATTTCTCAAGTTATTATGAGTTTTGAGAATATCAATATTTTTTTGCAAAACTTATAGACAATATTGGTCACAACATTGAGTGAATGTTTCCTTATTTGAATTGTTGTTCCATGTGCAATGTTGATTAAAGTGTGCATAATATTGAACAAATCTTTGATGTTCACTCACATCCTGATTTAAAGAATTGATTTACATATCCAGAACAATGTGTCACAAATAAATACCTTTGATCCCCCTATTCAATGTCGGGCCAGATCAAATGAATCTAATTACAAGCCACAAAAAACATTCAAAGAATTTACAAAAGAAATTTTGTAGATGACCGTATTATGCAATATGCGTCAAATTTGTGACCAAATTTTCCGTGAGGTTCAAATCATGGCTTTCCTTTGCTTGCCTTCTTAGATTGATAAGATTATTTCTTTTATTCTTGTATTTGTGTTTTTATAGAATTGTGTGCATGTGCTTGATTCATTATATGTTAGAGAGTTTCTCTCTAGAAAATAAAAATACCACCATGCACCAATATCCACAAGGTCAAATTCCACCACGAACCAATAGACGAGGCACACAGACAAAGATTCTACGACCCCCTTATTAAATTTTTGGCGGATTTAGGACACAATATAAAAAAATGTATTTTTTGAAGTATCTTATGATAATTTTCAAAGCACTTTAAAGTCCCAAACTCCAAACTTGAAAACATTATTATAATTAAAATTACAAATTACTCTCAATATAATAACTTGCACAAAATAAACCCATTGTGACTTCCAAACCACCTTTAAACTCCATACAATTTTGTAATGTTCACAGATTAAATCTCTATGAATTTTGGTTTAAATAACATCTAAAATTACAATTCCTTTTATATCATGAGGTAACTCTATAACCCCCTTCCAATCGTGGATCAGTAAGAATCTAGAAAATGGAGACCTTTAATATTTTAATTCACTCCGACCAATAAAAATATATTATAATCCCTTATAACCTATTAAATTAATGTTATAAATGTTATAAAGTACAAAAAAATATAACTCCATTACAAATAATAATTTTGAATACACAATTCCATTATATAGACTTATATATCAATTTCGAAAATATTTCATATATTTCTCGAATTTCAATCACAATACTCCCTATAGTTTAACCATAATACTTTTCCAAATTTAAAGAAAAGTATTTCGTATAACTCCATGATCTTAAAATTACTTTGTTTTGTAACTCTCAAATTGAAAAACCACTAATTTCATCTAAGTTTCCATTCTTTTACAAAAAAATTAGAATTATACCACTACACACAAAGGAAGAAGTAGTTGAAGATAGACAAATCAATATGTATTTGGAAATTGAATATATCTATAGTACAATATCCAATAACCACCTTTAACGCTCCACAAAACTAACCCAAGATAACAATAAGGTGGTTTAAGAATTAATGACTAGCCAAATTGCTAACCATGGCAAATAGGCGATGATGTCACTTAAATCTATTTGGAATACTTAATAGGAAAGTAAGATTATGAAAACTTAAAAATCATGGTTCTCAAATATTGTGGAGTTGAAACATATGGGCATAGAATAAGTAAAACGTTTTCCAATGAAATTCCAAAGAATATTTGTTTGAGGGGATTGTGATGTCACTTGAAATGAGGAAAAAATACTCATTAGGTAGGTTGTGCCTATTAAAATCCCCATATTTGAGAAGTAATTTCTTCCTTGAACTTTGGATAAAATTGGGATTCTTTAGGCTTACATGATATGGTTGAGGGAAAATTTCTCCAACTTATATGTGCATCCTTGTGACTTTTTATGATTCTTTGGGCGTAATTGGTGATGATCTTCTAATCATATGTATGCAAAATTAGAAATGGACCATATGGGTCATGAAGTGGATATGGGGCTGATCAAGCTTACTCCTAAAGGGAACAAAATAGAAACACTATAAGAGGTTAGCCCCCAATTAAATTGCTTGATATATCATATAATTTCCTAGAGCTAAATTCCTATCCAACAACATTTAACCGTTGAAATGATTGTTCAGCATGGACGAATGGGTTTGATTAAGGGTAAATTCATGCTAAACATGCTTATTAAACATGGAAAAACATTGAAACAGTAAGGGGACCATTGAAAAGGTTCTCTTCTTGATGATTTACTTTGATGAAGGTGAAACATGGTTGAAAGAATTTCCATCCTTAATATGATCTTTTGGTCAAGGTTTGGAAGTTTTTTCACTCAAGTAGTGGGTAGTCTCAAGTATTTTCTCAAATGCATCAACCAGAGTTTATATTCATGGTCATTTTTCATAGGTGATTCCACTCCAAATATCCATCAATAAACGATTGAAGCTTTAGCACCTTGACTACATGACAATTCTATTTCCACATATGCATTTGGTTATCTTCTTGAAGCTACTCAAATGTAAGCAAAGGTTCAAGGAATTCTTCTTTCAAATGATGTACAATTACATAATTTTCCTTTTGTTTATCAATCTAATCTTAGCCCCAATCCCACTCAAAGCTCTATCGAAATAAAAATGCAATATACATAGACATCTATGATAAAGCATTTGATAATGGGTGATTAAGGAGAAGACATAGTTTGTTGATTAGGAAACTTTCCGAATTGATCTTTTTTTAAGTAGAAGAATATTGCACAAGGTCAATTTTTTAGATACTTGGATATTGTCTTTGGAATTGATACATCTCTAAAGGACTTGTGGTATTAGGTCTTGAACAAGTTTGGGAGAAGATTCCAAGATGGTTTCCCTTATACATACCACTTGTAAGACGGATAACAATTGTATAATTTATTTGAAAATCATTCATATGGAGAAGTAGACAATGACTAGAAGTCTTCAATGGTTCTCATGTGACATTTATAGTTTTCCAAGGAAGGTTATCCCAATTCTCAATTTAATTGATATATGACACTAGGGAGAATTTTTTTTTTAGCAATGGAATGCATTGTTAGGGTGATTAGTGCAATGGATCTTAACATATTATTGTACAACATTGCATTCAAAATGATATGCAAAGCGGATATAAACATAAATTAGGAATTTGTAATATAGTTGGTAGTGGTGTTACTTTCAAAAAATTTTGATTTGCAAAGATTGATAGTTAATGAGAAAAGAAGTACACTTAAAGTTTGGATTTCCCCAAAAGAGAATGGGATATCAAGATACAATCTATCTTAATTTTGGACCTTTCGTTTAGATAGAGAAGAAAGTTGTTTAATACTTTCATAAACAAAAGAGAATAGCCTTGAAGGCTCTATGCATATTAGCAAAATTGTGCAACAAAGAAGCCAAATTGGTCACTTTGGAAGTTTGAAAATCTTTTTCAAAAAGGCTAGAAGCCACTTACAAACACACATGGGTAAAGATTTGTAATATCAAACCTTACTCCATCCAATTCAAGATTAATTACTTGTAGATCAAGTTGAAAGGATTAAAAATGTTCAAATGGAAAAATATTATGGGAAAAAAAATACAAAGAGCTCAATTCTGAGATATGGCCAAAACACCTAGTTTTAGAGCAACTTAATAAAAAGGGAGCCATGAACATAATTCAAACTTAGAGATAATTCTAACAATTTTATGGTTATAGAAATATTTTGAACATAATTTTGTTTTATATATACTTGTAAAGGTCAACCAACATTTTTAAGTATTGTATGGTGTCTAAGTTTTATAGAAACCATAGTTTCCTTATATGTATGGTATGGTATCAAGTTTTTATAGGAAGCATAGTTTCTTTAGATGCAAAACTTTATTAGATTACTGTATTAGATTGCGTATTGCAGAAACCATTAGGTTCTTTAGAAATTACCTTCCGCTTTCTGCTTCCGCAATGCAAATCGTAGATTGTGAAAACCTTAAGTTTTCTTACAGAATAACCTTCCACCTTCTGCTTCCGCAATGCGGACTGTGTATTGCAGAAACCTCTAAACTCTTTACAACACTGACTTTCCATTTTCTGGTTCTGCAATGTGGAAAGCCCTAAAATATTTACAATCTTTCCTTTCGCAAATGTGATGTCCCAGAAATACCTTGTTGCAGAATTAGATAAGATGGGTAATACTTTTTTTTCTTTTTATTAAAGCTTTAAACCATCCATGTAGTGTGCTTCTGAATTTGAATGTCTGCAAATACGTTTAGTAACCCTTTTCACCAGTAATCATTTATACTAACATCATTACATAAAGATAAGGAGCATGGACAACATAAAAAAAAGACAAAAGGTGAGACAACCATATTCACGTGGTTCACCTCATCCACGAGGCTACATCCACCAAGCTTTGTTAGTTTTTTTATTAATTCTTCCATAAAGGGGTACAATGATGTGGCTAATTTGATATAAATCGATTCAACCTTGACTCTGCACCATCAGTTAGTTTACAACCGATATCGGTTCTATGAGCTCCTGGCCAAAACACCCAAAGTTAGCATTTGGTATAGAAAAACAACTTAAAATCTATGACAGCCTACTGCTTGTCCACTATTCTTTCTAGATTAGAAAGACTTTCAATATTTAGTTCTATCATGTATTTAAATCCATCTTCTGACCATACATTAATACAAAATTATAAAATATAAAGGCATTTAGAAGACAGAGAACAAGATCAAACTCCAAATCGATTTCCTCACTAAATTATTTACACAAAAACACAGAGTGTTAGTGAAAACAATATTCAAGCTAAGACATAACCCATTTGCTTCCTTTTCTGCAATTCATGGCAAAAAAAACACAGAGTTTCCAAGCATAAAATCAAACAATCACTCAATCCACAGATCATTCTATTCACGAAATTGTGGCATAGAATAAAGACACAGTTTGATCATCTATCACTCATCGATTTCACAACGGCAATATCCTTCCAATAAAAACTTGCAAAATGCTAGATCCAATGCCAATGCATCAACACACACAAAGAAATACCTAGTCGTGGTAGTTCATGTCTATGCACAGGCAATCGAACGTTTGGGTAGATCACAAAACTTAGACCATTATCATAATACCATGTATTCATTAAGTATTAATAAAATACAAGGCAGCAATGATGCCCAAGAATAGAGAGAGACATTAAGATCCAACATTCCATAACGCAGGCCCTAAAGTTTTATAACTCTATTCATATCGCGGATAAAACAAACTGAAAATAAAAATGCACACAATGAATCATTCACAGGGACCATGAATCATAATTTCAAAAGTGCTCATTAAGAATCGAAACGCAGACAAGTTTTAGTTGCGACTATCGAATCTGCTCATAAGATCTAAAACACAATCAAGGCTCAATTGTGATCTTCATATTTTCTCAGAATATAGAACACAGTCCATAATCATATTTTTCCTTATTTATTTATTTTTAACACGAAGAGATCTAAACTCAAGAGCAGGCCATAGCATGCAGGTATTCCTTATCTCAATCCAATCCAGGAATTATAGACATATTAGAGGTTTTAATTGAAAGCAAGCCAACATTTTGTCGAGATAATTACTCCAACTGTAGAGAGATCTCATCCCAAAAGACAAAGTGATATTAACTCAAAACGCCGAGAGATCCTAACTCAGAAGCATTCAAGCATTAAATCTAGCATATCAATTTTCAGATTGCTATAGATCGCAGATCAAAAATCTATTTAAAACTGTGGGCATAAATTGTAAGATAGGTCTACCTTTACTCAAAGTCACAGGTAAACATTTAAATCCATGACATTTTAGAAATTGTAGGTTATATATTTAGTTTCAGGCACAAAAACAATTGCAGGATATATATTCAGTTTCAGGCACAAAAAGAATCGCAGGTATCATTTAGATGATTACAAAAATTATCAAATCGCAAGAAGTGAGTTCCAGCTAAGCATTTATCAAAATCATAGATAAAATTCATAGTTTTAAACCAATAACCAGAACTAAAATAAAACGCGCGGCCGTATCAGAGTGTAGATCTAATCTCCGTTAGGTGTCAAGAGAATTAGATTCAAGATCTCAAAATACATCGCATGCGAAATGGTTTATGCACATAATATAATCAAATCTACCATTATAAAACACAAGCCTTTGAATGAAATCGCCACTAAAATAACAACGTAGGCAATGGATCATCCAGCAAAGGAGCAAGAACCAGAACTATTCACACACGGGGTTTTATATGAAACAAATCTCATACTCAGTGCAAACACCATCACGATTTACAATGGATTTCCATTCAAGTTTATGGAGCAGAATCCAAAACCGGAATGCATGCATCCCTTGTCATCTTTCCCCTTTTATATAGGAAAAATCACTGGGACAAAAGGTGAGGATTTTTTCGACAGGTTTCCTGTCAAGGCCCCCATAAAACTCGACCCATTTCCTTGTTTTTAAATATGTTTCTATTTCTATTTTCACTATGCATTCCGACATCCATGCAGTAATTCCTGCCTTTTCCCAAACAGGCTCACACCCCCTGCCAATTATCATGCAGAGACTCCATTAATACTAACTAAAATATTTTATTAAAAGGCAAAAAGCCTCCAATGTCATACTATTTCCTTTTTTTGTTTAAAAATATATCTTATGCATACTTAATAAGCATTTGTCTTTATGCTACAATCATTTCTTTTCTAATTTTGACATTTTCAAAACCAGGGCTTAAGAAGAAAAAGGTCTTATAAAATTCCTACACCATATAAACCTTTTCCTTTTTCCTTTTTAATAAGATCATTCACTATTACAACAAAATTCCTTTCCTTCTATAAGTAAAACCAAATTCTCTCGATTCAACTATATATATATATATATATATATATATATATATATATATAGCATCGTATGGTGCCTTGTACTAGGTTTGCATTTTGGGATTTGGGGTCGTGAGGGGACATTACATCCTTTCCCCCTTAGAGTTAACACTCTCATCGGTGTTACTTGTTTATTTATTTCTCTGGTTCTCATTGCTTTCTTTTATATTTTCTAATCCCTCTGATTAAGGGGATCGGGTCCTCATCCTGCATTTAAAATCATACGTATGCATGTATACTAGCATCAAATTTGAAACAATGTAAAACTTGGAAGTCCAACATTATATAATTTCCACAATCCACAGTGGTTCCAATATACATGTCAGTTCTATTTGCCAAATAAATAGACATATTACCTCATGGGTACAAGTTTACCTGTAATGCACATACCTCTTCCTGGCATTATTATTTTCTCTGGATGTCCTCCATCCCAGCACTCCAAGTGCTAAGAGTAGTGCAAGTCCTAATCCAAGCCACCCAACACAAGGACGATACCCTTCCTTAGGTGTATCTCCTTCTTGTGCTATTCAGGGCGCTTCACCAAGCTGAGGAACTTTCGTTCTCACACACCACCACAACTCCTAGAGGTTATTCTCTTCACAGAGTTCCCCACTCTTGTGACAGTCGTCTCAATGTCTGTAGAACGAATCTTAACCAAAATGTCTTACATCTAGGCGTCCCCAGAATGCATAGCGGTCCCTTGCTGGCTCGGGGAAAAACAAGGTAGCTTTCAACCACTACCTCCATCACCACTTCCTCGTGGTGACAACATCATGCACATGAGATCTTTCTCATATATTCTTAACTCATTACCGTCCTGGAGCTTTAGCACTCCTAAGGGCCATAATTTTCTCATGCTTCATGTCTCATTCATCGGATAGGAGCCTGTTAACACCAGAATGGACAAGAATGCATTTACAAGAAGCCACAAAACCTTTTCAATTTCTTATAACAACACCATTCATGAGAAAACACATAAAACCTGAGAATTTTGACAATGCAACCACTCATTAACTTCAATTTATTACAACAAAATAAGAAATTCACTCACTGTTGCAATTTATATATACTACATCTGAACTTTTATCTACTAGATATTATAAGTCTCCAAACAAATTATAGAATTCTTGTGGGCCTTGATAATTCTATAAAAGACTAAATAAATTCCCTCTCGATTAGAACTACCTCTGTGCAAACCAACTTCTTACTTTTAACTCTACTTTAACTAATGGTGAAAACATTAATAAACCAACCCAAGGGAAGAGCCAGGTTACTGAAAAAAAGGCGCTATCATAGCTCCACCATTTATTTTATGTCAAGCAGGTCAGTCGTAGAGTGTTAGCAATATCCCCAAAACTAATAATGAATGTAAATTTAGTAAGAAGTAAATTGGTTGCAATGACCAAAGTTCAGAAATCTAAATCAAGAAAGAGTCTTACAAAGACCAACATCCAAAACCTATTAGCAATTCTAGACAAAGTAAATTGCCTGCAATAAGCCTCACCACAATAAAGGTCAGAAAATCCCAATCGAAAAGACCAATTAAAACAACTATCTTAGTTAAACTGCCCCTTCTAAAATATCCATAATTAAAATAATTCAACCACAGAGATGGGAATCCTCAATGAACTGCTGATAACTATTCAAAACCAACCAAAAACAAAAACCTAAGATAAAGTGGATATCACCAATTGTAAGAAAACTCAACAGCAGCACTCTCTCCACAAAGCTGGTGTCTGGAAATACTATTAGACATTTCCTACAATGCCATCGGTGCAAAAAGACCCCAACATTAGTCCCAAGTTCATCCAAATTAACATTGAATGTTCAACACCAAGTTGAATAAACATATTCATCGAATGACTAATCAACAAGAAAGTCCCACCGCATATGAATCAGTTCAATTTCAAGACAGGAAAAAGAATTTTACTGCACATTAAGGAATACAAAACTCAATGAAACTGGCTCAAGAAATTTCTAACCATAAAACCTCTATTACTAGCTTCAATTTCAAGCAACTTTCAAGCCATGCCATAATGGTTGGCGCGCTCAGCTGTTCAAACCACCTGTAACTTCGAGCGATTGAGGGGGCGATACTGAAGCCCTAAACCACTCAAATCAACAAAATCAATTTGCACAAAATAGGCTACATTATTCAAATAATATTCGCAATGTTTAAACATATAGTATTGATTCTTGAATAAATATATATTTGTATACTAATACTGTTACAACTTTAAACCAAACATATAACCCCTTCCATAAAACATTAATTACTACCATTAGCTTTCTTACTAATACCATAATATCAACACCATCAAGCCCTTCATCAAACTTCAATATAAAGTACAAGTTCCTACTAACTTATATTCCACGCACTTAAATCAATCAAAAATAAAGATAGAGCTCCAATATTCCATGATAGGTGTAAAATGAGCACAATAGAATGACATCAAAATTAATAACTAAGGTGGTCATAATAAGCATCTTTGTCGAGCAAAGGACGTCTAATAGCTGAAATCATAATCAAAATTATATACTAAATCCTTTTTATTTACTTAATTCCACAAGATATTGACATTTACGCAACAATTTACTTTCCTTTTTTGACAAGTTCTCGCTCATAAATGACACCTTTGCTTTCAACACTTACCTATCAAATATCGAGCAAATACATGTTTATATTAAAAAATTGGCTATTATATATGAGGCTCTACTTCCAAAATACCTTCCCAAGTATACAATATCGGTCACTTTATACTCAGTCACTTTAGATGATTTTTTTTTCGTTTTCTAAGAAATAGTTGCATTACTAAAACTACACCATTAGATATACTTAAAAGTATTTGAGCTCTCCTATCTCAAAACTCAATAACATACTTATAAATATAAGTATGAATGATGAATTTCATGCTTTTAATAGCATATAAAATAAACTCAATGCATATCGTATTCTAGGAATCAGATTAAACTCATAAAGATATAAACTCTATAAAGCCATAAAGACTCCATTCACTATATGCAACAATCTATGTTTTAGCTATTAGGTTCTATGCTCAAATGAAAACAAAACAAAAGAGTATAAAAGAGAGTTCTGGTTCCTTTAATAAATACATTAAATTAATAGGAATCCCCATTTTTTAAATACATTAAACTAATAGGAATCCTCTCTTTTTAAAATATATTAAACTAATAGGAATTCTCTCTTTTTAAAATATATTAAACTAATAGGAATTTCTCTCTTTTGAAATAAATTAAATCAATACAAATTTTTGCCATGTTCTTTTACTAAGTCCCCTTTCCTTAGTTTTCTATTATAGACTAGTCCCCAAAAGTATTCCATTCAAGCCCATGATTATATCCACTGACTAATAACACAGAACAAAATGAGTATTAAAGGGTCTATTTCCCAAAATGAAACTCGCTCATTTTTTTCTTCTGTATGTGCTATTTAAAAATAAAGGGTTCCAGTAGAGTAGTTCGCATAAGTATTCCATGCAAGCATATTAATATATCTAGTAACTAATAACACAGAACGTAATGAGTATTAAAGGGTTCAATGATACTACACATTAGACTTGCACACGATCAGTTATTAGATGTGGATCATATACACCAGAAACAAAACATCCACACGCAGGAAGGTTTGTTTCCAAGTACTGTAGGGTCACGATCTATTTACAAAAATACACAGAGTTGTCCAAAAATCAACCGCAAGTCATAGTTTGTTAGCCCATTATCGTAGGGTCACAAGTACATTTTAATGAATTGGATCTTATTAAAAAAAAAAAAGCAGACAATGTTGTACATTCTTAATTAGTGGATCTTCTTAAGATACATCTAAGGTAGACATTTTTATCCAAAACCAAATGCAACCATATTTCATTATCAAGCAAAGGACCCGCTTCAAAATGCTAGAAAGTTTTCCATTCATAGAAATTGGAGAAAACATAGCATACTTTGAATCGAACCCTTACAGAGAAGGTAGCATATAGTATTGAACTAGTTCAGATCAAACTCCTATTTCAAACTACCACGCAGGGTTAGATCATATCTTATATTGCAGATAAATGGAAACAACACGCAGGGGTTAGGTCATTTCACAATTTCGATCTCTACATAAATATGATGAATTACTCAGTAAATACAATATCCATTATGAGGTTAACAAAAGAATGGTTCTATCGATCCATAGTGTTTAAAATCAACGCGTTGAGGGTCACCCAAGAATGGGTTTGGATTTGCGATTTCGTTATTGCTGAATGACGACAACAAATAACATGTAGAACAAATAACCATATCAACTTGGTATATAAAAATTCCCACTCAATCTATTTAGGATCACATCATACTAGATCCGGAACAGCCATTTCGTTTTTAGTGAATACCAAGCAATAGGGAGAAGATAATATCAAGAATGAAATCATAGCTTTATTGCAGACAATTGGAATCACATACAGGGGGTTACGTCGGATACCAACTTAGATCTCCACATCGATCCAAAGGCGTGTGAGTGTGATTTTACCACCCCATGTAATCCTACAAAACTATCATGTTATCCCATTCTGAAGGGTCCATTGTTGTAGCTGGCTCTGATACCATATGTGACATCGCCGAAATACCTTGTTGCAGAATTAGATAAGATGGGTAAGAAGAAAAAAAAATCTTTTTATTAAAGCTTTAAACCATCCATGTAGTGTGCTTCTGAATTTGAATGTAGGAAAATACGTTTAGTAACCCTTTTAACTAGTAATCATTTATACTAACATCATTACGTAAAGATAAGAAGCATGCACAACATAAAAAGAATACAAAAGGCAAGACAACCATATTCACGTGGTTCACCTCTTCCACGAGGCTACATCCACCAAGATTTGTTAGTCGTTTTATTAATTCTTCCATAAAGGGGTACAATGATGCGGCTTATCTGATATAAATCGATTCAGCCTTGACTCTACACCATCATTTAGTTTACAACCGATACCAGTTTTATGAGCTCCCAGCCTAAACACCCAGAGTTAGCATTTGGTATAGAAAAACAACTTAAACACTATAATAGCATGTTGCTTGTCCACTATTATTTCTAGATCAGAAAGACTTTTAATATTTAGTTCTACCATCTTCAAAATTCATCTTTCGACCATACATTAATACAGAATTCAAAAATATAAAGGCATTTAGAAGACAGAGTGTTATCCCTAAAGTTGAACCTAGACTACTGAGGTTCAAGCTTAAGGAAATCTTTTTCAGAAATGTACAAATCAATGAAATCAAACTGAAAACGAAGCTGATATGCAATCAAAGCTATTGGAAAAGTTACACAACTATCAATGAAATAGGCTGGTATAACATGAAAGCTGTAAGTAAAATCAAACAATCATTCAAGAACTAGGCTGGTATGAAATCAAGGCTATTTTGTACAGATCACACAATTATGAATGAAATAAGCTGCTACAATATAAGATCTATAGGAAAATCAAAATATTATTGAAGAAATAGGCTGGTAATTCAATCAGAGCTACAAGAGAATTAAACAGGAACTGTATAACATAAAATCAAACACAAAGTTCAATATCAAAGTTACTATGATCTTAAAGTCAAGAATTGAAACTGCCTCCGTTTTCTAAAAGTATAAGGATAATTGTATTTCACAATAATAATTATTACAATGGGATTCAATGGACCATATGCATAATAAATTATCAAAAAAACAACTCATAAAACATATAGGAAAATCATAATCATGCTCATTCAAGATAGAACCTGTTATTGAAGTTGTAGAGTATTTATGCTATACAGACTATGATCAAAACTGGGCTTGCATAACTGCAAAATTGCCAACCCCTAGTCTCCTCTCGAGACCTCCTTAAATACAAAATAATGTTTTTTCTAAACTAACCATAAGATCCTATATCTAAGGATCGAACCTCTTCAAAAACAGGGAAGTCAATACCTTTTAAAAAGTATTAAAGTACAAGTGTAATACATGTGTCAAATAAACTACATAAGTTCAAAAAGCAAACTACAATTTAAATTCTAAATGCTTCTAGAAGCCTCTGCTAGTGTACCTAGGTCACTCAGAACCTGTGAACGCCTCTGTACTATGGAGAATTTAGCATCCTTATTGTCCTCCTTGATTTGAGCTTTGACTTGTTCTAGCTGTTTCTGAATGGCTCGTTTCTCCCTTAGAACATCTTTGGAAACCATCGGCATCTTTTGGTATTCTGCCTCTTTGTCCTCCAGGTCTTCATGAAGACTTTTGTTGGCCACCATCAATTTTTCATTTATGTCTTGCAAATATCTTGTTTGTTCTTGGTTTGTTTGCAAAGACTTCCTACATTGGCTTTATTTGAGAGATATTTCCAAGTCTTCTTCGCCTATGTGGACTCCTTCCTGTAAACCTTTTGATGCTGAACCATCACTTGGAATATCCTGCTTATCTGTGCAAAACTCTTCTGGTATAGTGCCTGCTATGCCCTGAATATCAATACACTTTTCATTATCTACACAGTATTGGTCCCCTGCTGTATGCACTGTTTCTTCACTACCAGCATCATCTATCACTACCACATTCATGGCATCTTCATGTGCTGCCTCTTTCTCTATCCGCGTCTTCTTCCTGAAACTGGTTCTTGGCTTCTTTGTCTTGAATAACTGTTTACAAATCTTATTCTTTCAAGCTATGGTTTTCAGCATATCACTGATTTTCTCTCGGTTTTCATTTGGGCAAGAAGCTTCAGGGGACAAGCCTTCTTGGATGGTTTTCTTAGCAGTATGCTTTTCTTCATTCTCAACAGTTTGAACAGGCTTCTTAGGACTTATTATTCGTTGTTCAGTATCATCCATCATTATTTTGCCTTTTCTTTAGGTTTGTCTTTAAGCCCTAGCTCTTTTAACATGGATTCCCATGTTATCTCCTCCTTTTGCAATTGAGCTAGAATCAACAGTTTAATAAAGCCTTGGTGATAGACAGAGCAAACAATATGCTCGGGATGGTTTTGAACTCTAGAAATCATCTTTTGGAGGATTTTAAACAAGTAAAATGGGAGATTTACCTGTATAGTTCCATGAATATGCATTAGCAATTTTAGATGGCACTTTAATACTCTGTCATATCTAGCATCGCATGTAATGTAATTCTGTATCACCTCCAAAGGAACCTTCCATCCTGGCTTCATTTTGCTAACGTGGACACCATTTTTCCAGTCATGCTTTTCACATCCAGGCAATAGAAACTCATTGACATCACTTTGGAAATCTTGCTGTTTAAACCATTCCTCCCCCTGTGCAGGAACACCTATTGCCTCAGCAATAGAATCCTCATTTACCCTGAATGTTAGGCTTTTCATCTGCACTCTTTCATCTCTGTAAGTTTCAATGAATAACATGGTTACCTGTCAATGGTAGCCTTGCAATTTCTCACAAAAATTAAACCATCCAAACTTTTGCATTAGTTTGGCAGACCTAGGAAATTGCTTTATCCAATCTGTGTTGTTTGGTTCTAGCCTGCAAATGAAGCCTCCGGGCTTTCTCTTCACTATAACCTATGGCTCTTCCTCCTCGGCTTACTTCAACATTTAAAACCCTAAATGAATTCCAACTCTATTTTATGGACCGACTGGGCTTTAAATCTCAGGAAAAAATACACACACTAAGCTTTGCTGCAGTTACCTCTGTGGTAAGTCTTCACTCCATGCTAGCATCTGGCCTATTGATAATGCATCTATGCTTGTGCTAGTACTAGTTATATTAATCTGCAAGCCAAACAGAGTGAAGATGACAGTGAAAATGGAACAAAAAATACTCATAGTTCTTACCCTTAAACCTCTGTCATTAAATGCAAATCAACAAGGCCTTTACACTGCCCTGAACAGGAAATTCTCTGCTGCCACTGCTTGCCTCGAAATGCAGGGAAGAGTATATAATGTAATTCGGAACCCTAAACATAACATCTATCAGAGTTTGAAATCAAACCCTAGCTATTTCAAACTCTAATGCTGCTGCTCATATCCAATGAAGATTGGCAGTATACCAACAGGCCTGCGAATACCCTTCTCCAATTAACCAGCAGAATAATGAGATAGATTTTGGGGAAAAATGTGAATTAAGTTGATTCTGCCACGATCAGTTCTAGCACTCATTACATGAATTGTTCAAATTTTGAAATGACAACAGTTGTACCCTTTCAAAAATGACACCATGCAACTCATCATTTCATGGACAGGGGTGCATTTTTTAAAACATGTCCATACCGAATGCCACATGATTATGAATATGACCAAATTTTACTATCCCTTTACATTCCATGGTATTAATAAACAATAAAAATTTTAATGAAATGCCCTTTTGACATTCTGCTATCAGTAAGTAAAATGCTTCCAGTTCATGATATGCTGCCAGTTTGGATAAATGCTTCCAGCTGTAACAATTCACCATATAACATACAATCTCTTGCACATACATAGGCTCATGGCTAATGAATGAAGATTTTGATGATTCTAGATAATAAAAGAAACCATAGTGGCGATTAATCAATCATAA
The DNA here is from genome assembly GCA_001517045.1 of Pseudotsuga menziesii. NCBI lineage: Eukaryota > Viridiplantae > Streptophyta > Pinopsida > Pinales > Pinaceae > Pseudotsuga > Pseudotsuga menziesii. Next base: position 22,413 of record LPNX010373956.1, read on the forward strand.
GGTATAAAACAAAACAAAATTAAAACAATAAAAACAAATCACAATCAAAATTTTTAAAATAAAAAGGTGAAACAACCTTAGAGATAACATCTGGCTCCATCTGGGGACAAAGTTTTCATGAGAAACTTTGAGAACATGCTGACCAGTTCCTTCAAAATTATGCTAAGGTCACTTCTATCTTATTAGGCTGGAGTCTTATCTAAATTAAAATGATATATACAGTGACTATGTACAATAACACTTTGTCTTTCAATATGTGTAAAAATGCTTTAAGAAGCGTCTATTGACTGGACCTGCAATCTCTTCACCTTTCAGATTTTGTAAGACAAAAGTATTATTTCCAAGGATCTTTATGACTGAAAAAGGCCCTATCCATAAGTTTTCAAACTTCCCATGCTTACCTTTTTCATCCTTTCTTGCATCCCATCTGAGAATGAGATCACCAACTGCAAACATCTATCTTTTAACTTTTTTTATCAAAGATGTCTTTCATTCTTATTTAATGTTTCTCAGCTGTATCCTTGATGGATTCCCTCTCCTGCTGCAACTGCACTATTTGGAACATTCTTCTCCTGATATCATCTGGTTTTTCTTCTATTTCCTGCATAAACTTAATGATTGGGGTCACTAATTGAATAGGGAAAACAACATCAATCCCATATACCAATTGGAAAGGGGATTTCCCAATTGACTTTTTAATTGTTACTCGATCATCCCAAAGAGCAAATTTTAGTTTGGTATCCCAACTCCATTTGTTTTCAAACAACATTTTCTTGATACTGTTTACAATGTTTTTGTTGCTGGATTCTGCTAATCCATTTCCTTGTGGATAGTATGGTGTGGATTGTTTTAAGCTAATATTATTTTCCTGACAAAAATTCACCATCTTCTTTGATTTGAAAGCAGGGGCATTATCAGTAACTAATTTTCTAGGGAATCCAAACCTACCTAGAATGTTTTCTTGAAGGAAAGTAATTATAACCTATTCTGTTGCTCTCCTTGTTGGAACTGCTTCCACCCATTTAGTGAAAAAGTTAGTAGTAGTTAGGATCCATTTATGCTGTCCACTAGAGGGAGAATGAATTTCACCAATGAAGTCTAGTCCCCATTGCTAAAATGGACCATTCACAGAAATAGGCTTTAGAGGTAAGGACTGAAGCTTATGCTTACCTGCAAATTTCTGACATTCCACACACGATCTAACCTGATGATATACATTTGAAAAAAGGGTAGGCCAGTAATATCCTGCTTTCAGGATTTTGAAGGCAGTTTCTTTCCAATACTTATGTCCTCCACAAAATCCACTATGCAATTCTGCAATCACAGCATCAACTTCAAATTTCTCCAAACATTTCAACAATATTCCTCCTGGATCGTTCCAGTACAAAATCTAATCCATTAAAACATACTTCATTGCCTTTAGTTTTAACGATCTGCATTCATTCCTGTTCAATTCGAGAGGGCATTGTAAATACAAAAGGAAATACACAACATCTTTATACCAATCAGATTCAGCATACCTATTATAAACCTGTTGTTTACTGTGCTCTGTTACCATAACCTGCTCTGACTGTTCTTCCATCACATGAAGATTCAAAACCTGATAATTTGATTCTGTCAGAAGTTTAGCTAATGCTTGTCCTTTTACCAACTTTGTTGGCTTAATTTCTACATCATATTCCATGACCTTAGCTATCCATCTGCCTATTTTTCCTTCGCTGTCAAGCTGTGCAAGAATCTCCTTGACTGCTGAATTTGGAACATATGCCACAACCTTAGAATGTAAAACATATATTCTAAAAAAATTAAGAGCTTTAACTAAAGCATAAGCTTGCTTTTCCATTATATTATATTTCAACTCTAAGTCTCTTAATGTTTTACTGAAGAATGAAATGGGCTGTTCCAAATTATCAGAGTTCTTTTGTAACAATACAGTAGCTATAGTGTCTTCTGATGCAAATGAGAATATTGCAAAATATTTTGTATAATCAAGGGCCATCAACACTGGGGCTTCTGTCAATTCTTGTTTTATGGCTTCAAATTATTGTTTGGCCTGGTTAGACCACTTAACCTCCTTATCTTTTTTAAGCATCTGAGTGATATGCTTTATTATTTTTGTAAAATTTGGAATAAACCATCTTAAAAAGTTGATTTTTCCAACAAAGGATTGAATTTATTTTTTGTTTCTGGGAATGCTGATTTTTAAGATAGCCTTGAATCTCTCTAGATCTATCTTTATTCCCTCAGCAGAAACAATATGGACTAACAATTTTCCTTCTGCCAGGGCAAAGTGAGACTTTTTAGGATTTAGCGATAAACTAAACTTCCTGCATTTAACAAAAATTTGTCTTAAATGTTTAATATGATATTCATCAAACTTAGAAAATACTGTGATGTCATCTTGGTATATCACTACAAATTTTTCATTTTCACCCACAAAAGCTATATCCATAGCCCTCTGAAAAGTAGCACCTGCATTCATGAGCCCAAAGGGCATTTTGTCATACATAAAGGTCCCCCATGGCATGGTAAATGCTATTTTTTCTCGGTCCTCCGGCTGAACTGCAATCTGGTTATAACCAGAAAATCCATCAATCATTGAAATTCTGTGAGCACCTACAACCCTCTGCAAAATATGATCTATTTTTGGTAATGAATAGTTATCCCTGAGGCAAGATCTATTCAAGTTCCAGAAGTCTACACATAGACTTATCTCTCCATTCTTTTTACGTATAGGGACTAAATTAGCAACCCAAGATGAATACCTTAGAGGCACAATTATTTTTGCATCTAGTAGTTTTTTCACCTCTTTTTCAATTACTAGCAACAATGCTGGGTTAAGCCTTCTGAGCTTCTGTTTAAAAGGCTTAGTGTTTGGTTTTAGAGGGATTTTGTGCTGAATTATGCTGGTATCATATGTTTTTAAATCATGATATGACCAAGCAAAAATGTCCTTATATTCTTTCAGTACACCAAGATTTTTTTTTTCTTTCTTCATCTGACAGCAATTTTGACAGTTTTATCATCTTAGGTTGATTTGCAGAACCAATTTTATACTCCATAACATTTTATTCAGTAGTCTACAAGGTGGGTTTTATCATTGTATCATATTTTGAAAACAATATTTCTAAAGGAACAAGTCCCCTAGGAATGAAATTCCCTTTTAATTCAACAATTTTGTGATCAACAATTGAATTATTTCTGCAGGGTTCATTTTCTATCCATTCTGAATCCTCTTCATGATCAATAGTATCATCTGAAAATTCACCTACCAATTCCAAAAATTATTTTATTTTCTGATCATCATTAAAGACTTTCCAATGTTTAATATTATCTAGGACAGCAGGTCTGTACCTCACATCGATTGGATATTTCAGATGAGTTACCTTTGGAACTTTGAAAGAGGCTGCTGCTAAGGCTATGGAATCAAATCTCTCATTATATTCTCTTGGGACAAAGGTGATATTGAAGGCTATGAAGAAATTTTCAATTAGATCCCAAACCTCATTCCTATAGACCTTCAATAAATGTTGCTTTACTTGGTAAACCCTTTTTACTTGCTGAATAACTAATTCGGAGTCGCCAATCATAGCAAGTTCTTTTATAAAAAAGTCTTTTGCTGCTCTTAACCCAAGAATAAAAGCCTCATATTCAGCAGTATTATTTGTTGTTTTAAATTCCAATTTGTACATAAGGTAAATAACCTCACCTCCAGCTGAAATCAATAATACTCTTGCTCCTGCCCCCTCTTTACTTGATGCACCATCGAAATACATCTGCCACAACCCATCTGGTTCCTCTTTCTTTACCTGTACTAGAATATCTTTTTGCACTTGTAAAACCCCATCAATTTCATCATTTAGTTGCAACATACAAGAACCAAGATTTTCATCAATTGAATAGATCGAATGATTATTAGGGTGTCTACTGTTGCTTACCAAATATGCCATTTGTACCTCTCTGTAAAGTCTTCTGAATTCTCCCCCAAATACTAGAATTGTAGCATATGAGAGATCCATCTATAGGGTTCCTCCCACTTTCTTTGCTGAGGATCTAGACAACAACATACCAAATTTAGGAGAAATATTTGCTACCACTATATCCATCAATACACTCTTCATGGGTACCTGGGTTAAATTCACCACCAAGTCCTTGATTACCCCAATACATTTCACTGCCCTAGAATCAATTGCATACAAATCATCGCATGGTTTAGTAACACTCAGTCCTAAAGCTTCCATGACTGTTTTGGGCATGAGATTATGTGAAGCTCCTGAATCTAGTAGACAATTATGCAATAGATGATCATGTATTGAAAAGGTTATATAAAAAGGAGGAGGATATTCAGAATTATCATCAGGCTGATCGAACGTTTTTGACCCTACAATGATAGTAGGTTTTTCATCCTGCAAATTGATCTCATCAGATGTTATAGGAGTAGAATTCACTGTATTTTTGAAAGTTTTAAAAGCTGCATCTCTATAAAATTTACTCTTAATCAATTTTGTTAAAGGCACGGGGATCTTCACCTTATTAAGCTCATGCTCAAAACTGAAACCACTAACAAATTTATTCATCTCCTCAGGATTCACAACTTCATCTTTTCTTTCATTTACAATTTGTTTCTGATTTGCAGACATATTTGTTTAAGAGGAGGAGCTTTCACCAATTTTCTAGCATGTGCTGCATGTTTTACCCCTGATCTTAGACCATATGATTTTTGTGGCATTTCTTGATAGACCTGAGGCATAGACATCTGATAATCATTTTCTTCATAATGATCTATTTATGTAGCATACTGATAATCAGATCTAGTTAGAAAATGAGAAGAAGAATCACCATCAAATTGACTAATATTATGTTCTTCTGTTTCTAAATCATCTAACTCCCCTTCATCTATTTCATATGATTCATCATCTCTGACATTATTGTTTTGAAAAGGAGGTTGAATCCTTTGTTCTTCATTTTCTCATCTGTCTCTCTGTATATCATTATTTCGTCTTTCTTTGGGAAAAAACCTAGTGGCAAAAAATCTTCTAAACTGATTCTGATTTCTATCACCTTCAGGTATGGGTTTATTCTGATTTCTGTTTCCCCTTTCCAACCTATCAATCTTAGCAGACAAACTTTTTATGATTTTACTCATTTCAGCCATTTTGCTATCTGATGACATTCCTGTATGGCTGGATGTAATCCTTTCCTTCTTCCCCTTTTTGTCAACCATTTGATGTTCTGCTTCCTCTTTGAGTTGATTTGAGGCCAAAATATTTGACTCTACTTCTAATGCTGCACTTTGCATGTTTTGAAGTGACAGAGATTTTCTTTCTCTTAACAGCAAAGAAAACTCATGATCAAATGAATTTGCATAAGCTAACTTTGCTGCTGTCTCAGTAGGTTTTATTTCAGTTGGGATCCTAATGTACATTTTGTTAAATCTTTTAGAAAAGTATCCCACAGCCTCACCTTTTTTTCTTTTTAAAGATTCAAACTCTGTCATGTAATACAAATAGTCTTTAGTGTCCCCCCACTGTCTCTTAAATGCTTCTTCTAAAGCATCTATGCCATCTATGGAATCTGGTGGTAATTCCCTAAACCATTTTCTAACCTCGCCATCTAAACTTTGAACAAACACCCTCATCCAAACATCCTGATGTTCAAAATTATGATTGTCTGCATAACTATAGAATGCATACCAGTGTTCTTTTACAGTAGCCTCTCCGTGGCCATTAAACCTTGGAAGGTATTTTTGATAATCTCCCGCTGGGAGAGCATTGAGAGGCTGGAGTAAGACAAGTGGGGCATATCTTGCTGCTACCATAGCAACCATTCAATTTTGAGGCTAGGCCATTCTAGGCTAAAGGCTACTTGACTGTTGTGATGAGGGAGACAATTTACCCGGATTTGATTGATTTACTGGGATAGTCTTGACCAAAGGAGTATGGATTGAAGATAAAGAAGAAGCTCCTATTTGCAATGCTTCAAGCTTAACCTTTTCTGATAGGAAAGGATTTGTAAAGACACTGAAATTGTCAAGTTGGGAAGGGGTAAAGAACAGGTCTAACTCTTCTCTCCCTTTTTCTGAATGTGGGTTAAAAGAAGGAACTGGAAAAGATGTATATTCAGGGATCTCTAAAGCTGTAGGATGTTTGAATTTTTCTGATGAAATAGAAATTAGATTTCTCCTAGCCTCCTTTAACAACTGCTCAGGATCTGAGACTCTTGGATTCAAAGGGGATGAGGGATTTCCTTGAGTTCCTATCTTCTTTGAAGCCACTGTAACTTCTTAAAAGGTGACATAATGTAGTCTATATCAAATCAGACTGATTTTGTTCACCCTGCAAAATTAGTTTCATGAATATGTCGATTACCCAGGGAAGATATCCTTTAAGTTTGTCCATCCCTGGAAACGACACCAGAAGATGTTATCCCTAAAGTTGAACCTATACTATTCGTGTTCAAGCTTAAGGAAATATTTTTCAGAAATGTACAAATCAATGAAATCAAACTGAAAACCAAGTTGATATGCAATCAAAGCTATTGGAAAATTTACACAACTATCAATGAAATATGCTGGTATAACATGAAAGCTGTAAGTAAAATCAAACAATCATTGAAGAACTAGGCTGGTATGAAATCAAGGCTATTTTGTACAGATCACACAACTATGAATGAAATAAGCTGTTACAATATAAGATCTATAGGAAAATAAAAACATTATTGAAGAAATAGGCTGGTAAGTCAATCATAGCTACAAAAGAATTAAACAGGAACTGTATAACATAAAATCAAACACAAAATTCAATATCAAGGTTACTATGATCATAAAGTCAAGAATTGAAACTGCCTCTATTTTCTAAAAGTATAAGGATAATTGTATTTCACAATAAGAATTATTGCAATGGGATTCAATGGGCCATATCCATAATAAATTGTCAGAAAAAAAACTCATAAAACACATACGCAAATCATAATCATGCTCATTCAAGATAGAAATTGTTACTTAAGCTGTAGAGTATTTACGTTATACAGACTATGATCAAAACTGGGCTTGCATAAGTCCAAAATTTCCAACCCCTAGTCTCCTCTCGAGACCTCCTTAAATACAAAATAATGCTTTCTCTAAACTAACCATAAGATCCTATATCTAAGGATCGAACCTGCTCAAAACAGGGAAGTCAATCCCTTTTAAAAAGTATTAAAGTAGAAGTGTAATACATGTGTCAAATAAACTACATAAGTTCAAAAAGCAAACTACAATTTAAATTCTAAAGGCTTCTAGAAGCCTATGCTAGTGTAGCTAGGTCACTCAGAACCTGTGAACGCCTCTGTAGTCTGGAGAATTCAACATCCTTATTGTCCTCCTTGATTTGAGCTTTGACTTGTTCCAGTTGTTTCTGAATGGCTGGTTTCTACGCTTAGAACAACTTTGGAAACCATCAACAGCTTTTGGTATTCTGCCTCTTTGTTCTCCACGTCTTCACGAAGTCTTTTGTTGGCCACCATCAATTTTTCATTTATGGCTTGCAAATATCTTGTTTGTTCTTGGTATGTTTGCAAAGACTTCCTACATTGGCTTAATTCATGAGATATTTCCAAGTCTTCTTCTCCTATGTGCACTCCTTCCTGTAAACCTTTTGATGTTGAACCATCATTTGGAATATCCTGCTTGTCTGTGCAAAACACTTATCGTATAGTGCCTGCTACGCCCTGAATATCAATAAACTTTTCATTATCTACACAGTAATGCTCCCTTGTTGTATGCATTGTTTCTTCACTACTAGCATCATCTATCACTACCACATTCATCTCATCTTCATGTGCTTCCTCTTTCTCTATCTACGTCTTCTTCCTCAGCCTGGTTCTTGGATTCTCTGTCTTGAATAACTGTTTACAAATATTATTCTTCGAAACTATGGTTTTCAACATATCACTGAGTTTATCTGGGTTTTCATTTGTGCAGGAGGCTTCAGGGCACAAGCCTTCTTGGATGGTTTTCTCAACAGTATGCTTTTATTCATTCTCAATAGTTTGAACAGGCTTCTTAGGACTTATTATTGGCTGTCCAGTATCATCCATCATTCTTTTTCCTTTTTCATTAGGGTTGTCTTTAAACCCTAGCTCTTTTAACAGGGATTCCCATGTTCTCTCCTCCTTTTGCAATTGAGCTAGAATCAACAGTTTAGTTAATCCTTGGTGATAGACAGAGCGAGCAGTATGCTCGGGATGGTTTTGAACTCTAGAAATCATCTTTTGGAGGCTTTTAAATAAGTAAAACGACAGATTTACATGTATGGTTACATGAATATGCATTAGCAATTTTATATGGCACTTTAATACTCTGTCATATCTACCATCGCATGTAATGTAATTCTGTATCACGTCCAAAGGAACCTTCCATCCTGGCTTCATTTTGCTAATGTGGACACCATTTTTCTAGTCAAGCTTTTCACATTCAGGCATTAGAAACTCACTGAAATCACTTCGGAAATCTTGCTATTTAAACCATTTCTCCCCCTGTGCAGGAACACCTATTGCCTCAGCAATAAGATCCTCATTTACCCTGATTGTTAGGCTTTGCTGCTACACTCTTTCATCTCTGTAATTTTCAATGAATAACATGGTTACCTGTGAATGCTAGCCTTGCAATTTCTCACAAAAATTAAACCATCCAGACTTTTGCATTAGTTTAGCAGACCTGGGAAATTGCTTTATCCAGTCTGTGTTGTTTGGTTCTAGCCTGCAAATGAAGCCTCCAGGATTTCTCTTCACTATAACCTCTAGCTCTTCCTCGTCGGCTACCTTCGACATTTAAAACCCTAAAGGAATTCGAACTCTGTTGTATGGACTGAGTGGGATTTAAATCTCAGACAAAAAATACACACACTAAGCTTTGCTGAAGTTACCTCTGTGGTAAGTCTTCACTCCATGCTAGCATCTGGCCTATTAATAATGCATCTATGCTTGTGCTAGTACTAGTTATATTAATCTGCAAGCCAAACAGAGTGAAGATGATTGTGAAAATGTAACCAAAAATCCTCGTAGGTCTTACCCTTAAACCTCTGTCAGTAAATGCAAATCAACAAGGCCTTTACACTGCCCCGAACAGGAAATTATTTGTTGCCACTGCTTGCCTCAAAATGCAGGGAAGAGTATATAATGTAATCCGGAAACATAACATCTATAAGAGTTTGAAAGAAAACCCTAGCTGTTTAAAACTCTAACGTTGTTGCCCATATCCAATGAAGATTGAGAGTATACCAACAGGCCTATGAATACCCTTCTCCAATTAACCATCAGAATAATGAGATAGATTTTGGGGAAAAATGTGAATTAAGTTGATTCTTCCATGATCAGTACTAGCACTCATTACATGAATTGTTCAAATTTCGAAATGACAACAAGTGTACCCTTTCATAAATGACACCATACAACTCATCATGGCTAATGAATGAAGATTTTGATGATTCTAGATAATAAAAGAAACCATAATGGCGATCAATCAATCATAAGGTATAAAACAAAGCAAAATTAAAACAATAAAAAAAAATCACAATAAAAAATTTTAAAATAAAAAGGTGAGGCAACCTTAGAGATAACACAGAGAACAATATCAAACTCCAGATCGATTTCCTTGCTGAATTCTTTACACAAAAACACAGAGTGTTAGTGAAAACAATATTCAAGCCAAGACATAACCCAGTTGCTTCCTTTTCTGCAATTCGTGGCAAAAAAAACACAGAGTTTCCACGCATAAAATCAAACAATCACTCAATCCACAGATCGTTCTATTCACAAAGTTGTGGCATAGAATAAATATGGAGTTCGATCATCTATCACTCATCTATTTTAGACCGGCAATATCCTTCCAATAAAAACCTGCAAAATGCTAGATCCAACGCCAATGCATCAACACACAAAGAAATACCTAGTCGGGGTAGTTCATGTATATGCACAGGCAGTCGAACGTTCGGGTAGATCACAAAAATCAGACCATTATCATAATACCATGTATTCATTAAGTATTAATAAAATACAAGGCAGCAATGATACCCGAGAATAGAGAAAGACATTCAGATCCAACATTCCATAAAGTAGGCCCTAAAGTTTTATAACGATATTCATATCGCGGATAAAAAAAATTGAAAATAAAAATGCACACAGTGAATCATTCACAGGGCCCATGAATCATACTTTCAAAATTTCTCATTAAGAATCAAAATGTTGACAATGTTTAGTTGCAACTATCGAATCTGCTCATAAGATCTAAAACACAATCAAGGTTCAGTTGTGATCTTCATATCTGTTCAGAATATAGAACACAATCCATAATCATCTTTTTCCTTATTATTATTATTTTTTAACACGGAGAGATCTAAAATCAAGAGCAGGCCATAGCATACAGGTATTGCTTATCTCAATCCAATCTAGGAATTATAGACATATTAGAGGTCTTAATCAAATGCAAGCCAACATTTTGTTGAGATCATTACTCCAATTATAAAGAGATCTCATCCCAAAACATAGAGTGATATTAACTCAAAATGCCGAGAGATCCTAACTCAGAAGCATTCAAGCATTAAATCTAGCAAATTGATTTTCAAATCACTATAGATTGCAGGTCAAAAATCTATTGAAAACTGTGGGCATAAACTGTAAGATAGGTCTACCTTTACTCAAAGTCATAGGTAAACATTTAAATCCCTAAAATTTTAGAAATCACGGGATATATATTCAGTTTCAGGCACAAAAATAATCGCAGGTATCATTTAGATGATTACAAAACTTATCAAATTGCAAGTAGTGAGTTCTAGCTGAGCACTTATCAAAATCATAGGTATAATTCATAGTTTTAAACTGATAACCAGAACTAAAATAAAATGCACGGGCGTATCAGAGTGTAGATATAATCTTCGTTAGGTGTCAAGAGAATTAGATTAAAGATCTCAAAATACATTGCATGCAAAATGGTTTATGCACATAATCTAATCAAATCTACCATTATAAAACACAAGCCTTTTAATGAAATTGCCACTAAAATAACAAGGTAGACCTTCGAGATCGCCATCATTTTTTTATAATCCCAGACAATTTTGAGTGAGATAGAAATCCTTTTAAAATAAAACGCTACCATTTAAAGAGATAAGACAAAAAACGCAGGCAATGGATCATCCAGCAAAGGAGAAAAAACCAAAACTATTCACACACGGGGTTTTATATGAAACAAATCTCATACTCAGCGCAAGCACCAACACGATTTGCAATGGATTTCCCTTCAAGTTTGTGGAGCAGAATCCAAAATTGGAATGCATCCCTCCCTTTTCATCTCGCCCACTTTATATAGGAAAAATCACTGGGACAAAATACGAGGATTTTTCCGACAGGTTTCCTGTCAGGGCCCCCATAAAACTCGACTTATTTCCTTGTTTTTAAATCTGTTTCTATTTCTATTTTCACTATGCACGCCAACATCCATGCAGTGATGCCCGCCTTTTCCCAAATAGGCTCACGCCCCCATGCTAATTATCACACAGAGACTCCATTAATACTAACTAAAAGATTTTATTAAAAGGCAAAAAGCCTCCAATGTCATACTGTTTCCTTTTTTTGTTTAAAAAAATATCTTATGCGTACTTAATAAGCATTTGTGTTTATTCTACAATCATTTTTTTTCTAATTTTGACATTTCCAAAACTAGGGCTTAAGAAGACAAAGGTCTTATAAAAGTCCTACACCATATAAACGTTTTCCTTTTTCCTTTTTAATAAAATCATTCACTATTAAAACAAAATTCCTTTCCTTCTATATGTAAAACCAAATTCTCTTGATTCGACTATATATATATATATACCAACATATGGTGCCTTCTACTAGGTTTGCATTTTCGGATTTGGGGTCGTGAGGGGACATTACAACAAACCCACTTCCACAATGCAGATTGTGGCTTGTGGAAGTGCTTAAGTTCTTCACCAGTTTTACATTTCCGCAGGCATTTTGGCCCAAGGTTCATACTTGGTTTTCTCTTTGTTTTCTTGGGTAAAACCAAGGGATATCAACCTTCAATGGCTTCATAGCCTTAGGCCGATTTCTTTACTTAAAAAAAGTTCAATATTAGGAGGTCATAGCGGGGTTTAGTAGCCAGTTTCCTAAGAAACTACACTACCACACTTTCCTTCACGACTTTACCATTAATCGAAGGACTAACAATATCACACTAGAGCTTCACTGGATGGGGAAGGTTTTAAACCCACACAGCTCTTAGACTTCCCACAGGGGTCCCTTACATTGGTCAAAAATAGTAGAGCAATAAAGCATCCAAGAACTCGTTACAAAAATAGTATTACACTATTACTAAGGCCATATGACCAAAGAGCAGTCCCAGTCCTTTAGGACAGAGCATGGGTATTATACCACTGGTAGACCATATAACAAATGTAGTTACCATTAACTAAAATAGAGCACAGCATTCACCCTTGGAAACCCATATATCAAATGCAGTCATAGTTAACTAAAATTGAGAAGGGCATTCATTCTTGGTAAACCTCGTATCAAATGCAGCCATTGTTAACTTAAAACATAGTAGTGCATTCACCGTTGGGAAACCCTATGTCGAATGCAATCATGGTTAACTTAAAAAAGAGCAACAAAATCACCCTTGGTAAACCCTATATCAAATGCAGTCATGGTTAACTTAAAATAGAGCAAGGGGTTTCCCCCCATTAGTAAACTTCATAACCCATCCATTCATAGCCATACAAATATATAGCATGAGTGTTACACCATTATCAAGCCATAAAATCAATGCAAGTTACAGTCCCTTAAACTAGCGTAGGGGAATCACACCACCTCCTAAGAAACACATCCATCCATCCTAAGAACTGGTATTATAATTTTATGGACATTGGAACACACATTTATACACATGCAGATATATCCTCAGTTCAATAGATTTGTAGAAACATGAACACAATAATGGAACCTGTTTGCAAAGAGAGCCGATTGAAGAGGGAACATCCACATTCCACCCAAACATAGATTAGGCACATATGTTCTCTGTCCTCAATCACCCCTGAACTAACTATATGTGCCGAGAGTGAAGGTGACCAACCTCAGATCTAGTTTCTCAATTCAAAACAACTTCCTAGCACAGAGTATTCACCTGCAAGGGTTTCTACTTTCCTGCATGCTCCACGATGCCATTTCCTCCTTGCGTATTCCCCTCTTTATAGTTTTGATTCTAGGTGTTTTGCAGCTACAACCCATTCCCAAAGGAATATCCATCAACCACTGTGTTTTCTCTTTTTCCAAGGCGTGCCCTGCACCATCATGGCGTTTCGACACCTAGTGTACTTCTTGAGGTTAACCCTTCTACCTTCCCCCACTCTCACACACATATTTCCCTCATTTAACATGGTTGTCCCCATCACTCATTGTTTCATTCAAATAAAACGTTCCGATTACATATGTCCTTCAAGGACCTATTGGCGGTTTCCAGAACCAACCAATCTTTAAAAAAAATAGTAAATTAAAATATTACATGAAAATGTTTATTAGCTGGGGGATATTACATCCTCACCTCCTTATTGCAACACTATCCATAGTGTTCTTAGTCTTCTTTCATAGCTTTCAAAAATAAAATGGGGTACTTATTTCACAAAACTTATTCTAATTCCCAAGTCGCCTCCTCCAGGCTGAGTGCTTCCATTGCACCATCACCTGAGTGACGAGCCGGTTCCGAAGTATTGTTTCTTTCCTATCTAGAATTGCATACATGTTCCACATTTTTAGCATGACTTTGGTGACTTGACTTGTTCCTTCTATTGGTCCATATGTTTGAGGGTGATAACTAGTGCCGAAGCTCATCTTGGTTTCTAACCATGTAACAAAGATTTTAGAGAGTTGGATGTAACTTAACATCCCGGTCTGAAATTACCATTTTCGGTACTCCACAAAGTCAAAATACTTCTTTAAGGGGATATCTATGCCATATTGACAACTTTATAAGTTGACTTCGTAGGAGAAAAAGAGCAGACATGCTTAACTTATTCTACTACAACCATAATTGAATCATGTTGATTTTGTGTTAATGGAAAACCTGTGATGAGATCCAAGGATATTACCTCCGAGTTCCATTCAGGAATGGGAAAATTCTGTAACAAACTTGTTGGGTGTCGATGTTCGACCTTCACCTCTTGACACCCCAAGCATTTAAATAGATAATCAACTAAACCTACCTTTATTATGGGCCAAAAGAATTGCTTCCTGAGATTTGTTATCATCTTTTGGTAACCAGGGTGTCCTGCATAAGGAGGTTTGTGCATCTCATTTAAAATTAACAATTTTAATCTGCAACATCGTGCATGTATAATCACATAAAATTAGCAAGAAGATGCTAAACAAATCGAATGCTTATTTGCATAAGCATCTTCTTTAGATCCACAAGTATCTGAATTGGATTTTAGACAACTATGGATCCGACAAGACATGCCCCACCCCACACAAGGATGGTACTCAAAGTCTTGAGTGTACCACCCCTTTGCATGCTTTTGAAGGTGTGCATTGTAAGGTATCTAGTTTTTGCGAGCCTCATATCACCTGTGAATACATATGAACTAGATCTCAAGCCAACATGCTAGTTGCACCACAACATCCATTTAATCCAATGTCGGGCTAGTACGTCGACTAGATTCATTAGGCATGTATCAACCATTGCCAAGCCACACTTATCACTCTATTTAAATTTTCAGTTCAATAGCCAACATTTTCCCCAAGGGCATGTTTTCATCATCTCACCTGTCATGATTCCTAAACATCAAGCAATCAGTAACATTGGTAATCGAATCAAAATATGAATTTGTAATTATGTTTTCCTACAGAAATTAGATTTTGCAGCCGTGAGGTCATCCACATATTGTTTGGCTCTTATAAGAGGAAGCACGTATCCCCTATCAATTTCCACTTGCTGCCAAAACCTCGACAACCACATCTAGATTAACACAATTCTAAATCAGCCAAACAGTCAATAGTAATTAATAGCAAAATTTGAAATTTAGAAATATGTTATGTTAATAAATTAAATTTCACTGTCATGAGATCCTTGACCCCATCTATGAGCATTACAAAATTGTAGGGAGTTATAAGGTAGTTTGGAAGTCACGAGGGGTTTATTATGTGCAAGTTATTATATTGAGAGTAATTTGTAATTTGAGTTATAAGGCTTTTTCCCAGTTTGGAGTTTGGGATTTTAAAGTGCTTTGAACGTTATCAAAAGATACTTCATAAAAATATTTTTTTTTGGTATTGTACATCTTTTAAGCCAAATGATGGGGTCATGAAGCCCACAAACTCGATAGGTTCCACTTGATGAAGACCTTGATGCCCTTCAAAATCCTTGAAGCCTCTGCTTGTTGCTTGATGGACATTGTTGATGATATGGAAAACTAAGTGAATGACTAGGGAAAATACTTACAACAACTTGGGGTCATGGAACCCTTGGATATGGTTGATTCATGAATATCACACTCTTATTAATAAAGTCCACTTCTACTTGTACTTGGTAAGGAAACCATGGAGAAGCTATTGAAACCCTTTTCTATGTCTATTGAACCCGTCTTGCAATATAATGAAGTGAATACCTCTTAGAGCATACAAATGGTGGTATGTTGGATCTTGGAAATCCTTCTTGGAGGATTGGGTCTTGAAGCCCCCCTCTCTGTCTCCCTATGCCTAACCTCCCTCTCTCTTTGTCTCTCCTCATGCCCCCCCTCTCTCTCTCTCCAATGTACCCTTCTCTTTGTCTCTCTCTCTCTCCCTCCCTCTCTCTCTTTCCCCTCCTCCCCATAATCTTTACTAATCCACTCCCACTCTCCTTTTCCCTTACTCCACTTACCCTTCTCTATCTCTACCTCAACCCCCTTAACACCCCCCACCTAGATATTTTTGTCTCTCTCACTCCACTTACCCCTAACATCCCCCCCTCTCTCTCTTTCTATCGACCCCTAATACCCAT